>CM002480.1:16380496-16425695 GCA_000325765.3 Leersia perrieri | reverse complement strand
GCTTATGCCGTCCAACAAATATGCCTACATATGCATGATCCTCGAGAAGGCCATCTCAACTTGATCAAGCGGGTGCTTCGTTACATCAAAGGCACTCAACGTCATGGCATTGTTCTCTCCGCCTCATCACCTCACGAGCTCGTCGCTTACACGGATGCGGACTGGGCCGGATGCCCCGACACGCGCCGCTCGACATCAGGTTTTTGCGTCTTCCTCGGCTCCAACCTTGTATCATGGTCAGCAAAGGTCAATCGACGGTTTCCCGCTCGAGTGCCGAAGCGGAGTATCGCGCCGTTGCCAACGCCGTCGCCGAGGCTACCTGGCTTCGTCAACTCCTTCGCGACCTGCACCGGCCTCTTGATCGAGCTACTGTTGTTTTTTGCAACAACATATCTGTCGTTTACATGACTGCAAATCCAGTGCAACACCAACGAACAAAACATATCGAAATCGATCTGCATTTTGTGTGTGAGCGTGTCGCATTGGGCGAGATACGTGTGCTTCACGTCCCGTCGACATCACAGTTCGCCGACGTCTTCACCAAGAGACTACCATCGTCGCTCTTCCTCGACTTCCGATCTAGCCTCAACGTCCGCGAGCTTCCCGCTGAGACTGGGGAGTGTGTTAGCATGTTTGTATATAAGCTTATCTTGGCAGAGTTTGTTAGCATGGTTGTTAGCCCATTCAACCTCCTGTACCGAGTCTATAGTTGTGTACCTAGTCTTTTAGTATTTCGGTTGTAACAGAGGCTGTACTCCAAGCTATATATATGAATGAGATGCGCCACAGCATTGTGTGGTTTTCTCCTCCATTAGTTCTCTTCAGCTTACACTCAGGGTGGACTGCTCCTCGTACTTAGCCGCGAGGAAGACGCACGTGGCCGCGACGAGTCGGAGCTGCATCTCGTCGTCCGACTCGGGCGTCACCGACAGATAGCGATCCAAGTAGTAGACGGCGCGGTGGACCGTGCCGGCCGCGAGGTCGTAGCACCGGCTGAATCGGTCCATGAAGTCGACCATCCAGGCACGCACCTCAGGTGTCATGCGTCCACCCTGTGTGTCCTCCAAGAATTTAGTCGAGGGGCGCTCCTTGGTGTTCTCCTCCATGACACGGAGGGTGGCTTCGATGTCGTCGTCGTAGGGCGCGCACAGCTGCGGCCGCGTCTCCTTGGGTGGCGCCGGCACGGGCTCCTGGACGGGGGCATAGAAATCGCATGTCGCTGGGAGATCACCGTAGAAGCAGCCGCCGCCGTAGAATTCCGGTGCAAGCGGAGGCAGTACGCCGATGGCGCGGAGGTAGGAGTCGGCATCCATCTGCCCGGCCATGGTGACGCCGAACATTGAGGCCTCAGCAAGGAGGTCGGCGACGTAGGGCTGCATCATCACGTCCATGATTCGCGGCTTCGCCTGACGAGAGGCAGAGCGAGAGGAGGCAAAGGCAAGAGGCGGCGGACGGGAAGGAAGAGAGTTGTGATGCGCACGGTCGTGGTGGTGAGGGGATGGGCGCCTCTCTCGTCCTTTTATTTCGTCTGCCACGTGTGTTGTAATCCGACTCGGATCGGGGTGCGAGGCTGCGGGCGTGTTACGTAATCCAGAATGGAGACATGGAGTGCGCGCGCTTTACGAATTCGAATCGAATTAGCGGTGTTGATTACAACAAAACCGCGTACTTTGTTGTGATTAGGTTTCTATCATCTGTTTCTTCCTTCTCCGACTCTGATGTAAGTTTTTTTTTAGCCGCCGCTGTGAAGAATCCGCATGGCGCGCGCAACACGCGTTGATACTGAACTTCGCGATTCGATGTGTTAAATTTTTGTGCCTGACAAATTTGAACATACCATTGGAACTCTCGAGTGCCTGCAAATAGATCCTAATCTGAAATGTAACGATCAAGAGATAGTATTGAAACCGTGAATGGTTGACAAGGATGATTCTAATGTTTTTGTCAATTGGTTTGCCAAAAAAAAAAAAAGGATGTTTGTACCCTGTAAATTGGCTTGCTGCAGTTTTTCTTTTAGGGCCAGTCATGCAGGGTTTTGGTTGTATATATACTGTGTTTTGGATTTTGCAAGTTCAGATTGTTCTGTGTTCTGTGAGATACATTGGCTTGCTGCAGGTTTTGCAAGTTCAGAGAACTGCAAAATATAATCTTCATGCTGCTACCCGTATTTAGTTCGCACGTTCAGATTTGGCTGCCGCCTGGTTATGCAGGTTTTGGTTCGAGTACACCGATAGCATGCTGATGTTCACGCACTGCTTTGCATGACCTGCTTTAGGATGAGCCCTGGAGCTTGGGGTCTCGTCTCTGAAGATTGTCTTATCGGGCACATACGAATAAGTAGCCATAATATTGAGTCAAAAACGATTGTTTGACACGATTGAAATCATATTAGGATGCAATAAAGTGCACCTCAACATGTTGACAATGGCCAGCACAAATTAACAGCAGGTAAGAATATTGAAATACACCATGATTTGAGTTGAGATCGATCCCGGTTCCACAAAAGAACTGAAGCAGCTCATGACCCTAAGAGATTAATCCATTCAGTTATGTGCCTAATAAAAGCTTATAAGCCACAGTCCAAACTCCAAAGTTTCATAAGATAATATCTTGGTTACACATTTCAGTAATCAGTATACAGCTCCGGAGAAAAAATGCTTTTTAGTAATCATGATTGGGGATTCATGTGGAATTGCCTATCCAAAAAAAATGTTGTGCCACGCTCATTAGGCCACAGCTGACAACCCGCATTTATCACGAAAGAGAAAATCAAAAAAATGACAAATGAAAAAAAATACATCGATGCTTCTTTCTTTGCCTTTACAGTGTACAATAGTTTACTTCACTCGCCGCGCTATATAGAATCTGCTGCCTCCAACTGTTGGAAACATGGCAAAAAAATAATAATTGTCTTTCTATACTACCTGCAAAAAAAAAGAAAACTGACATTTCAGAACTTCATCCCAGATCAGGGAATCAGATAACACCCATAAGATGTTAAATATTTTTTATGATTTTCTTTCATTTTAGGAAAACACGCTAGTTCTGGAGTATATATCAGACCAAGCGAAACTTACAGGTAAAAACCCACCAGTTCATTTTGATTTAAAACTTTCCCAAACAACAAAAGTTATGTTTCATATGAGATATTCAGGTGACACGTCTGTTGCCATTATTAATCATTTGTTGGCATATTTTGATTTACGGTGTTCAACAGACCTAATCCCCTCGAATCAGTGTTGCTATATATCTACCTGTTTGTAAGCAAAAGCACATGTCCTTTTCTTTTCTTTTTTGGTTCATAACCTTGTAGCATACTCTAGTTTCTAAAGCAAACAATCCATGTTAAACAAGAAACGTATAAAGAGTTATGGCTAAAAGCCTAAAAATAGCCCTACATACCTGAACAAAAATTTCATGTTGGCAATAGTGGTTGCCTCTCATCAGTTCCAATCCTATGGCTAGCCTGAAATGACAATGTGCAACTAATAATGTAATTATTCTCACACAAAACAATCTTTTATTTTTCTTTAGAAGTAAATGAGCCACATACATCTTCAGCAGCGCCAGCAGTCATATTTACAAAAGAAGATTCAGACGACCTGTGACATAACAAACATCTTATGAGGTCACTCAATAAGAATAATTGGAAACCAGTTTGATGCCATAATCACATATCTAGATGCATAGCGCATATTAAAGTTGCCATAACCTTGTTTATCATTGGCTGAAAAAAAGTTAAAACCAAATAAAATGGCAATCATTTAAAACAAGACAGAAACTTACCGATGATTATGTGTATCTTCCAACTCTAACAGTTCAGCTGGTTTGTCATCTTTGACTTTAGCAAGTGGAGAGAAGAACTGAGGACAGATAGCAGTTACATAAATGGAAAAAGAAAAAGGTTGGCTCAATTTAGTAAATAAATAGGAAAAGTTACCTGGTGCATTGAAATGAACACAACTGATATTCCCAGGAGAAAATTAATAGTAAGGGTATGCCCCAAAAAGGCAGCAGAAGCTAGACCAGTAAAAATTGTTGCAACCGTTGATGAATACTTCTTCAAAATTGTGTCTGCAGCATGATTAAAATAAGATAAAATTCACAGAATAAAATCAAATGAAAAAACAATGGTAGTGTTTAGACAAAAGAAAGAAAAAAAGGTAAGACCAACATTTACCTGCATACTTGAAGAAGAATGAAGAAAGAATGCCCTGTGCGGCATTATTGCATATGAGAAACATCGTAGCCCTTGAATGTCCTCGAAGAATATTAAAGCTCTCTGGCCCTGCAAATAGATCAAACAATTAAATGATAATGTCACAAATACTGTGTTTTGATTTTCAAAACATGATATACATGATATTTCACAAATATGCTTTGAATATGACAACATAAGATAGTTCGTGGCTGTCATTTTGTTCTAGAAACGTATGCTCATTATTGATACAAAATTACATATTTAGTCATATCAGCCTCAAGGCTTAATAAATATGTAATATTAAAGATAAAGCCAACAAGGCAGTCACTATAATTCTGGTAAGAAATATTTCATATTCTAGATAGAAAGCTTTACAAAATCAAAGCAATAAGCTATCAGCCTATCACTCGATTCTGATCCCTTCTAATAGTTTACATTTGGGAAGGTCTATGCTCGAGAAATATCATATACATATATTTATTTTTTATTCAATGTTATAGGCCTAGTAGAAAAACCCGGCCTGGACCAGCGGTTCGACCGGAAAAAACCGGAACCAGCACTCGCGCCAGTTCGGTTTGCTTCAAGGACCGGACATGCAGTTAGACCAGTGTGAACCGGATGAACCGGACGGTTTATAAGGAAAACCGGCAAACCGGGCTGATAAGAACCGTCGGTTTGACAAGCAAATGGGCTGGCCTACAAAGGCCCATGTCGCTCATACAGGCCCAATAGTATATTGCTGTGTTAAATGGTAAAAATGGGGGTTGGGTGGGGATCAAACCCTGGTTGCCTTGGTGGGATTCGCTGGTCTTGACCACTAAGCTAGCTTGGTCACCTTGACTACATAGAAATATATATAGTAAATAATGTTTCCGGTTCAACAAGCAAACCGGAGGGACCGGCAGTCCAACCGGTGAACCTGTGAACCGACAGGCTGAGCGGGTCGCTGGCCGGTCCGGGTTTTCTTACTATGGTTATAGGTGCTAGTGTGCTACTGTTATCTCCTTGTGAACTGATAAATATAGTATCGAGTAAAGTAATAATTATGCATGATAGCATTGAGTACCATAGAAAGAATGTATTAAAGGCAAGAGGCATACCTTGGAATAAAGCAGTCCCAAGAATGCCAAGGAAGTTAAATATTGCACCATACCCATATAGAAACAAATTCTGCAAAGTATACAAAAAAAAACAATTAAAGGACATGAATAATGTGGTTTAAAGTAAGAAGCAGCATATGCCTTATAAATTATAATACAAACTTAGCAAACAAAACAAACTAGCCAACATAATACAAGTTGATTGTTGGTCAATAATTTTCAATACAGTAAACGACTTTTTTTTCAGCAAACTTTACCTGGAGATATATGCTAGTATCATATTGGCTTTTCAAGGCATATTCATTGTAGACAGAAGCCAATGATGGAACAGTTACCTGCAGTTCACAGTTGCACATAAATATACATAACTTTAAAGTTCACCGTGGAAATTTTAATAGGTTGGCTGGCCTGGCAACTACTTACAAAAATCAATGTGTATATATAAGCGATAGCAGTGACAGGAAGGCCAAATGCTGTATTGCCCGCTGGTACAGTGCGTAGTTGATTGATACTGATCCCAATAAGTAGTAGAGCAAGAGCTTCCCACTGAAAAAATTACAGGGGCAAGGGAGCAGGAGAAAATCAACATCAGTGGAAAAACTAGAATGTTGCACAAGAGCATTTGTAAGAGGAACTTTTCCACGCAATATATTTAAGTATATTTAAATATAGAGACAGGTAAGATAGTAAGAGAATAATAGCTTTAGCCTTTACCCTACAAATAATCCACTGTGACTACTATGGTAATTATAGTAAGGCACAGGTTGAACCTACTAATGTAATGCAGACTTAGTTTAAACAATAGTTATGAAGACCGGGCCGGACATCGAACCGGACAAGGCTATGGTTCACGGTCTGTTTGGTCCGACCAGTCAGACCACTGGTTTAATGCAAGTCAAATAGATGGAGATCTATGACAAAAACACAAGCAGATGCATAGCCTAGTGGTGGGAGTTTGCTTCCTAGATAGGAAGGTGGTGTGTTCGAAGCCCCATGGTGCCCATTTTGAGTCCTTTTTCCTTCATTTTCCCATCCCACCATACTGCCACGCGCCCACCTTTTCTCAGCACTCCGACAGGCCCGGCCATTTAGTGGTCTGGAGTCTGGTTTTTATCCGGTTTGCACGTAAAAACCAACCGCCGGTCTGGTCCTAATAACTATGGTTGAAACATTTAACAAATCCTGGAGGAAATTGACAATAAGAAATAAGCAGAAAGCAGACTTTTCACTGCTAACTTCATCAATGCAACTTGAGAGCTCTTGGATGCAAAACACTTTTAAATGCTCACTTGATTTTATTTAAGAATCTTCTAAACCATTTTTACTTGATTTTATTTAAGAATCCTCTAAACCATTTTTTAAGTTCAGAGTATCTGTATTGCTACCCAATACTGATAATATGATCGTATGAAGAACATGTAAAAAATTAAGTAACACCTAAAACAGAGATATTTAAATTACACTAGAGCGGTAGAGGATTAACTGATAGTATGAAACAGATATACAGTTAATAAAACTGCAAGGCAACCTCAATATTACCTGAATTACAGAGAACCTTCTTTTCATTATAAATTTCAGAAGAACAGCAATGACCAGCACCTAGAGAAGTTAAAATCACAAAAGGTATGATATATGTGTATACACACAAATAACAAAAGCAGGACGTCAGTTCAAAAAGA
Source organism: Leersia perrieri (assembly GCA_000325765.3). Classification (NCBI taxonomy): domain Eukaryota; kingdom Viridiplantae; phylum Streptophyta; class Magnoliopsida; order Poales; family Poaceae; genus Leersia; species Leersia perrieri. Next base: position 16,418,715 of record CM002480.1, on the reverse strand, counting down.
AAAACAAAAGCAGGGCACTTAAGTAGTGCATGAAACATGTACCTTTAGGTTACTTAGCATTTTCACTGTTGAAGGATTGAAGTACAACTGCATAACCAGCTCAAAATATCAGGCAACATCAAAATATGCTCATGGAATGATGACAATAGAAGGGTATACTATAGGTAACTAAGCCTCCCAATCAAACAAACTTACCTGCATGATGAATTTTAGGTAATTGTTGATGGCATATAGAAGGGCAGGAACCGCTAGGAGTACATTATTACGGGCAGCCTACATAAGAAAACGATGGAGTGCTCAGATGATCAGATGATGCGACCACAAAGGAAATCGGCAAGGCAAAAACAGATAGCAGGAAAGGACAAGATGGTATTTATAAATAAATATGCAAAAAAAAAAGCCTAGCGGCTGTTCATATAAACACACGATATGCATTGAAAAATGGAAAGCAAGCAACAAAGACAACAGAAACCGTATTACTGTTAGAGCAGAAAAAATAAATCACCTGGATGAAGGTTGAACGTGCCAGAAGTGGTTTCTCCCCCACCTTTTGCTTTCTGGACTGCACAACATAGAAAAGGTAAACAAATAAGAGTTAAAATCATAAAGTAAGTTATACAGATGGGCAATGGCATAAAAATGTGGATATGTTGCAGTACAGCAGTGGAAAATCTATAAAATTCCAAAATTTAAAGGAGTACTGCACATGTTTCCAAGTTAAATGGTGCATGCTGGTAATGAAGTGCAGGTAGCGGCGTACCACAGGGAGTATCCACTGAAACTGCTTTCACATCTTAAAAAGGTTGTTCTTGTGAACAGTCAGGTCTTTAGTTCAACATTAGGTGAGCTTATCAAATTGGAAGATGGGCACATATTTGCTGCACCCGGTTAAACTTTTAATTTTGCAATCACTTCTGACACACAATTTTACTGTCCGAGTGGAGACATCAGCATTGTATTAGAACTATTCAGTAGGCCAGATTTAGACTTTGAAGTGATACATGTATTATATATTGAAGTAAACTCTTTAAACTCCTAAACCCAAAGCCATCAATACAAACTATATGGTGATCTACATATCGGCAACATTACTTTTTCATCAGAATGAAAGTACAGGAAAGAAACATTAGCAAAGAGAACATACCTGAATTATTAGCATCACGATAGCAAAGACAACTTTTGTAAGCTCCGTCAAAAAGTTAACGCTGATGGGACTGAACTGAAACTTCCCATCGACCTTTGACATGAACACTAGGATGGGCTGCACATACAAAACAAACCATTAATACAGCTCTCCAACATCCAAGTTGATTGTCAAAACACATATGCATGTAACATTACAACATAAGGTCAACCAAGCAAAACATTCCTACATAGCCACAGCCTTACTCAAAGTAGTACTAATTTCACAGAATTATCGCTCAAGTATTAGAAATGGATTGGTTGAACATGTAACACCGACAAGTAAAGACATGGATTTGGTCGAATCATCGTTAAGGAGAGCGAAGCCACACACCTGGAGTCCGACGAGGATGCAGTCCCCGACGACGAGGAAGAAGTTGAGCGCGCGGAACTTGGACGATATCTTGCTACGGTGCTTGTCGTACGCCCTGGACACGCTCCGCGGGCTCGGCACCACCAGCCGCGAGCGGCACACGCTGCATTCCACCACCCCGTTCAGCTGCATCTTCCCGCCGACTACCTCTCCACGGGACCCCCACGCCGCCGCCGACGAGGTCGCCTCCCGCTACACGCGGCGACCGAGTCCCGAGGATCACGGGCTCACGCAAGCATACCAATGAGCACCAGCAGCAACACCACCACTCCAGCCAATCAGAAAAACGACGCCAACCACCACGCGGGCAGATCCGTGAGATCCGGTAGGTCGCCCGCACCTCGCGGAAGGCGAGGAGGGTGTCGGTGCGGATCTCGCAGATCTGGCGCCGGCCGCCCCACGCGCGGCGAATCGGGGCCCGGCCTAGCTCGGGCGGCGACTCCGGCGAGCGCGCGGGGGCTGGATCCGCGGCGAGGGAGGAGATGCGTGCGAGATGCTCTCGCCGGGATCTCGGATTCCGGCAGGGGGGGTGTAGGTGGAGGCGAAAGGTGTGAGGAGGAAGAGGAAGGGAAGGTGGGGTGCGAGAGGGAGCGAGGAGCACGCGCAAGTAAGGCGCGGGTGTTTCTATCTATTTATATTTGCACGTTTCACAAACTATTTGGTCGCTTCGTTCAAAGACGATACTACAAATTGTTGTTTGCATCCTCGTTCAAAAAACGCATAGATTTGGCCGAAAATAGACCAATTGCAATTTTGATTTAGAAAGTTCTTAGATAATGCAGGTTTGAGGGGACAAAACCACACAGATGTAAATTTTCTTGGGTCTGGCTATCTGACATCCGTGCGCCAGTAGGAGAGATGGCGCACGGATTTGCCGCTAACCTTCCCGTCAACTTCCTATTATGTGTTTTCTCCCCCCTCCTCGTTTCTCATTTTCTACTGGTGTGGTGTTGGGCAAAACTTTTAAAATGAAAGATCTGAAACTTTCAGATTGTGATTTGAAACTCTCAAACCGAAAGAAAGATAAACTTTCAATTTAAAAGAATTTGAGACTTTCAAGTTGAAATATTTAAAACTTTCAATTTACTATAAAAATCATCCCCACCCTCTCTCTGTACACACGTTGCCGGCTTTTCTCCCTACCGAGCCAACGTCGGGATCTCGAACAAAGGGTGATGGCTGCCGAGGGGAGGGGGGACAACGAGGGTCTCTCAACATGATGTTGGCGTCGTTGGCATGCGTCCTCCCTTTCCTCTCCTCCACACATCGCCGCTGCTAGAAGAGAAGGAATCGGGCTTGGGATGGGGATGATGACCATAAGGTGGCTTGGAGGACTCGCGACGAAGGTGACGAGATTGTCGACGAGCACCACATATGAGGATTGGGAGGGGAGAAGGAGGACAAAAGGGAACAACACATTGTCGTCATCGTCCATGGGCGCAGATCTGGCGATGGCTCCAACGGCGATTGGGGGCGAGGATTTGGGGATTTTCGACCCGACCTCCCCTTCGCGAGCAGCAACGAGAACCTGGGCATCCAGGGTGACCTCGTGTCCCTTACCGGTGCCACATCTTGCCCAACATCGCAGGAATTATTGGGACGTGTCAGTGTTTCACAATTGGTGTGGCTGCTCGGGCAGCTAGCGGCGGTGGGGCCATGCAAGTGCATCTCGCTAGGGATGAGCTCCGTGCGTTTGAGCCGACACCATCGTCCCAAATCCCTAGCCACACCGCGACCAAGCATTTGGGCGGGTCACCGTGTTGACGCGAAATTCTGCCACCGGCCGCTGAGCGTTGTCGTCGGGTGCGTTGGCCGATGGAGCTCTTCGCGCTCGGACACATGAAGGCCTGGGAGATCTGCTTGGCTCCAGTGCAGGTCCTAAACGTTGGGATACGGGCGTGCCAGTCAGTTTAATCCTGCAACCGACAAGATGGTGTATGTTGATCGCCAAGGAATTGATCGGTTGTCAAGCCGATGCGTTGTAGCGCCTCCGATTGATGTTCGCGATGATGATCCGGAAGCCGATCGGCTCTCAAGCCGATCTGATGCGCTGCAAGCCGATTGTAGATAGAACGCTGATGGCAATCGGCTGTATGTTAGACATAGATCCAAGTAATCAAATAGATAAACATGATTAATAATAGTATCGGCTAAATAAATGATATGGCATGAGAAGCCGATACGAGACTTAGATCTAGTCATAGGATAACTCATCGGCTAACCCTCCGATGAAACATTGTGTAAAAATCTTCCGACACAGCAGACATAAACCTATTGCTAGCAACCCGATAGGTCGGACCGAACCGATGCAGCATAAGACTGATAGCAATAGGAAAATGCTACTAAACCGATAGATCTACACAAGGTGATGGATAAACCGATCTGTCTAAAACAATAGCGTATATAAAGAATCACCGACTTAGCCAGAATATCAGACCTAACCGAGAAAGTCCTAACCAAGCCGATAAAACCCTAAACACGATACCGCTAGAGATAGAAACGATAGATCGGATAGGCAACACCTGCGTCAGTTGGATCGATATATCGGACTTAACCGAGAAAGTACCAATCATCCCCGAAACAAACGCCGTCGACGGAACTTACTTCTTCGCCGGAGATCGAACTAAACCGATGCAGCCCAACTTGGTAGCAAGACCCCAATCTCGACTAATCTATACAAAGATCCTAAAGCGAACCTTTGTAGCCCCGATAGAACAGTCAAGAACCCGTCGAGTAGGTTAAACCTAGCATAAGCAAGGGTGGCGATGCACCGAAAAGTAGTATTGATGTGGAGCTCCAAAATTACAGAGACCCCTGGTACACAATTTATACCCTTGGGTCTTATTGAGTCCTAATAGGATACTAGACAAAACTTTCCTAACAAGAAAAGGAAACATATAAGTCCTAATCGGCTAGGAATAGGAAACTAACAAACCTTCCTAATTACATAAGGAAATATTTAAAACATGACTAATTAATAGATAGAATTAAACTTCCATACGTGCTCTTCACGATATCTTCTTGGATTTGGTCTTCATCTTGCGTGAACAGTACCTCGATGCTACAGTATTCTCGGACTGCTACAGTACTCGGGTTGCTACAGTAACAGGCCGAAAATAGTGCATGGCTTTTCTTATGGGCTGATTTTCTCTTTTCTTTTCTTCGATTATTTTGGGACGTCACAACTTCACCATCGGCTTATTGTTTACCAAATCCAAATTCTGGTGTCAACACACCGCCGACGTCCCCAAGCCCAATTCACTTGGGGTGGCGACGTGTCGACGTCTCTTCCCTCTCTCATGTCACGTGCGACTTGATGATGTTACGACACTATGGGAGGAGTGGCTCCTTCGTCTCTCCGTCCTCCCCCACCTGCGGTCCCGGGAAAGAGAGGAGATGGGAAAGTATTTTATTTTTATTTCATTTAACTGAAAGGGATACCATATATTTTTAAGTTTCCTTTTGTTGATTGAGATGCCACGTAATCAAAACCGGTCATTTATTTTGCTTTGGGACTTACTTTATACTGTGTTCGCTAATTCGATGTCTAATATTTCTGGTATTGAGTTTGAGGAATGATTTTGAAACTCGTCGTAAATGTGAGAGACTCAAATGAACTTGTCTAGAGACAAAACTGCGACCACAACTCTGGCTGGCCTGGAGTCAAATTATCAACGAACAAAGGAAGTGGCCTAAAAGGCCCACGAAGCCCGGTACAAATAGAGAAACCTAGGGTGTGTTTGATTCACTGCCACATTTTATTACGTCACATTTGTGGCCGTCACATATTGCTAAGCAGGTGTTTGGTTCTTTGCCACAGTTGTGGCTTGCTACACTTTAACAATAGTATGTTCCACGTGTCATAGATTCATGTTTTTACTATTTTTACCACACTTTATGGCTAGTAATTTGATGGCCATATTTTTTATAGCTGTCTAAGCTGGTTGTGACAAATTATGGCCGGCAACCAAGACCTTTCCGATTCAGATCCGCCGCACCGCACCTCCGCGGTCAGCACGCGTCGGCGCGTGGCCCCCCGGCGCCGTCTCCTCCCTTCCCAGATCGGATCGCCTCCGGCGAAATCCTCGCTCGCTCGACGTCGCCTCCCCGCCCCCTGTCGACGACGGACCAGCCAGGCGTTCACCATTTGAAACCGAGGAGTCCATTGGAATCGTACGTTTCTCTTTTAATTCAGATTCGAATTGTATTGCGGTAAGATAGTAAGATGGGACTGGAAGGAATGCTACATGATTGATTGAGTCCAATATGAATTGCTTGAGTCCAATATGAATTGCAGGGCTAACGATCCTAAATAAGAGAGGTAGGACACTAACGGGAGTCACGGGACGGAGAGGAGGATCAGAACTAATCAGAGGCGACGCGAAGAGACGATACTGTGGGGCTGGATGCCGAAGCGGCCGTCAGACGAGCTTTCCGGTGGCCGTGCACCCAAGCAATCTTCACGGCAGCAGAGGCAGCACCTTTACCTGGTCCTGGATGACGGGGAGCTGGGATACAGCACCCGCAAGGTAGACTTGTCGCCGGCTTTTGATTCCGACGAAGTAGACGACGGCGGCACTATTGACAGGACCGAGCAGCGGCTGCCACAAGCAGGTTTCCGCCTTGAGGCTCCGCACGGTTGCTCTGGTCAATTCTTTCCCTTTGGCACGAAGATCATCTATACGGGGATTGGTGACTCTCCTTGGGGCACTGTCCCAATGTACGATGTCCGTACAAGGACTCTCACCTCGGAATGAGATCCTCTGCAGTTGACTGGAAAAAGCAGTTGCCACTGACATGTGGGCCCGCCGCTGTGCAGTTCACACTGACAGGTGGGCCCGCGGACGGTGGGGCTCACATGTCAGTGGCAACTGCTCTCTCTAGTCACTGCAGAGAATCTCATTCCCTCACGTCCGCGGCTCCGCCCCTCGGCGCGAGTGGGAGACTAGCATATACGGTTGTGCCTACGCGGAGACACACGGGAAGCTTTTTCTCCTGGATGGTGTATTCGACACGCTTCAATCCCCACCCCCACTGCTAGATAATGGCCCGGCAGCCGACATCAAGGTCAAGTTTGACTGGTCGTGGTGTTCACTCCCACGACCACCGTACCATGATGTCATCTCTCACGCCGTTCACCCTGACCAACGAACCATGGTCTTCAGCATGTCGAAGTTGAAGAAGTGGACCTTTCGTCACGCCACCTTCTCCTTCGATTTGGAGAGCTCCCGGTGGACGCGCCACGGCACATGGATGTTGCCGTTCAAAGGCCGTGGCTATTTCGACTGCGACTTGGATGCCTGGGTTGGGCTGTCTAGTGACCCAGACACGCTTGGCCACCTCTGTGCCTGTGATGTTTTATCGGCAGACAGCAATGACGGGCAGCCACCGGCTTGTAAGCTTAGCAAGGAGAAGCTGTTTTGTGTGGACCCAGTGGAGAAGCACAATGGCGCAACCCTTGTGTATGTGGATGGTGGTGGTGACAGGAGTAGGTTTTGCCTCGTGCAGTGCCTCTCAGTTGATGATCGCCAAGAGGGCGTTTGGAAGGAATCCATGCCTGAGTGCCGTCGTCATCTGCTTCGGATAACTACTTTTTCTCCCAAGTATGACAAGCACGGAGACCTGCGAGTTGCAAAGTGCCACCATGTTGGATCCTATCGACTGCCTGACATTGCGAGTGTTTACTATGAGCAACTAGAGATATGAGCAACTAGAGAGACCTGTGGCGTTCTGGATGTAAGCCGTAATATAGCTACCATTTTTGTGATACTGTGTCGTGTGCTTGCGTGGGTGTGATCTCTCTGACTACGGATGACCTTTCTTTTGTTAATTACATGTGTACTGCTAGATGGTCTTTTGCACTGAATTATCAGTTCATGTCCTTGAATCAGATTTGTCTCACGTGTGCAGACAAACCAAACAAGGGATAGCTGAATCTCATTTATATTCACAATATAAGCGTCCATCCCGTCGATCATAACAGCAAGGAAGCGCAGACAGGATGTCATAACCAAATACGCAGAGACCATGCAAATCAAGCTTTCATATAAAGATTCCAAAAACCATGCATTTAACCACTCAGATCTTGATCATCGTATGAACTAAGGATACATTGGCTAGAAAGCTAACTAGCTTGTACTAAACATAAGACAGTAAAGAAGCTTTGATAGCCCATGGTCATGGTATTTCCAATCCTTGCGGATCCCTTCGACCATGTAGAAGCTGACATCAACCACTCCCAGTCATTCCACCATGGCATCAACTTTGTTCTTAGTTGGCGGCTTTGCGTTCTTCGCTTTCTTTCTACCTGAAGAATGAAAACAACACAGCTTTAATGGATCTTCCAACAGGACAAACGCTGAATAGAAGTAAACGGCAAGATTAACTCCTATGATAAACATCTAAAATAACTCCTATGAAGAAAACATCAGATCACTCAAACACAAAGAATTCACCTTTGCCTTTTAATCTTTTGATCTGTACTCTTGAGTTCTTTTTCACATTAAACTTCAGTTGAGACTTGTCCTTCGCACCTTCTGAAGAGCCTGTTCAAAAACACAAAAGGAGTGTTGTCACAGTAAAGCATCAGATACTTATAAAAATAAACATGTGGGTGCCTAAACAGAGGACAAGGCAAGAAAATCATTATGTAGACATGAAGTCAAACGGCACATCCAAACAACATGGTAGTGAAGAAACTGGTAAGAGAAATACAGAATACCCTACATAACAAGGCCAACATAGGAACTAACATTCGTGTGTTCTTCCTAGCACAGAACAATCTGATACCCCATCATTACTTTGCCTTGTATCAATGCAGAAACAAGGGATACAGATGTAGCCAGAGTAGACAGAGGAGAGTAGAACAATCTAATAACCCCATCATAACATCGTCTTGTAGCAGAGCTAGACTAAGTTTTTAAGTGTGAGTGCACGATTGTATGGCACCCTAGAATAAGAACATAACATCAAGAGCAACATGCTAGTATACCATGATCGCATCTCAAATCAACAGTGCAATATAATCCAGAGAAAATAATATTAGGAACTCCAACACATGAAGAAGGGTCTAATAATTCTCAAGAAAAGAGGCAATTCAAACTATATATAAAATGGTGATTTGAAACTTATTCCAGCTGTCTGCCTTCAGGATTAACTATCAAGAATCCTAGATGGCTTAACATCACTAAATAATCCTCAACCGTAACATCGTGTATTTTTGCTTATAGCTCACCGAATAAAAACAAGAGTATAACAATTGACCAAAATGTGCACTAACAAGAAAATGATAATCTCCTTTATTCAAACACTAGTTTAATCATGTGAGGTACAAATATACAAATGCTAAGTTCCCCTGTGTTAACAACAGACTTTAAACCAAATAGCATTCAGTACTTATACATCCAAATAATAAGTATTACGTAGTACCTACACAGCTAGCATAGCCTGGTATGTCAGCTCGCTAAGCAACAATAATTCACAATATTGCAACTTAGAGCATCTAGACAGCAGTAAAATTCATTCCTCGTAACAGAACAGAATGGTGTTGCTTTATACACTGAATCAACACATACAACAAACAACCTTCATCAAGAAAACTTAATGCATAAAGCATATATATATTGATTTGGCACCCTAGCTTTCATTATCTTCATTGTCCACAACATTAGATTTAAGCAGAAAACAACTGCTCCAACAGTTGTAACTACAAAGCATAAAGCTTTTGTGCCTACATTAGTTTTATGTCCTCTACCAACAAGAGATGGGTGGAAATTATGACTACAAATGGTGCCATGTTGCAACTGGGCATGCAGAGCTGATTGCCATTTGTACCACAATACAGAACGGCGATTAATTCACAATTACTTGGAAATTTCAAGTGACTTAATTCAATAACGACCATCACAAACGCACCTTCCGCAGATACCATCTCGACGTCGCCCATGTTGTTCTCCAGCGCCTTAGCCATCACGGCCTCCTTCTGCTCCTGCAACACCCAGATCCCCACTAAACAAGCGTAAGAAATCCCCACCACTTACCACAACCAAGCACGCCGCGAGAGCGCGGGACGGCCACAGGGAGACGGGGGCAGGGAACGGGGAGAGAACCGAAACCAAACCCAAATCTTACCCGGCTGAGGCGGCGCAGGAGCTTGCGCTGCCGCTTGCCGGAGACGGAGACGGGCGCGGTGCGCTGCTTGAGCTTGCCGGTCTTGGGGTCCCCATGGGCCTGCCGCTTGCGGTCTTGGTGAAATTCGCGCCTGTTCTTCTGCACCACGTTGTACTTGGCCATGGCGGCGGCGGCGGCGGGTGGAGTGGGGTGGGTGCTCGCTTGGGCGCCGCCAAAACGAGAGAGGAAGACGAACGAACCCTTCCGCCCTGGGCCTTTAACCCTCGCCGCCTGCCTTGAGATTCGTGCAGATCGATACACGTGGCATAATCCCCCTCTCGCTTGAAGATTCGTGCGAGTAACGGCATGGTGACCCCTAGTACTTGTTCACACGGTAGTAACGGCACCCCGAACATTAAAATCGGGCAGTACTGTCGCGTAGGTTTCCTTACCGAAGAACAAGTTTCATGTTAGCAAAAAAAAGGGCCACATTTCGCATCAAGCCTGGGTTAATTAGCGTGAGAAATCAAAGTAGTGGCATGTGGCAACCTAGCGCGTCTAATGGCTTTTGTTCCACAACTCGTGTTGGCCCTCCTGCTCGCCGGCACATGCCTCGGAGAACCGCCGCCGCGGCCGCAGGCTTCCACGGCAACACGTACGGTCGATGGCATTACGACAATCTACAACTTCGGCGACTCGCTGTCGGACACCGGAAACCTAGCCCGGCAAGGCGCCGCTGGGCTGCTACGATACACCACGAGGCTACCCTACGGCGTCACCATCGGCCACGCCACTGGCCGTTGCTCCGATGGATACCTCATGATCGATTTTCTTGGTGATTGCTCACGACGTCATCAGTTTGTCCCGTTTGAAGAAATGAAATATTGTGTTACACGTTTTATTTGTTCCAATTGATTGTGGATGAATGTGCAGCTAGAGATCTTGGTCTTCCTCTGCTCAATCCTTATCTAGACAAGAGCACGGATTTTACCCACGGCGTCAACTTCGCCGTTGCGGGTGCCACCGCACTCAACACGACGGCACTCGCCGCCAAGGGGATTACTGTCCCACACACCAATAGCTCTCTGGACGTGCAGATCGGATGGTTTAAGGAGTTCATGAGCTCCACCACTAACTCTCCTCGAGGTATACTAATTAAGTTTCACATTGATTCTCGACTGGTGCGGTGGTGCATGATCAGTGCCAATTGGCTTTCAGCAACAAGCTGTTCATGTAAAAACTTTGATCGAAATCAATGAGTGATCAGATCTTGTTTATAAACTTGATTGAAAAGGGGGTAAATTCGTAAATGATGTGTTCTATTGAGCATTGCATTTCGCAGAGATCCGTGAAAAGCTGAAGAAATCACTAGTTATGCTAGGGGAGATCGGTGGAAACGACTACAACTACGCCTTCCTCCAGACCTGGCCGATCGACGGCGGATACAGCCTCGACAACGTCACACGCATGATCGAAAGCGTGGCCAAAGCCGTCGATCTTATACCGGACGTTGTGAAGACCATAGTCAGCGCAGCCAAGGTACACACATTGCACGTACCATAGTCAACGCAGCCAAGGTACACACATTGCACGTTTCAAACCAGTCCAAGCTGCAAAAAAAACATTAATCTTTTCGCACGTTGATTAACTAAATCCTGTAACAGGAATTGCTCGACATGGGGGCCACGCGGGTGGTGATCCCGGGCAACTTCCCGCTCGGGTGCGTGCCGAGCTACATGAGCGCGGTGAACGCCACGGACCCGGTGGCTTACGACGGCCGCGGCTGCCTCGTCGCGCTCAACCTCTTCGCGCGGCTGCACAACGCGTGGCTGCGCCGCGCCATCGGCGAGCTGCGGCGCCCGGGCGTCATGGCCGCGCGAGCTGCTGTTCCACCGTGGCCTCGTGTACCCGCCTCTGATCAATTTCACCACCGACGCATGCACGTGAGGCGTTTGATTTGTTTGGACCTCTCCTGATCGCCCACCAACAATAGAGCGCGCACGCACGTTTTTCTAATCAAAATTATTCAGTTTCCGAGCCGTTCGGTTAAAAACTCTCAACAGATGCTGATCGACATGTCTCGTGCTTATGCCCTATAGGGCACACGGTTCGGGGCCAGCCGTCTCTCCACCTCAGTATGCACCATGTCATCGCAACGCTCCTCGTGCCACGAAGAGGGCAGGGCAAAGTCATGTGACTATGTGAGGCCACTCATCGTGTTGGTGATCTGTTCTTCACCCACCCTATCGCTGCTCGAGATTTGCCCATTGTTGACCCACTTCGCCATGACCCCTCTCGGGAATGACGGTTGGCTGGCAGCACCGGGCCGAGGCGCTGCCACTGCTGCCATATAGTGCCGCCGAGCAGCGACGGATTTTAGGTACGAATGGTCCAACTCATATAAATTTTGGAATATCGTGAATATAACATGCTAACGTACACTGCAGAGTCTACAGTTGATCAAAAGTGAACCATATATAGCATTAGCTAAGTGTCTACATAACCCCCAAACTATCAAACTGGGTATTTTAGCCCCTAACCATTATAATACCGTTTACTTCACACCCTAGGGTGGTTTTGGATGATGGTTTTGCCCCTATAGTGCGTGGATGACATGCATGCTTGAACGGCTTGTAAGTGAGAGGAGAGAAACTAATGATCTTTAAAAGACGAACTTATCCAGGCCAAATTCTTTCTCTATCTCTTTGTTCTATTACTCATTTTCGGGGACTGGATAGTGAGGTAATAATTGTGATGAGATTCGGTTGATCTATGCTCTCACTTGCAAGCCGGTCTCATATGTCAGTCCACTCCAAATCATAAAAAACGTGAAGCTCAATGAGCCACCATGGAAAATCACCATCCAAAACCGCCTCAGGGGGTTAAGTAAACGGTATTACAAAGGTTAAGGGATAAAATGTCTGGTTTGATAGTTTGGGGGGTTAAGTAGACAACCTATGATAGTTTGGGGGTTATGTAGACTTATTCCTACTTAAAATTTAAGAAGTACAATATATTTTTTCTCTCTTAGGGCTTTGTTTTTTTAGGTTGTTTCGGGACCACCAAAGATGTTTGATCGTAAAAGTTTTTCCCATCCTAAAAGCTAGCCAATAACATAATGTACTCCCCCACATCCCTTGCCTTCAGCCATTCGGGCCTTGTAGGCACCCACGGTCCATCAAGATTTCACACTCATATCATTGTGCCATAAAGATTGAACTAGTCAGGCTCTAATACAAATTGTTTGTAGGATCGTAAAGGTCTAGTCAATGAGGTGAGGGATTTTCACATTTATATATTAGATTCAATGTCCTTTCACAACCAATATGGGACTATTCAACACTAGCGACACCAATACCGCTAGGGAGCTCGCCACTGGGGAGAAGAGAGGTGGCGTTGGCACCATCGGGAAAACAAGAAAAGTGGGTGAGACTGGAAAGGGTGGTGCATCAGTCTAGTGTGGGCAATGCTATATGGCTTGGATTAAGAAGTTATGGGTTGGATTATATCGACATTGAACTTGAGATGTCGTGCACTATAACTAAGATAAAATAAACTAAGATTTTATTTAGTATTTCTGTGTATATATTATCCTAATGTCGTTTGGATGTTAGTAAAAAAATATTGTTTGTTGTGTTATGTTGCTTGTATCTTCTTGATATAAAACCAAGGGTACATACAGAAAAAAAAGAGGGACTGTTTTACTGGATATGGGTCCTACAAAATCAATAGACACACTGCAGCTAACGAACTAGTGTTTGTGGACACCAGAGAACGAAAAATGACCGAAGATGATCTAACTTAACTTTAGAATTGCTATTAGAGAATTTTCATCATAGTTTTTTCTAACTATGTCTTTTAAGCTATAAACAACACACTTAAGTTTTACACATATATTATTTTTAAATTGTGAATATGCAAATTATGCATTTGGACCATTTAGGACAAACGATCATGCCATACATTTTTAATCATGATTATTTGTCAAGTTAGTCCTCTCAGTAACGAATCCTATCTTTGTTTAGAACAAACTATACCAGCTTTCATTTTTTGTTAGCAACCTCACCCCTTTGGTCATCCCGTACTGTTCCCCTCACCCTTTTGGTCAGCGTCAGCTAGCAGTAAGCTACCAAAGTCCCCTTGTACCAAAACATGTGCGCAAGATATTTCTCCCACATGGAGCACTTGGCTTAGGAAACGTGACATATGCATGCTCGAGGTCAACACATGCGGTGTGACTGAAGCGCGGTCATCCACCCGTCGTACTACCGTGCCATCGGACCAGATTGTGGTCTTCGGCGGCTAAATGCGTGCATGGAGTCGCGCTCGCGGATGTATTGCTTTCTCCGCACAAGTCAGCCGCTCAAAGCACATTTCTCTCTGGCATTGAACATGAGATTTGACGATGATAGGATCTACTACTATGTATGTTCGGGCAGGTGCTTCATTTATGTCACGCTGCCCCAGCTAATTAATTCAAATTACTTGTCATAGTCATGGTGTAAATGTGGAATACGTGGTATAATATTGATGTCTAATGAACCCAACGGTGTCACTTTTTCTCCGTGAAGAACAAGAAGTCGTTACTTCCATTTCTCGTACCTTTCTCTTGAAAAATCCAAACTTCTACACTCGCTCCATAACAAATTGACATGCAAATGTCACCTGTAACTCAACATGTCACGGTATTTTCTCATACGGCAATATTGTTTTGCCACCCCACACGAATTGGCATGGGAAAAAAAATCCAAACAAGACCACATCCATTTTTTTATTATTTTTCTTAAGAAAATATTTGAAAGATAAACAAATCCAGAAAACATTGCTGGACACCCCATAAAACATGAATATTCGTGAAGTTTCTCCTCTAGCCAATAAACAGAGGCAAACAATTAATCACTCTATTTTATCTGGCTCATGCACCATCTCTCACAGCAGAATGATTTTTTTTTTGCACGGTACAATAGTATACCGGCCACGAAAAACAAATGGCAAAAATAAGACACAAACAAAAAGCCTCCATCATTGTCTCATTGAGTTAGTATGAGAAAAACTGGAGTTCAAATAAAATTTGGAATTATGAAGCACATGGGAAAGCGACAGGCATGATTAAATCATGGCGGTGAGCGCCCGGAACCCCACTTCCACACTTCCAACGATTCCAACCCCCACACGCCCGCAGCCTCCCATGCACATGCACCTGGTCCACCAGAACCGGACATTTTCCGGCCCCACATGCAGAGACATACCAGCTTCGGTGTCGTTCGTGCACCGGGTCCACGAGGCGTCCCGTGGTACAGCGCCGGCCTTGGGGATAAATGGGCTAATCCGGTAGAAAGCCCACCACTCGCTCGCTCTCCACGAGACTCTCGCGCTCCACGAGTCTCCGTCCTCTTCGTCGCTGGAGCGAGCACTCTGTCTCCATCGCCGCTGCAGCTGCCCAGCTGCTGCCTCGTCGCGGTCGCCGGGAGGAGGAGCTTGAGGTTTGGGGCCTCCTCGATCCCCTGAGATTTCTAGTAGCTGTACGTGTTGTTGTGTGTGTGCTGCCGATCGGGTGGATGGATCTTGTGGTGG
Source organism: Leersia perrieri (assembly GCA_000325765.3). Lineage (NCBI taxonomy): Eukaryota > Viridiplantae > Streptophyta > Magnoliopsida > Poales > Poaceae > Leersia > Leersia perrieri. The sequence goes on along the minus strand of CM002480.1, from coordinate 16,403,477 downwards.
GCTGGTGGCTGGTTGGGCGAAATTCGTGCTTGTTTTTTTGCTGAAATTGTAGCGGGGTTCTGGCCGTATTGGTTATGGTGTTATGGGTGATGCGGGAGTCGCACCTTGGTAGTGCTTGTTTAAATTTCTGTTTGGAAATTAGAATGTTTGGGCTTTTATGATTTTGAGGACTGTAGAGCTATTCGGACTGGCTGCGAAAATTCGTATCTCGATTAATTTAGAGAGCATTCCACTCTTTGAATTTGAGAGGGATTACTCTGACGTTCTGTTTCTTCCTCTATCTTTAGCAGGAAGGGCACCTGAGTCAGTTTTTTTTCTCAGTTTGTTCTGCAGACATGTTCAATTTCTAAGTGGAAATGCTAATTTAAAGAAATGAGTATGAAATATTTTCCTGTGACCACTGACCAGACTTGTTGATTTCTCTATATTTTGATTTCCTTGGAATTGTAGTAGTAGAATCAGCTTCATGCCCTCCTACCAACCTCTTGTCTGTTAGCAAAGTAAAGTTATTAAACTAGTTCATCTGTCGATTTTCTGTAGAAATTGTGAAATCGGTTTTTTAGTAACTACACACCATGGTTGTCTTGTTGTTGGATAGGGAGCAATAAGGGAATATTCCATTTCTGTCCATTAAAAGCCACAAAGATGGCTCTGCACTCACCTCTAGTATTGCCCTGCATGTGCTTGTAGGATTGCCTAACTCAGAAGTTGGTGTTTGGAGATAGCCATGGCCACCGGAGTGGCACCAGCGCCGCTCCCACATGTCAGGGTTCGTGATGGCGGCATCGGCTTCACGAGGAGCGTCGACTTTGCTAAGATCTTGTCAGTTCCTGCTACTCTAAGGGTGGGCTCATCAAGAGGCAGGGTGCTTGTGGCGAAGAGCTCAAGTACAGGTTCTGATACCATGGAGCTTGAGCCGTCTTCAGAAGGAAGCCCACTTTTAGGTATAATTCACCGGTTGTCGTTCTGCTTGCATGTATATTCATTTTATCACGCAGAAGAATTTTGTTATGGAGCTGTTCGTTGTGCTTTTTTTCTGAATGAACATTTTTTTTTCTATTTAAGAATCTGAATGCATGTTTCCCCCTCCTTTTGCTGTTATTTAGTTCCCAGGCAAAAATATTGTGAATCTATACATGAGACGAGGAGGAGAAAAACTCGCACTGTGATGGTTGGGAATGTGCCACTTGGCAGTGACCATCCCATTAGGATTCAGACTATGACCACCTCAGATACCAAGGATGTTGCTAAAACCGTAGAGGAGGTAAACTCCTATGTGAAATTCTGTGTTTTAGTTCTTAATTCTATGTTTGAATGTTGGGCGTGCATAAATAATGTGTTCTTTTATATGTTTTATGCTTCATGACTAGTGAAATAACGAAATATACCAATTGCATTGGTCCAGGTTATGAGGATAGCAGATAAAGGTGCTGATTTTGTTAGAATAACAGTCCAGGGTAGAAAGGAAGCTGATGCCTGCTTTGATATTAAGAACACTCTTGTTCAGAAGAAGTAAGAATCATCATTTGCCCAAGTTCAGTGAGTTTTCATGAATGAATTCTCATCTTGCTTGCTTTTGCATTTCAACAGTTACAACATCCCCCTAGTGGCTGATATTCATTTTGCCCCGACAGTTGCTTTAAGAGTGGCTGAATGCTTTGATAAAATTCGTGTCAACCCAGGGAATTTTGGTGAGTGAAACCATGATGTGTCTCATTTTAGTGTCAGTATCTTATTAAATCGGTGCAAATGCTGAGGAACTCTACTTGCAGCTGATCGCCGTGCTCAATTTGAGAAGCTTGAATATACTGAAGATGATTATCAGAAAGAGCTTGAGCATATCGAGAAGGTTGCCAAATATCTCACTCTTTACTGTTGTTTTAGTCAGTAAGAATGTGTAGTATGTTACCTTACTTGCATAGCCACTTCCATATCATTTCAGGTCTTCTCCCCGTTGGTTGAGAAATGCAAGCAGTATGGAAGAGCAATGCGTATAGGAACAAATCATGGAAGTCTTTCTGACCGCATAATGAGTTACTATGGTGATTCTCCACGTGGAATGGTAATTATTTTCTATCTATGGATTTCGTTCAAAAACATTCGTTAATGATCATTTGATATATGCATGACATTTTCTATAAATACTTCCAGGTTGAGTCTGCTTTGGAATTTGCCAGGATCTGTCGGAAGCTGGACTTCCATAACTTTGTATTTTCAATGAAAGCAAGTAACCCTGTCATCATGGTCCAAGCATATCGCTTGCTTGTAGCTGAAATGTATAACCTGGGATGGGATTACCCTTTGCACTTGGGAGTTACAGAAGCTGGAGAGGGTGAAGATGGGAGGATGAAGTCTGCTATTGGCATTGGAACACTTTTGATGGTAATTACTTTGTGTATTGTATTGCTTGTATCACATCTTGCTGTCTACAAAGGGTAAGCCTTCCATATGTCTTACTTTTGGTGTATGACAGGATGGCTTAGGTGACACAATCCGTGTCTCCCTCACGGAACCACCTGAGGAAGAGATTGATCCTTGCCGGAGATTGGCGAACCTTGGGACGCATGCCGCAAACCTTAAAATAGGAGTGGTACGATTCATACCCTTTCCCTAGTATTACACTTTTCTCTTGTTTAGCTTCCATATAACATTTTTGTATTGTGTTCTTTTTTATTTTTGAAAAGCTTCTGTTTAATTACATTTTATGTTCTCAGGCTCCATTTGAAGAAAAACACAGGCGCTATTTTGATTTCCAGCGTAGAAGTGGACAATTGCCTTTACAAAAGGAGGTTAGTTTAAAACAACTCCATAGTTATCATAAAACTTTAGTGCTAGATTTCTTATCAGCTGCACTTGTGACAGGGTGAGGAAGTAGATTACAGAGGTGTCCTGCACCGTGATGGCTCTGTTCTGATGTCAGTTTCCTTGGATCAGTTGAAGGTAACTCGCATCTCTGTTACCTTTTTTAGCAATGTGTCGATCTTTTGTAATTCCATCATAATATTTTTTTACAAAAGAGACTATTTTGTAATCTACACCAGGATAGTTTCGGTGGCTCTTTTAGCCAGATCAGAAGTTCAGAACAACAATTGCCAAAAATTATTGATTTTTCTATCTGAATCAAATCGAGTGATGTGAGTTTTTTTAATGATGAAAGGTTTTCTTATTTTTCAGGCTCCTGAGCTATTTTATAGGTCTCTTGCTGCAAAGCTTGCGGTTGGCATGCCTTTCAAGGTCTGATCCTCTATAGCTATACATTTTAGCAAATGACCAACTTTAATGCGCAGTTTAAATTGATGTTAAGTTTTCTGCGAACACCAGGATCTGGCAACTGTAGATTCCATTCTTTTGAGGGAGCTTCCACCTGTAGAAGATACTGAAGCTGTGAGTTCCTTATACATTTATCTGTTCCTCCCACAAATCACAGGCTTATACTAACTTTCTATTCCTTTTAAAATTTTCTGTTGATATCTATAAAACGGTACAGAGGCTTGCACTGAAAAGATTAGTTGACATCAGCATGGGTGTGTTGACTCCCTTATCGGAGCAACTGACAAAGCCACTCCCACATGCAATCGCGCTTGTCAATGTGGATGAACTGTCAAGTGGTGCATACAAACTTTTGCCAGAAGGTACCAATTTGAATTCGATAATGATCTTTGTTGTTTGAATTGTTTTTATGGCATTTACTGTATTTAATATTTTGCTTAATATGTTTTATTGATGAATCCTTTTTTATGTAGGCACTAGATTGGCTGTTACCCTTCGTGGAGATGAATCATATGAGCAGCTAGATCTTCTTAAGGGTGTTGATGATATAATAATGTTGCTGCACAGTGTTCCTTACGGTGAAGAGAAGACGGGCAGAGTACAAGCTGCTCGGAGGTAAGTGTGCACAGTAGGCCAGTTAACACGACTGCTTTGTATCCACAGGAAGATCTGCTTCATTATTACCATTTGATGGGATGAACCATTAGTCGATTGTATGCTATATTTTAAGCATGAAAATTGAAAATGGATTTGACTTTACAGACAAATGACTGATGTTTCCACCGTGTGTTATCTTTCCGTTGTTATGTACTTCTCTTTACTTGACATTTCTTTATCTTGTTTTTGCAGGTTGTTTGAGTACTTAGAGACCAACGGTTTGAACTTCCCTGTAATCCATCACGTAGAATTCCCCAAAAGCATAAACAGGTACGATGAAGAAGTGCTTAGTTAAAATACAATGAAAACCTAGTCTCACTCTTTGAAATTACTGTATCCTTGTTCTCTTGTGCTTATTTGAGTTAAATTAAACGCAGAGATGATCTTGTCATTGGTGCTGGGTCAAATTGCGGTGCTCTCCTAGTTGATGGTCTTGGTGATGGTGTACTTCTTGAAGCTGCTGACCAGGAATTTGAGTTCTTGAGGGACACATCCTTCAACTTGCTACAGGGTTGCAGGATGCGCAACACCAAAACGGTAAGCTGGTGAATTCTTCTCTTGATGATAGGCTAGCTCTTTTTGTTGATCCCCTGAACACCATCCCGAATGGAGACTGGAGATATACCCTTTCTAGATCAACTGAAGAAGAAACATACTTTTGGATAATTCTTTCTTGTGGAACAAAGTATTCTTTTGGCGATTTCTTACTGTTAATGAATGCACTGCAGGAATATGTCTCCTGTCCTTCTTGTGGGCGAACACTCTTTGACCTCCAAGAAATCAGCGCTCAGATCAGAGAGAAGACCTCTCACCTGCCCGGCGTCTCTGTAAACTCTCTTACAAACTTTCTCCCTTCTTTGTCAAATATTAGCTAGCCTGGCTAACCATATCTACATTTGCCTGGCAGATTGCTATCATGGGATGCATTGTCAATGGTCCAGGGGAGATGGCCGATGCTGATTTCGGATACGTTGGAGGTGCTCCTGGGAAGATCGACCTTTATGTTGGCAAGGTAACCTTTCCTATACCTGTTCGTAGTCGAATCATATCAAAGGAAATTGCAGTATATCATTGAACATTGTTGCAAGTCAATATTTGTTTGTTATCATGCAAACACCATCTAACAAATGTGATGGTAACTGCATGACACATGCTCTTTGAACTGAAACCAGAACTGTAGACCGTCGTGCAACGTTATTTTCCCTCCATTAACACAATTGCATCTTTTCGCTGCAGACCGTCGTGCAACGGGGCATTGCAATGGAGGGGGCTACTGACGCCTTGATTCAGCTAATCAAGGACCATGGCCGTTGGGTGGATCCTCCTGTTGAGGAGTAGGCCGTAGACTGTAGTTCATTATCTGTACTCCATTAAACGATAAATACTGTAGCTGAGGTACAATGTTATGTATCCAAGGAGTACATACATACACGTTCTGTACATCAGTTTAGAAATAAAGTAGAAATAGGGGTGGCTGCAATTTCGCAACACCCTCATCAAGCATATGCAAATCCATATTAGAAGCATCTTGAGATCATGTCAGGATGGATGAAAAGAGTTGCTACTGCTATTTTTTTCCTACAAATAGTTTTCTGGGCTTCGAGATCGATTTCTGTAAAGAAAAAGAGAAGAACACAAGAGAAGAGGTACTGGCAATCTGCAAGTAGCATGAAATCGATGTATCATGGATTATTACATATCTTTGACAAAAACGTCAGCTTACATTATTTCCATTCTCATGCAAATACATATATTTCTACACTATTATCACTAATCTATCACGCTGCTAGCTGCACCTACTAATCACAGACGATCTACTGGCGTGTGAACTTGACGGGTGCAGGCGACGCGAATCCCTTGTGGTAGAGCAAATCCGTCAAGACGCTGTACGCGTGCTGTGTCAGGTGCACGCCATCCCAGCTGATGCGCTCCTCCGGCTTAGCGCACACCGCCGTCCCGGGCGCGCCGCACATCTTCTCCATATCGAAGTCATACGCGCCACCGGCCGCACCGCAGCACGCCTTGGTGACCGCCGCGCCGTCGAACCCCATCTCCCGCGCGCCCTCCAGCATCCGCACGTACGCGCTGAAGTAGTCGGCGTACGCGATCGTGGCCTCCGGGTACGACCGCCGCAGCTCCCGGATCCCCTGCTGCAGCAGCACGTTGTGCATCTGCGCGAACAGGTTGAGCCCCGCCAGGCACCCGTTCCCGTCGTACGCCGCCGACTCCGTCTCGTTCACCGCGCTCAGGTAGCTCGGCACGCAACCCAGCGGGAAGTTGCCCGGGATCACAACCCGCGTCGCGCCCATCTCGAGGAGCTCCCTCGCCGTGTTCACCACGGACCGCACCACCTGCGGCACGAGCACCACCGACTCCACCACGCCGGTCATCATGCGGCCCACGTCCGCGGCGCTGCGCCCCGACCCGTCCGACGACGACGGCCGGTTCGCGGCGAAGGCGTAGTTGTAGTCGTTCCCACCGATCTCTCCCACCATCACAAGCGAGCTCGCCAGCTTCTCGCGCACCTCGGCGGGTGACTTGGTGGTGTCGCGCATCAAGTCCTTGAACCACTGGAGCTGCACGCTCAGTGAGCTGTTGGTGTGTGGCGCGGTGACGCCGATCCTCGCGAGGGCCGACGTGTCGAGGGCGGTGGCGCCGGTGACGGCGAAGTTGGCGCCGTGAGTGAAGTCGGCGCCCTTGTCGAGGTACGGGTTGAGCAGCGGCAGGTTAAGGTCTTTAGCGAGGTAGTCGATCATGAGGTAGCCATCGGAGCACCGTCCCGTGGCGCCGCCGATGGCTGAACCGTAGGGAGGCGACACGGTGTGCTCCATCATGCCACCGGCCGCGCCTTCTCGGAGGAGGTTGCCGGTGTCCGAGACGGAGTCCCCAAAGTTGTAGATGGCCGTGATGCCGTCCACCATCGCTCCCTTCGCCGCTGACGATGACGTCGGCGCCGCTGGCCCTGGAGCCGGCCTTGCCTGGCAAGTGCCGACGAGGAGAAGCGCGAAGAACGCGACGATGAGAGATTGAAACCTAATCGCCATGACGCTCGTCGGTGCAGGGCGCGCTGTTGGCTTACGATGCGATGTACGCAGATGCTGCTGTGGATCGATGATGGTCCGTGGCATTGGAGCATTGGAGCGCTCGTCTATTTATGCCGTGGGCTATCTCCGATTTTGATATCGACTCGGAGTCGGAGGAGGGGGCAGGACGCAGGAGGGAACGTATAGCCAGCCGTGCGGAATTCGGAGGCGGTTTGACAGACGTGGCACTTCGAGTCCGATTCTGAACCCAAATAATTTTCTCCTCCTCCTGAGCGTCTGAGCGATCGAGCCCCGGTGAATCCGAGTATCCGACTAAGATGATCATCCATGCATATAAGTACATAACTGAAAAGTTTTTTTTTTGTTGCAACAACACACTACAAGTACTCCAATATTGCAAGCTTAAGGAAAAACTGAGACACAAACGACATCGATAAAGAAGGTTAATAGAGACCATCATATCCCAGCAGGCAGCACTCCAGAATGGCACACATTAAAAGAGATCTTTCTGCTGATCAAAATTTGATATTCTTTTTACCCCCTCCCCTCGTCATAAAAAAAACAGTTTTTAAAACAGAACTACAACCTAATTAATCATCAGATCGAGAATTAATTAAGGGATCACAACGGCTGGCTAGCTAGCTAGTTCCATGCATCCAATACTCTCAAGCATGCATGCATACATGTCCCTCTCCATGTCCTATCTAACAATTTACACATTTCGATGAACGGCTCATCACGATCGATATGGATTGTGTTACTAATATTGGTCGGCATGCATCCATACAAGTTGCTCTCAAGGAAATAGCTAGATACCCGGTTCGATTACTGCCTCGTCAATCAAGGCCTGTTGCAGCAGGTGCATTTCTCCTGCTCATGCTTCAGAGCCTGCATTACATTCACACACAAACAAAGGTCAACGGTTACATCCTTTCTGACATAGAGCCTCAACTCAAAAGATAAAATTTAGAGACAAAAAGGGCAACACAACTTCTAACCATTCAAACGACATGCTTAAGAGGGCAAAAGATTTAAATCGGTCAAACTGATTATAACAGAAGGGAACTATTGACGACATGGAGTTTTTTTTTCCAGTTCATAATTAGGAGGCGTGTTAAAAGTGTATATAGCTCAATATAGTGTTAATCAAGAGGTATATATGCCTATTTGAGAGGATTATACAATACGTGTTGATTAGCACTAAATACATGTACTTCCCAACAACATTAGAAAATACTTACTTAGGACAGTTGCAAAATTACCACTAGCTATAGTTTGAATCTTTATTGCAAAACTGTCACTCGAAAATTTGCAAAAATGCTACCAGAACTGTCATTCAAGTGGCATCCTTGCAATTTTTTTTAAAAAAATAATGGCAAATCTGCAAATGCCCCCTACTTTGATCCACCCATCTCAAAAGATAGTAATTTTTTTTGATATGAATCTAGACAACCTGTCTAGATTCTATTTTGGGACAAAAAAATTAGGAGCATATATGATAAAAGTGAAAATTTTAATTTTATCCCCACTTTTGTGATGCGGTTGTACATCCATGGGTTGAGAAAACCTAGACAAACCAGAAATATATATATTTTTTGGCAAGCTGATGAGCTAATCGAGGGGTACGTCGGCAAAAAATTGGCCTAAGCTCTCTTAGTCCAGTTTTAACGAACCATGGTTGAATACCTCTACTTTGTGTGTTTTGTAAAGAGTTATATTCTTTTTTTTTAGTTTCAACCGGGCCGGGGGGGGGGGGGAGAGGTGGGTGAAAATAATTCATCCACCTAAATATATTGCTACAAAATTGAGACCACACAGGGCCAGCTCCAGCTGCACAAGCACAGTCGCCCTAGAGGGTAATAGAGATTACACAGGGAGGAACAAGAAGAGAAAACAGATAACACCACAAGCACTCATAAGAGCACCGAAGAGCCACCTGCACAAAAGATCAAAACGCACTAACAGAAAGCAAGCTAGCATCAATAACTCTTCTAAAGGCCACCCGCATGAAGTCTTCAAGACTCGAGAGGCCGACCGAGACATGTTGCAAATTGAATCAATGGCCACCGAAGCCCTTTGGAGGAAGGATGCTCCAAAGGGGAGGAGGACACTGAAGTGACAGAAGGCCACCCGCATTTCTCTCAAGCTTAACCAAGTACAATTTATGTCCAACTTCCACCGTCGAACTTTAGGGGAAGGATGCCTCAGAGTAGAGGGAAAGGGTTGAAAGATGTGACTAATACAGGAGAGGAGGACGAAGACAAGACAAAGCAGGTATGAGTCAATAATACACAGAAGGAAGTTGGAGCAAATCATAGCCTATACAAACACCGTGAGAGAGTTGAGGTTCCAGAAACAAACAACAGTCCTATACCAAAAACCGTTCAATGAGCACACAAAAAGAATTATAATTAGAGTTGGTGGACAAGATGCGGACAACATGGTAAAAGATGGATTGGGCGGCGGTGGTCGAAACAAAGCCAAGATTAGTGTGTGAAAGATATATACCTATACACACTTGAGACATACCCTCTCCATCAAGGGAGGTATCAAAACTAATCTTTTAGATTGGAATAGGATTATAAACTCATCTTATTAGCTCTTGACCTTTTCTTTGTTTTCAAGAGTAATGTGTTTTTGTGTTAATAAGGAGGTATATACCGCCCTAACACTCTGAGGTATTGAGGCATATATATATCTTCTATACCTCTCGAGGGAGGTACGCTCCGGTACTCCCTACTAGCAGTATTATACTGTCAGTAGAAATTATATAAATCGATTGTTTGAAATGACATATTTGTCATTTACTAATAAGTGAATAGGGGTTTTCGATCTCCTTCATAAAACAGTAGAAGACACCGGATCCGATCGACTTCATTCCATCGAAATGAACGGTGGATCATTCGACCGCGATCAGCATCGGTGGCGACGGTGGAGGCACATTGGCCATGATTCCGGTGAGGGCATCACTCAGATGGAGATGCAAAATTACAGTTTTACTCGTCCACGGCTTTTTTTTCCTTAGATGATAGAACCCTCCAAATTTCTACTAAAAAAATTTATAGATCTACTAGGTTCATATTGTTTTATATTGCCAGTAGGGAGCACCGGAGCGAAGCTCCTTTCGAGGACTAGAAAAAATCTCGCCATTACAATCATAAACTTGTCTTCTTATCAGCTCAGCCTGTTCACTTTTCTTTTTAATCAAGCTTAAGGACTAAGGAGATATATAACTATGGTTAGTCAGATGGAAGAAAATCTCCCACGATATGAGGTTTTTGTATAGTGGATGGGAAATAAAAATGTCCAAGGACCTCAATAAGGTGCATACCTGTAGCTGAGTTTGCAGACCCTTGATGTGCTCAACTGCAAGATCCAACATGTCCGCGGTGCTTGTTTGCTGTTGAAGCAACAGAAACATGATCCCTTAGTTAGTTGCATATATTTCACGCAAAAATGTCACTCACTGATATGAGAACTTGCTAACAGTGACCCCTTTACATATCTACAAGGATGTTCGAGAAAGCATGTTTGGTATGGTGTTGGAGTTGTGTATCTCATGTATACATGAAACACAATTCAAATCCTAGCGCCCACAATTTACCAACACAAGCGTGAATCTATATGTTTTATATAGGAATTTTGTGAGGTTTATCACTTTACACACGGCTGCGTTTATTGAGCATGTGTTATAAGGGAAATATATATACTCAAGGATAAGTGTGTCTTCGTTCTTCATGTATCATAGAAACAAGAATATGCTAATGGCACAAGAAACGTGGATGCTTTTCAACACTTAGCTAGCTTATGCCTAATTGTCAACAACTAGAGTATATATAGGCATATATATTTATGCAAAGTTACACGTAATGGCTACCTTGTCCATGTTGGGCACCAGCTCCTGCAGCTTCCTGAGCTTCTCGCTAATCCTCGTCCTCCTTTCCTGGCGTTACCATTGATCAATCAGCATTCAGCAACAATTATTGCATGGCGAGCACACAAGCCAAAGTGCTTTTTCGATCATATGTTTCAGCAGAGAGATCTGAAGAGACCAAACGCAAAATCTGCAGATGCATGCGCGCTTTGGTAGTATACGACTATACGTACCCTCTCGGCGATGCTCCTGGGGTGCGTCGCGCAGCCGCGCTTGGCCCGCACTTTGAATGGCACCTGGTCATGCTGCAGCTGCATGTACCTGTCCATCCCCGCCATCTCCAGCGCCGACGTGCTCGCCATGCCGCCGAACTGCCCCCAAATTTTGAACGCGTGCCAAGAAATCAATCAAGAACAGAAACAAACATTGCTAACACAATCCATCATTACACCGGACGCATGAATCGTGTATATATATATATATATACGTACCTGCGACTCGTACCCGCCGAGGGTGGAGATGATGTCCCTGGACTCCTCCCACGGCCCGACGATGGAGAACCCGCCGCCGCTGCTGCTGCCGCCGGCCGAGAAGGTGCGCGGCACGGATGCCTCGGCGCCAGCGCGGTCGTGGAAGCCGCCGCCGCCGCCGTCCTCCGCGATGTGCGCGAGGTGCGGCGGCCCGCCGCCCGTGAAGCTCATCTGGGACTTCATCTTCCTGCCGCTGCCGCTGCCGCTGCCGCTGTTATTGGCCATGGAATGGTGTTGCTGGGCTTCGGTGCCTCCGCGGCCTCCTCCCCCGGCTTTTGAGCCTGGAAAGCCTGCTTAGTTTATTCCAAGTAGCATGCAGCACGGAAATTAAACCAAAAGGGCCGATTAATTAATGGCGGTAGCTAATTAGATTAATTGCGAGAGCTATTGTTACCGAAACACTAGTTGAAAACTGCCAAGTGCCAAGTAAACAATGGTATACTGTTTTAGCATACCGTTAGACTGTTAGCGGTAGGTCTAGGTACACGTGTTGATCAGGTTAGAGGACATGCATGGGAGTAAGTTTAACCTAGCTTAGCTAAATGTTCAACTTGCTTCTCTCCAAGGTTGAATAATGGAGTATCTGATTCTACGTGATTTTTCTTAGGCTGCGTCTTCATGATCAAATGTGCTTAACCGTACAAGTATACAATTCTTATGCTCTCTCTATTTTTTTTCTCAAAGTTGGTTAGCACAAAAATAAGCTAATTATCAACATCAAACATTTATAGAAAGGGAGTATATGCATAGTGATTTTATAAATATTTTCATATTTAAATACTACCTTTATTCCATAATATAGCAACCCAGGAGGGGATTTGACCTCTCCTAGCATAATGTATCCAGCATATGTGTCCCCTGGCTAAGTTGCTATATTTTAGGATTGAGAGAGTAATAATTTTCTTAATATCCACAAACTTTGACCAATCATAAGTAACAATAGTTAAACAAAATTTATACTCCCCTGTTCTAAAATGTAAGGCATATATAACCATTCTAGACACAAAGACTAATAAATATTTAATCATGTATTTACTTAAAATGCAAACTAGTCAATGCATGTCATAAATATTTGTTTAGTTTATTGTGTATTGCCAATGCATGTAGCAATACAATTAATATACACGCCTTATATTTTTTAGCACATGAAAAAAATGAATGGTTGTACCGTATATTTTGGAACGGATAAAGTATGTCACAACAATTACCATTAATCATCTGCAGCTTACTAGCTAGTAATACAAAATTACAAGTTACAAGAAAAGTTATCCCGAGTTGCCCCAGACAAGATTATCAGGATATATACCAAATAAACGAGGAATATTCTCATGACTTGAATGGAACCATCCAAACATATACAAGCCAAATACTCGTCCATTTTAAAACGAAGCTCTGTTTTGAGTGATCACAGGTATTAGGAATGTGAGAATTAGCGAAAGCTCTGGTCAATTTTTTTAAAGGTGTTCATGGGTTTGTTTAATATTTTCACCTTGTTGAACTGAAAGTAGTCTCCCAAATTTTTATATTACATAGCTAGCGTAAACACATAGTCAAATATTCAGACAAAATGCTGTCAATGATACGAAAATTGTACTCTGACCCGGACATGGTGTCCAAACGTTATTCTCATGGAATTATTACAGTCAAACGGATAAGAACAAATGAACAATACACAAACCGACACGCGATGTGTCGCTGGCACGTGCATGCGGCGTGCCGGGCCGAGCCAGCAAAAAGCGACGAGGGCGCAGAGGTAAAAGTCGCAGCGGAGGAGAAGCAAGCAACGCCTAATCAAGAAGGCGAGGCGAGCAATCACGCATGTATGATGTATCTCGTCGACAGAGCGTAGGTTACTATCTATAGCGAGGCGAGACCGTGACGTCATCGTCGGGCATCAGCAGATGAGCTGAACCTGGACACACGCGACTGGAGTAGGGCCCACCCGCAGCCCAAGTTGCGGTGACACACACGTGGTCCCCTCCTTACATTAAGGCAAGTGGCGTCCTAATTTATTGATTAACTAATGAATCAAAGCCCTCATCTTTGCATGGCTAGGGTTTGAGGCACTAAGATCCACTGGTAATATAATTGTGCGTGCTGTCTTCGTACTAATTAAATGATCATATACACAAGTGGTCTATCTTTAGCAGAATCTAGAGTGCAACAGGCTAAAAAGAAATGCTGCAATGTGGGCTCCACATGAAGACATTTGACTCTTCTATTCATACATGCATCGAGCAAAGTTTAATTACTAAGTTTAGTACTAGTGCTTTATCTCTGATTTCGACATTTCTATACCAGTATTTCTATTTTTTACTCACTCAGGCATGTTGCTATATTTTCATAAATGGTGGTCATTTCAGATATTAGTGTAGTCTTAAAAATGTAAATTCTACCCTTGATTTCTAGCACACGTATACTCATACATGTTATTCATATATATTATACATATGCATGTTTAAAAAGATATTGGAACTAAGTTTCAAAAGTTCCCCTGAGGAGACATTCTAAAGTGATGAACATTTTGTAACACGGATTTTTTTTTTTTTTTGGCATGGAATGGAAGGAATTGCAGGGATGCATATTTTGGCATTGATTTTACATCACAAAAGAGATGCAGATAGCTAACCTTCATAAGAAATGAGTAGTTACATATGAATTAGTTTTTTTAAAAAAATTTGTTTGTAGGTTGGGTATACCTACTAATTACATATGTACGTGCATCTTTGTACACACACATAAGATTGGTGGTTTCTAATATTATTACAAACAAATTAAATAAACAATAACAGAAAAGTTCAACTATCTCTTGCCCTCTCTCCACTAGATTTTCAAATTTATTTTTCCATGTCTATACTATTTTAGCGAGGGATGGATTGTCATGCGCAATGACTTTGCAGCTTGAAATAATGGATCAAATGAGAGAGGACACCATCCTAGGGTGCAAGTGGCAAAAAAAACTAATCAATTAATAGCAAGTTGTATTAAAGAACAAGACAATCTAGAGACACACGGATATATAGAAATGTATGTAAAAAGAATAAAAAGGGTGTATTAAAAAACCTAGACCCCACATTTCACTATCGAGGATACCCTACTAGGAAAACCCGCCTCTATGCAGCCCATTGTTTTGCATTGTCTATCAGACACTCCAAACCAAATTTTTACACTCATTAATAGCATATCCTTTATTTTGTTCAATTACACGGCAGACACGCATGCGCGTGCACACACCACCACTACATACACAACACCGTATTCGACCCCTGCAAATGCTCCCCTAACCCATACTAAAAAGAAATATTTCAACCTGGTATCACTGATCTCATTAAATTTCTCTTAGAAGCCTAATTACATGTGTGTAAAATCTATGTGTACCAGCATTTGAATATTGATGAGTCATGCACCAACAAACGACTCCACCACACCGTAGGTGCTTCCCAACATATGCCTTAATTTTTCACTCATATACCACATCATCATGAAACTAATTTAGCTGCATAATTTCATGGATAAAACCCCATTGTGGATGCTTAATTGGCAACATGCATTATTATTAGAGAAAAGTAACTAACTATATAAGCCAAGGATGTGTTTGAAAAATGAGTGCAGAGGATCTCCATGATACTATTTATGGCAACTCACGTAACAAAAAGCCGCAGACATACTCTCTTCCCACGGCACTAGCTCGCGAAACCGCTTTTTAACCAAAACCAGCAGGACCGGTGAAAAGACGTATGCACAGCAGCGACCGGTTCACGCGCGGCCGCGCAAGTTGCAAAAGGGATCGAGCTCATCAGCAACCAGCACCATCGTCACCGAGCTCTCGCTAGTGGCTTGGCTTGTGGCGGCCGATCGATCAATTGGAGCTGCATCCAATTTAAGAAGTAGCGACCGCTCGACTGCTTGATCAGAATCGTCTTGTCTTAAAACACGAGAAGAAGAATAATGAAATGGTGGAGGGAATTTTGAGAGAGGACAACTAACAAGATCGATCGAATTCGTTTTCGGTTCCCGCCCGGCCATAGAACAGCAATTAATTCGATCATATGATCGATCGATCGACATAATCGTTGCTTCGATCATGTGCGTGCGTATTAACGAAAGAGATGAGCATCAGGACATGCCATTTGCACAGCCAATGCTCTTGAAAAAATTAAGCTACCGGTAGAAAAGATTCATGGCTCGAGTACTCGACCAAGCTAAACTAGCTAGCACGTAAGCACGCGTGCGACGCCAAATTGAACACTGTTAGTAGCAGTAAACAACATCAGCAACAGAAAAACAGTCAATCGAATAATGGGCGAGTGGATTAGCTAGCGCAATTGACCGATATATATATATCGATCGATATAATCTTACCGTTGCTGACCATGAGGTTGGAGAAGAACCCGGCGGGCGAGCTGCTGTGCCGGGCCAGCAAGTCCACGCTACCGTCCTGCAGGTGATGCCCTCCTCCGCCGCCGCTTCCATGCGGGCCCAGCGAGATGTCTCCCCCTCCGAACCGCAGCCCCGCGGCCTCCGCCTCCCCGTGCTGCCCCGACGACGTCGGCTCCATCCCTCCTACCCCCACCGGCAGAAACCTCCTCATCACGAGCTAGCTAGCTAGCGCCGCCTTCCGTTGAGACGCGGCCTCTTGTCGATCTGCTGCTGCTGCTCGCGCAGGCGGCGCGTTGTGAAAATTCGGCGTGAAATGAAACGAAACGAAACAAAACGACGGACCGGCCTATGGGGGGGGAAGGCCTAAAGGGAAGGGGGGAAGACGGGAGAGGTGGTGGGGCTGGGCGCAAGTGGGAGGAGGGTGGTGGGATTTTAAAGGGAAGGAAGGGCCCGTGATTGGTTCTTGGGGCGTGTGGCGCCGTGGGGACCAGCAGCCCGACGGCAAGTGGATGTTGTGGAGTTCAGTAGAGCTGAGGCGAGCCTAGCTCTCTCTCCTCCTCTTCGCCCGCGGCCGCGAGCTGCGCCCCCCTGCACTGCACAGTGGTAGCAGTGGGTCGTCCGGCGGCCTTTCTCTCACTTTTCTTATCTGAATCTTTGCTGCTAGATTTTTTTGATGGATGCTGAGGGGAAACAAAAGTTTTTGTTCGATGCCTTCGTCTCTGATGCCGACGAACTCGTTAATTAATGGTTTAATGCGCGCAGTCGCGCAGATCAGAGGTCGTGTGGTGTGCCGGCTGTGTCGTACTAGGCTGGTGTGTTGGGTGAATTGGATCGAGCCCATCCTTTTCTTAACTTTAAGGGTTCTTCTTTAGACCTTCTAGGGCCTTTTTTAATTATGATGAAAACGTAGGAATTAGAGTCCGATAGGAAACATCGATGTAGGAATTTTGGAACAGATAATTATAGTATGAATTTTGGAGTAATTCAATCCTATGGAAAATTTTCCTATGTGTTCTTTTGGATTAAAGGAATAATTAACGACCCAAGAATCCTATGAAATTCTATTGGATTTTATAGCAATTCTAACATGAGATCCAACCTCTTAGAAAAAAAAAATTCTTCGGGTCAATCTCTCTTCTAACTCCTGCATTTTTCATGTGCTCCATCTAAATGGCTGTTCCTATGGTTTATCAATCCAAAGAATTTAAGGTGTTAGGACACTCCAATCCTATATTTTTTATGTTTCTATGTTTTAAGAATCATGTGTTCCAAAAACGCCATAGATGTATTTGATTCATAGGAATGAACAAAACATAAACATAGAAAATTTCTCTCTCTCTCTCTCTATTAATTCTAGAGGGAAAACGTAGGAAATTTAACATCCACTTTGAGATAATTGTTTCGCTAGTTTGCGTAGGATCGAGGCAAATGTCCTAGTAGTTAGAAACCTTTTCGTTGAACTAATGTAGGTTAGATGGGTGTAAGAAGACATGACAGACAGTTTGCTTTAACAATTTAAACTTATTGTTTTGTTTTCTTTTTTGCACCACTCTATCAAATGCCAATTTATACAAAAATCATGTATTTATTAACCATCTATATTTTTGTACATGCACCCTAGCGTATGCCTTTGTTTTTTTTCTATTCATGCATTTTTTTAATCATGTGTTCCAAAACGGATAGACTGGTATAATATAGTATGTGAAATTGCTCGACATACTTAGCTACTCCCTTCGACCATAAATAGAAACATATCTAGCTATGAGATCTGGATATATGTGTGTATATATTCATAGCTACAAATTCTTATACTTACGGACGGAGTGAGTAGTCAAGTTCAAATAAATTTAAGCTAAAATTAAGATGTTTAGGAATTTTTTTTGATTTTTATGTAATTCTGTTGGTAAACCAGTCAATAGACGCAATTACCAACCTTACCAATGGGGAGTGGTTTTTAAGCCATGGCATACTTGTAAACCCAGCCACAGGAAGTCGAGTTTATTTCTAATAAACGGTAACATTGCATTCTAATGATTAGTACCTCTGTACAAGTTGCATATAATATAATTAACTCGCCTGATGCGTGAATTGAGTTACAACACTAATTAAAAATGGTATGGATAATCAATTGAATGGGAGGACTAGTGCACTGAACCATGTGCTTCTCTATACATATGTTAATAAGGAAAAAAAATCCAAGCCAACGATAGAGGTTTTCTTTTGTGACCCTTTTTAACTTATAAACCAAATGTATTTTTCAGTATGATTTTATTTGATCTATTTTGTCAATTTGAAATCATGTTTCAATTGTCTTCTAAGTAAAGTAAACTTGAAAACCTAGTACATCATATCCTAACTCTAGTAGGGTGGACCTGAGGAATGATATCATGAGAGGAACGGAACACAACAGCATTCAAGGGGATATTGATAGAGAAAAATAAAAATGTTGATTAGTCCTGGCTTGTCCCAGTAATAAATTAACAACTTATTGGATTAAGCTTCACATGAGAAAGAGGTGACAGAGCTAGCTAGGTTCTTTGTAAATTTCTTTCCTATATAGTCCAAAATGAAAATTTTATCTCTCTGTAACTAATTAAGAATTAAGATCCATTGATTTGAGCCACCTTTATTAATTATTTTTTGTCAAGTGACTCAAAGTCCATTTCAGCACTTAAATGTTCGAAATGGATAAGGCTCCGGTGAGTACGCCGGAAAAGATAGTGTTCAATGGATTTTACCCTGATGTGGTCCGTGCGACATGCATGTTGGTCCACAAAGGACATAGCCAAGTCTCGTTTCAGCTAATCAAAGCTTTGCGCCTTATACTGTACAGTATAGTTCATCCAATGGATAGAAATGCTTTGCGCGCCGATCAGCTAGACAATTGTTAAGCGTCCCTTTCAGAAGATCGATCTATTCGTATTTGGCATCTGCAGTTACATTTGCTATATAAAACCGGGTACATTTGCAGATTTGCTAACATGCATACGATCGAATTTAGGTGAAATTCGACTGGGAATTGCACCACACTAGCTGTCGTGTAGTGTCTGATGCGTTGCGTTAGTTTAGAGACAGGCAGACAGACACGTCAGGGCACGAGACAGTAGGCTGTAGCCCGTACAGGAGGGCAAGCTTGACATCATCTCCAAAAATTTTTCAGGAGCCATGCCAAGCCAGGTAGCCAGCCGCGGTTTTCCCCGTGGCCGGGGTCTACATGACCAGGCGCTTCCTCTCCGGATTCCGGAATGAAGAGAAGAAAAAGATGCCCAACAATGGCAGGTGCATGAACCTAGCTCGCTACCGCCCGCAAGAACCACGTTGTCTTTCGCCAACTTGCCCGATTCTTTATCCCTCCTCATGACGTACGTACATGTCAATTAAATAAAGTTAAGACCAGTCTATAGTAATCACCTTAGGTTTGGCGAAAAGTTTTTGACGAAAACATCACATCAAATGTTCGAGGAGTTTCCGGACACGAATGAAAAAACTAATTTTATGGCTAGCCTGGAAACCGCGAGACGAATTTTTTGAGTCTAATTAAGTCATCATTAGCATGCATTGGTTACTGTAGCATTTATGGCTAATTATGGTCTAATTAGGCTTAAAAGATTTGTCTCGTCATTTACCGCCTAATGGTACAATTAGTTTTATTTTTTTATCTATATTTAACGTGTTATATATGTGTCTAAAAATACGATGTGATGTTTTTTGGTGAAAATTTTTAGGAACTAAACAAGGCCTAATTAGCCATAACAAAAGGTCAAGAAAAATGTTCGTGCTCCGAAAAAATTTAGAGCAGTGACATCCTCACATGAGCAGCAAAGCCGCCACGCGCCGCACGCCGCCGCCGCCGGTGGCTAGGTTTTCACGCACGCCGGCGGCCGGCCACGGCCGACGTGGAAAGCGACCGATCTGCAAACACGTACGCACTGTACATATAGAAATATAGACATGGTTGGTGGGATGGGAATCACCAAATCGGCGTCGACGACGACGGGCGACGACTTGAACAGAGGTCACGAGACTCGGAGCCGAGAGGACCACGCCGCATTACTCAACTGCATAAAAAAGAAAAACGGGCGCTGCCGCTGCTTAGTCACGTCTACGTTCGCAGGAAGGATCGACCAGAATCTTAAACAAACCGAAGCCAGCCAATCGCGCGCCCGAGCGACCGAGTTTAATTAGCGGAGAAGCAACAACCTCCGCCGCTAAACTTAAAGAAATCCCGATCGCTCGCGCGCGGACTCGCACTCTCGCCACGGGTGCGACTGCGTACTACACGCGGTGTCGCGGTTGTACTACTACGCGAACCTGATGCGGTCTTGCCGCTCGTCGATTGGCTGCGGACTAGCTGATGGTAGTACGTTGCTTGTACTACTTCACTCATGTCTGGAGACTCCACTGCTTTTCTGATTCTCTCGCTGTTTTTAAAGTTTGAGATTTTGGCAGGTTTTATCGTTCGCTTGGTGTGGAGTAAGTATGACTACTACAAGTTGGTCCTCTCAACGAAAAGTACTGCAATTTGGTTAATCTATGATTCTATTCTGCACATGCATATAGGCATATAGCTGGGTACTAACTAGGAACTGAATATTGTAGACAAAGGCATTAGTTATATCAGTTCCATGTACGAATGGGAGGGATTTCATAGAACCAACTAGGTTGGCACTTGGCAGGTTGATTGATCATTGATTCGCTAACGCGGGGAAGAAAAGAACAGGTTAGATATACAACGAGAAATCAAGCGATTCAAGCCTGCATCTTGTACAAATATGTGGACCGTCATGGGCTTCCAAATTAGTAGGGCCCGTATGCGATCAGCTCTTTAAGCCCATTTGACTTCTCAGACACTGCTAGTGCTAGGACCCCAGCTATTTAGTGTCAGTTTTGGGCCTGTAAGAGGTTAGGAGCCCAGTATTGCCTCGCAAGCCGTATCTGAACCCGTCGGCCTTGTATGATAAGATCCTCTCCCCTTCCTTTTTCAGTGTGAAGGCAGGGCTTTCGGCAATACAGCTTGGTCTGCAAAGAGTGGTTTTTTAAACTGACAAGTCACAAAACTGTCAAGCAAGCCGTCTCAGAGGAAGGCGGATAACTATGACTTTACGGTGTTAGGTCCTTTAATTTTAGATGTTAAATTTATGTTAAGAATCTCTTTTGATTCTGTCTTGGTAAGTATTGGCCAAGGGCTATAATAAAGTTGGCCATTCAATGGCTAGATCTGGGATGAAATTGGTGGCTCTACCTGACCAAATTTGGTTAGAGGAGACACTAGCTGATGTAATGTTGCTTGTGGCCAGCGATTCAACTGAGCCTTAGAGTAATGGAAATTTTATTTCCATCGCCCACCCATTCAAATATCATAGGCAAAAATATATTTCTCGCCTCTTAACTCTTTTACGAAACATGTGTTAACTCTATCAATAGTCTTTTAAAAAAAAATTCTTACACAATATCTTAGGTTCTATCATATACATTTGTTATCTGCTTGTTATACATGGAGTGCAGGACAATAAAAAATTAAAAACTGTGCATAACCTATGACAAGGAGCCTCGCCACATGCTCCCTCCGTCTCAAAATACAACTACTTTTACACCCACCTACCTCATCTCCACCAATCACAACCATCCCTCATTTAATTTTTTCACCTACCTTCTCCTCTTAACCAATCACAACTCTTCCTCACATCAACCTTAATCTCTCAAAAAAAGACATAAGTCCTTATATTTTGAGACGGAAGTAGTACCAGGTGAAAACCACTCTAGGCTATGGTTATCTCATATATGGCTCACAATCAAGTGTTTTCTGGTGCAGTCGAGCAAGTTGTATATTAAAATCACTAGAGTAACTGATGCATTAATTTTGAGCTGTTCATAAAATTAAGTGAGTTTTATCGGTGTTTTAAACAACGAACTAAGGTATTTAGCTATAGACCTTTAAAACAATTAATAACATACTAAATGGGGACTATAATGTCTAAATTATACGTGAGAGCAAATAGCTAAGTCTTCCACAAACAACTATATTCGGAGATTTAAAACCATAGTTTTTATCCAGGCTTGGTGTTAGTCAACAAAAAATAAATTTGAGCCAACAAATGTTAACTCCATTCTAATGAACACGGCTCATAACTAGACTAATTTGCGTCACCATCCTTATATGTGAGGTAAATTAATAAATTATTGACTATACGATCCAACCGACTCTTATGTAAATTCTCTTGGCAAGAACATCATCCTTCCCGAATGCAAGATATACTCTCCACTTAATCATGTCAAGTGTGTCTTTCTCCCTTATTTATAGTTAATAAAATTTAGTATAAGACAATGCCACTTCATATCGATGAAGCTTTATTAACCAACTATTCATCTTATACTTATATTATCAGGCCAACATAAATAAAATATATTTGCTTTTATCAATCACAGACAAAGTATTTGGGAATCTTTGAAATGAATAATTTTTCAAGTTTCAATGAAAATCAGAAACACCCAATATTGAAGAGTAAATTGAACCACTCGTAGTAATTCACAATTTGTTTTGGGCTAATTGGATCCATACCATTGCAATTTTTTAAAATTGGAGATATGACATCCGTTAGTCAATGACATGTGGAGTCCACATGAGTCAATAACATGTGAACCAGAATGACATATCTTTAATTTTAAGAAATAGTAATGGCATGGCTTCGATTTTTTCTATTTGGAGGAGTAGTACAGAAGGTACGCTAGAAAAGCTTTTCTGCGATCGCACGTTCGCCGCTGCGGCGCTGCGCCCTACCCCTACAGTGCAGCGACCGGCCATGCCGCTGCCATGTGCTTCTCCGCTCGGAAAACCCACCCAAACTCCCTCCGGCGTCGCCACCTTTCCCCCAAAACACAACACGCCCACGCCCACTGCCACACACAACTCCTGCACCTGTGCCGCTTCCCCTCCACCACTCCTCACTCTCCCCACACCACCCCCACCACCACCTCCACCCCTCACGCCGGCGCCTCGCGTGCCCCCAAACCCAGCAAAACCCTAGCCCAGCCACCATGCCGACCGGTGCCTTCCGCCTCCTCCTGCTCCTGCTCCTGCTCGTCCACGCGCCGCGCCCCGCTGCCCCCGTGCCGTCGGACCGCGCGGCGCTGCTGGCCTTCCGGTCGTCCCTCCTTCCCCCCTCCCGCGCGGCGCTCTCCTCGTGGCGCGGCCCGCTCACCCCGTCCTGGCTGGGCGTCTCGCTCCA
>CM002480.1:16348979-16380396 GCA_000325765.3 Leersia perrieri | reverse complement strand
TCACGGGCCAGCTCCCCGCCGCGCCGCTCGCGCTCCTCCGCCGCCTCCGCTCCCTCGACCTCTCGGGCAACGCGCTCGCCGGCGAGCTCCCCTGCTCCCTGCCACGCACGCTCCTCGACCTCGACCTCTCCCGCAACGCGCTCTCGGGGGCCGTCCCGACCTGCTTCCCGCCCTCGCTCCCGGCGCTCCGCGCCCTCAACCTCTCCGCCAACGCCCTCCGCTTCCCGCTCTCCCCCCGCCTCTCCTTCCCGGCCAGCCTCGTCTCCCTCGACCTCTCGCGCAACGCGCTCACGGGGGCCCTCCCGCCGCGGCTCGTCGCGAACCCCGACGCCTCGGGCCTCCTCCTCCTCGACCTCTCCCATAACCGGTTCTCCGGTGAGATCCCCGTCGGGGTCACCGCCATTCGGAGCCTTCAGGGGTTGTTTCTCGCGGACAACCAGCTCTCTGGGGTGATTCCGACTGGGATTGGGAATTTGACTTACTTGCAGGCGCTTGATTTGTCGCATAATCGGCTTTCTGGTGTTGTGCCTGCTGGGCTTGCCGGCTGCTTTCAGCTTCTGTACCTGCGGCTTGGGGGGAATCGGCTTTCAGGAGAGCTGCGGCCGGAGCTTGATGCTCTTGACAGTCTGAAGGTGTTAGATTTGTCCAACAACCGGATATCTGGTGAAATTCCGCTGCCGCTGGCTGGGTGCCGATCTTTGGAAGTGGTGAATTTTTCAGGAAACAAGATCACAGGAGAGCTCAGTGGGGCTGTAGCCAAATGGCAGAGCTTGAGGTTCTTATCACTGGCTGGTAACCAGCTCTCTGGCGAGCTACCAGATTGGATGTTCTCATTCCCAGCACTTCAATGGATTGATTTGTCCGGCAATAGGTTTGTGGGTTTCATCCCAGATGGTGGGTTCAATGTCAGTTCTGTGCTTAATGGTGGAGACGGCGGTCAGGGGAGTCCATCAGAGGCTGTGTTTCCACCTCAGCTGTTTGTGGCAGTGTCTACGGACATGACAGGCAGGCAATTGGAGCTGGGCTATGATCTTCAGGAAGCTACTGGGATAGATCTGTCAAAGAATGAGCTCCGTGGGGAGATACCGGAAGGGTTGGTCGCAATGAAGGGACTGCAGTATTTGAATCTCTCTTGTAATTATTTGGAGGGACAGATTCCTTCAGGAGTTGGGGAAATGGGGAAACTACGTACTCTTGACTTCTCGCATAATGAATTGTCAGGGGAGGTGCCTCCTGGGATTGCTGCCATGAAAGAGCTTGAGGTGCTTAATCTCTCGTTCAATAGCCTATCTGGGCCTTTGCCGACAACTGATGGGTTGCGCAAGTTTCCTGGAGCATTGGCAGGAAACCCTGGGATATGCAGTGGGGATGGGTGCAATGCGTATTCAAGGATGCCAGAAGGGAAAATGGCAGGAAGCAATCGCCATGGTTGGCTTGGTGGCTGGCATGGAGAGAATGGATGGGTGTCCCTAGGTGCATTCTGCATCAGCACAATGACTAGCTTCTATGTATCATTGGGAACTCTGCTGTGCTCCTCTAAGGCAAGGAACTTCGTGTTTCGGCCTGCAAGGATGGAATATTAACATTGAAGGGACAATTAGAAATTTATGCTGTGCTGTAAATAAGATATGTCTTAAGTTTGAGTGAGTCAAGTGTGCAGCTAATCTTGAGGAAAATCAGTTGGCCTCCCTTATTAATATTATTGGCCACAGGAACCGTTGATCTTGATCTATTAGTTAATCAGCCATGTCCAAGTGTTGCCCTGTTGTTGTTGTTCAAGGGACATGTAAATCTTCTGATTTAATTTGCATCGCCAACATCTACTGTCATTTTTCAGTTTTCAAAGGGCTGGACATCTTCTGCTTCAGATTATTGGAGTACTGTCATGAAGGATGAATGATGCACACAGTTAGGCGGTCCAATAGCCACAAAAGGGAGCATGTAGTTGTGAACAAGTTGAGATGTATATATTCACTATTAATTTTACCTTTTCTAAGTGAAATTTGAGTTATAAATTCTGATTTTCTCTCCAGTTCATAAGCTCTCCTGCTTGTAGTCTTGTTCAACAAAATTCAGTGTTATGCCAATTTGACTGCAGATCATTCATCTGTGGAAATGTCTATTTGTAAACTCTGTCCTGGTTTCTTCTATTGTGTGTATATAAGGTGCTGCTCATTTCTGTTTTCAGCAGAGCATATGTGGTTGCCAGTGTGTGCAAAATACTATTCCTTTGGGATTAATATCAATTGTATAGTCTTTTCTGTATTATTTGACAGGTAGATGATGAATTCACCTTTTCTATCATGTGAAATCATTCAGCAAAGGGCAGCAGCTATTTCCTCTCAGCCATCAAGGTAATCCACTCGTCCAGAGCAACTGGGGTGATAGTGAAGTAAACTTTTGCCTATGCTTTTCTGAACTTGCTTGTATTTGCAGAGTGCTGAGTCTTCCTGTTGCTGGGGGTTCAATTGGAACAGGTTGAGAATCAGCATCGGTCACCATTCAGAAATCAGAAGAGTGACAAATGTCGTGTGGCATCTCTCTTTCAGTGCTGGAATCAGGTTCTTGATCATCCACTTAATCTCAACTTGGTAGGGTATCAGTTGCCTGCAGAATCTTGATACCAGTGACACCTCACTAACTGAAATAAACAGCATATTTTTTCCTGTGTATTGACCTCATTCAGATGCAATTGACGAATGCAAAACCTGAAACGTGATAGACACTTGACACTGCAGAATTACTCCTACATTTGAGTGGCAGTGTTAGTATCAACATGTGATTGTGCTTCGTGAACACTGAAACCTACTGTGTTCACTTCTCGAGCCTTTTTTTTCCGGGGTAACCCACACATTCTGTCAGGAGCAGTCTCTCAATGTGAAAAGGAAAACTTTGCACGTGAGTTGAGCTTGGGAGCTTCCAGATCCATGCCATTCCATACGAATGGGGCGTGGCGCGTGTAAATTATCACTTTTTCACGAGGATTCCATGCACTTCTCTGAATTTTTGGTCAGTATCCTACAAGTCGTCTATTTTGTGTAGGCTTCTCTGTTTAGTGTTCATGACAGCTTAATGTAGGTGATCAAATCTTCGGTTTTTTTTTGGTTAAAGTAGGTGATCAGATCTGAATAGCCTGTTGTCACACCACACGTGAATTATTTCATGAATTTTCCAGAGAGAAGCTACAGTTCTATGTTGCATGCTGCTAACTTGATCTTTTTTTGGCGCAGACATTAGTACACTGATTAGTGCTTAGCTAATTATAGTGATTAGCTTGTGCCTATAAACAAAGCCAACCCAGACGAATCAGCTCACCTCCTAAACCCAAACCCTCCAAATACTTAGCTTCGCTTCTTCCTCCCGCGCGCGCGAACGCTAACGTCTTCTGCTTTCTCTTCTCGCGATCTCGTGCCATGGGGAGCATGCCGACCCCGCCTCAGCTGAGCCTCGCCGACCTCAAGGCCCTGTCCGTGCTCGGCCGCGGCGCCAGGGGCGTCGTCTTCCACGTCGTGGCCGCCGGCAACGCGGACGAAGCCGTGGGCTGCCCAACCGACGTCGCGGATGCCATGGCGCTCAAGGCCATCTCCCGCGTCGCCGCGAGGCACAAGGGCGCGGCGGCCGCCGGAGCTCCGGGCGGCGGTGGCGGCGGCGGCGACGGGCACAGGAGGATCTGGTTCGAGCGGGATGTGCTGCTGGCGCTGCGCCACCCGCTGCTCCCGTCCCTGCGCGGCGTCGTGTCGACCGACAGCGTCGTGGGGTTTGCCATCGACCGGTGCGCCGGCGGCGACCTGAACGCGCTCCGGCGGCGCCAGCCCGGGCGCGTGTTCTCCGTCGCCGCCATCCGGTTCTACGCGGCGGAGCTGGTCCTCGCGCTCGAGCACCTCCACGGCCTCGGCGTCGTGTACCGCGACCTCAAGCCGGAGAACGTCCTCATCCAGGACTCCGGCCACATCATGCTCGTCGACTTCGACCTCTCCACCACCCTCCCTCCGCCGCCTCCTCCTCCACCGCCCGACACGTCTCATCCGCCGCCGCAAACCACCTCACCTTCCTCGCGTGCTGTGTTCGGGTGCTTCTCCTCCTCCCGCCGCGCGGCGTCACGTGATTCGCCGCCATCGTCGTCGTCGTCATCGCAGTCCCCGCCGTCAACCTCCAGGACGGCCTCGGCCTCGTCATCGTCGTCGTCGTCCTCGTCGCCGGCGGTGGCGAAGAAGTCGAACTCGTTCGTGGGGACGGAGGACTACGTGGCGCCGGAGATCGTGGCAGGGAGTGGGCACGACTACGCGGTCGACTGGTGGGGGCTCGGCGTGGTGCTCTACGAGATGGTGTACGGGCGCACGCCGTTCAGGGGGCGGAGCAGGCGGGAGACGTTCCAACGCGTCCTCGCGGCGCGGCCGGAGTTGCCCGGCGAGCCGACGCCGCTGCGAGACCTCATCGGGCTCCTCCTCGAGAAGGACCCCGCCAAGCGGCTCGGCGCGCACGGCGTGAGGCGGCACGCCTTCTTCCGCGTCGTCGACTGGGAACGCGTCCTCGACGTGGCTCGGCCGCCGTTCATCCCGACGGCGCCCGACGGCGACGACGCGGGCGCCGTGGCCGAGGCGCTGGACGTGGAGAAGGTGCTGCACGAGGTGTTCGGCTCGGCCGCCGGCGAGACGGCGGCGCCGGAGTCCGGCAGCGAGAGAGGGAGAGATGAAGATTTCTCCGTGTTTTTCTGAGTTTTAGTTACTTGCTCACTCCTTATATGCTATGCATTACCCAAGTATGAATATTTTCTCCTGAATAATGAATGCAAAGTCTACTGTTTCTCTTTGATTTACTTTTGTAGATTATGTAGAAGCTGATGATAATGATAGTGTAAGTAAACGCAGGAGAAAATTTGTAGTAATTTACTATTCGAAAGGCGTCGATTTCACACGAACTTTACAGAAGTTTGATATGATTAGTTTAAAATTCGTAGTGAGTAATTGAGAAAAATTGTCACGTCTCACCTTACTGTTACTAGTGTAAACAGCAGTACTTCCAGTTGGTTGGTTGGGTTTAAGCAGATCATCTTGTTCTCTCGTTAAAATGCTTGATGGCCACTGCTTTTCCTGTCAAATTTTCACCTGACCCCCTGACTTGATCTATTGTCACGGGATGCAGATGACACACCCTTCCATCCCTTGATTATCTTTTGCAAATGCTAACAACTAGCAAGTGTGATTAGCTGCTTGCTACTTTTGCTTTATGGCTTTATGATCTCTTTAATTGTCATAATTCAGCAGCTGCTGGAGATTGAGCTGCTGTCAGGTTGGTTATCTTGCTGCTATGCTCCCTGAAAGCTCGTCGCCGACGTAGACGTAATCGGCGAAAAAGGCAAAGCAAAATCAGCTCGCTCGCTAATTTTCCTTTTTGGAAAAAGAGAAGGCAGGATCATCCCTTCTCGTGACCAAAAGGAGAGGAGACGCCCAGCTGCTGCGGATCGATCTGCTCACGAGATATTGTGCTGCTGGGTCCTACGCGAGTTATACATCTTGGGCATAACATAGGCCATATTGGGCCAGACGGTAGCTACTGGGCCCTCGCACGGTAATGCAGTACACACAGGCCCAATAAAAAACGACGACCAGTAAACAGGCAAATCTCTTCATTTCTTTTATTGTTTGGAAAGGAACTCTGATTATAATCAGAGTTATATAATCACATGTCCTATCAGGAAGTTGTAGAACGACAGGGCCGTGCAGCAGCAAGGTTGGATGAGCCACATTAATCCGCCAAATTGTGCAATATGCGAACTGCTCTGATACAGAGAGTTCTTGTATACAGGACGCCAGATGCATACAAGGAATTACCGACGACAATCAACAAGCGCCAACTACCAAATTCAGATCAATATTGCCAGCCAACAAGCAGCAAATTCACTCCCCTTCAGCGAGAACGGAAAAGGTGGGCACCTGGTGATGAACAAGCATCGGTCCAAAAAATCAACAAAATCATTAAAATGTTGCATTTGGTGAACATAATGAATCCTCAATAATAGAGACACTGCACGTCTGCACTAGGTTCATTCTTTAGGCTAGAAGCAACCCTGTTAGAATAAAGGGATCTTATTGACAGAACAAGGACGGCTACCTTCATCTTTTGATTCCTGTAAAAAGCATCGAATAATGTCAGCAATCACCTGAGCTTTCCTAGACTTGAAAGCTATTCATGAAGAAATTTCTTAAGTGACAAAATATTAATGCATGATGAACCATTACTGTTTGCTCCATCATAGCAGCCATTAGCTACAAGTAGTCTGAGTTTGCATCTAAATTTTCTGGCTAATCATGAGTTTGTTCATATAATTACATAACACAAGTAACACAACTTACACAAGGAGGTAGGGGCTATATTGTAGAGGAAGAGATGGTTTCACTACCTAC
The DNA here is from genome assembly GCA_000325765.3 of Leersia perrieri. Taxonomy (NCBI): domain Eukaryota; kingdom Viridiplantae; phylum Streptophyta; class Magnoliopsida; order Poales; family Poaceae; genus Leersia; species Leersia perrieri. The sequence continues at coordinate 16,373,992 of CM002480.1, read as the reverse complement.
GGTATTCAATATAATTACAAATTAAGGTTCACTACACAATGCTCTTAAAGATTATTGAAAACAATCTTTTACCCAATGGCATTAGAACGTATTCTGAATTTCATTCACTCCACATGAACAGGAACATGTTCCAGGCATGACGGCAGCAAGCAAAATCCACTAAGAATCCACCTCCCGTAGTTCCATTAACGGATACAAATTGCAACTGACGACTAGTCTATCTAAAGCAAGGAACTTATCTCACTATTAAAGACGAAAAAAAAATAACACATCACCTGCAAAATCCTTTGGAAGCATAATAAAATAGACCAAAGCCCAAAAATTAAACAAGCGTCATCTCATAAACCCCATACATTAGAGTTAAGGCTGATGATAGGTTTCAGGCAATACATCAAGGTTAAATATGTAGTGCAAACCTATAAGCTACATGTAAACATGGAAATCATATAACCATTAGAACAAATGAACCTACTGAAGGACACATCACATCTTGATCTGTAAGTAAAATCATGCATGACTTCTACCATCATATATACTAATCTGGCACTGAACAGGCATGTACCCCATGACCAAGAGCAGCCAAGAACCAAGTGGCAGCAGTTAGTACTTAGTAGTTAGTAGTACTACCTCAAGCCCTTGAACAGAAGGTGAGAACTGGATGCAGAGGTTTATCGATCGATTCCCGCGTTGTTGTTGATGGCTGTAACAAGGGAAAAAGAGAACTCTCACGAAATCGCCGCTCCTGGATCAGCGCACAAGGCAGGGAAGGGATCGATAAACCACTGCGCCCAGGCCCCCCACAAAAACCCTAAGCCAAAAACTAAACATGGATCAGCGCAAGAAGCCGAAACAAACCAAGAAGGGAAACAAACCGCCTGCAAGATCGGGCACGAGCATACGTATGAATCTGTATTTTCCGTGTGTGCAGTGAGGAATGAGGAGTGGGGGTGGGAGGCCCTGGATCTGGGGATTTATATGCCACATTCACATTGGGCGGAGGATGTGACGGGAGGAAGGCGACGGGAGGGGAACAGTGGGGCACTGAAGTGGGGAGTGGGGAAGAGAGGACTAGGAATCTTTCTGGCGCTGCAAAGGGAGGCTTGTTCGGTTCTTCCCAGTTCCCACACAGGGAGAACACGAGTAAAAAAACGTCTCTGCGGTGAAAACCCTTCCAGCGTTTTTGGGCTTTGGCAACTTGATTGAGGAAATGGGAAGAAGTATTGAGAATTTAGGGTCGTTTTGGTTTGATGACAAAACATGTCCTACCAATTATTTGGTAGCTTAAATAGTAAAATTGTTTGTTTGGTTTGGAACCAAATTATTGGTAATGTCCATGTTAAATTTGGCACTTTTCTAGAACTTTCTTCACCATATTGTAAAATTTGACATCAATCCAAACACATTCTTTTCCAATACTACCCTACCAAAACATTAGTAGTACCAAAATTTACCCAAACTTTGACACTACCAAAATTTTGGTAGGGCACTAAACCAAACAAGCCCTTAGATTAGAGGATTGAGCCTTATAAGATACTCCCTCTGTCTCTATATTATAAGAGATTTAGAGCTTTTGTCTATAATTTTTGACCGTTCGGTTTATTAAAAAAATAGTACAAATATAAAAATTATAAGTCATGTTTAAAATCCTTTTGATAATAAAGTAAATCATAAACAAAACAAATAATATTTTCAAAATTTTTAATAAGACGAATTACCAATAAAAACTCCAAATCCTCTGTATTATTGGACGGAGGGAGTATAATTTTTTTTGGGCTTATTTGATTCTCTACCCTAATAATTTATTGGTAGTGTCAAAACTAGGCAAAAATTGGAACTACCAATCTATTGGTAGGTTAGAAATATATTTGCTTATATTTGATTTAGCGCCAATGTAGAGCGGATTTTTTAAATATAAGTGAGAAAATTTTAGAGATTATACCAAAATGAGTATGTCACTGCCAACTACTCCCTCCGCTCCTAAATATTTGATATCGCTGAATTTTTGACATATGTTTGACTGTTCGTCATGTTAAAAAACTTTTGCGAAATATGTAAAACTATATGATGTATAAAAGTATATTTAGCAATGAATCAAATGATAGAAAAAGTATTAATAATTACGTAAAGTTTTTGAATAAGAAGTACGGTCTAACATATGTAAAATATCAATAGCGTCAAATATTAAAAGACGGAGGCAATATTTGGCTTCAAAGCAGACCATCAAGTTTACTAGTATTTAACTTACCCAAACATTGGTAGAGCACGTTTTGGCTTCAAACTAACCTGGCTCTTGATATGAACCACTCTTCCTTGTCTTCTTGCCCTTTCTCATGTTCTCTCCATCTTCATCTTCCAAATGTCAAGAATCATAAGACGATAAGTGCGGCGGCGGGCCAAATATAGCCAAGGATGGCAAGCAACAGTAGGTTGACTGCTAACTACCTCCGTCTAAAAAGAATCAACTTTTGGCTATGAATATGAACATGTTTTAAGTTCAGATTTATAGACAGAAGTTGATTATTTATGGAACGGACGGTGTGGATGAGGTTGACCATCAGATGGAGAAGTCGGTGATGATGCGAGCGTTGAAGTATGAAGAGGGGCATGACGTGAGATCAGTGGCACCGGCGATATTGCCTTCCTTCCTGCCTCCCCAAGTCCACAGCTTTGCAGTGGGAAAGATTCGGTTGCTCAAGATATTTAGCTGTCCAACTTAGGTAGAAGAGGCATGTTGCAGCTTATTATGTCCGCTCGTTGTATTTTGGTTTATTAGGTTATTTAACCGTCTTAAATTAGTTGCATGTGAGCATATTGTACTTTCCTTTGATGTTGCGTAGTAGGGTCTTGATATTGTAACCATCCTTCTACGGTGTTGCATCTACTTAAACATTTTTATCGAGCAATGAAGCCTTTTAAATCGAGTCGTGAAACATCTGAAACTTTCTTTTTGAAATAATCATTTTTATCGAATGGTAAAACATTTTTATATGGAGTTAAACGTCATCCGAGGAAATGCTTCTCAACAGATGTGATCCATTCCTCAATCATTTCCTATTTAAAAAGCATGGACTTACCCCTCGATTTTCCACTATATCCCCACCAAAGCTTATGTGTCCTCCAAGCAAATAGACAATTAATAGCTTCATTCCCTCTAAACCCCGTTCTCTTCTTAAAATTTCCCTCTACGCCTCTACGGTGAGGGTCGGTGGTAGCGGGTGGACGTACAGAAAGCCCAAAACTCGTGAGCTAACTCGGCTTGTGCAAAACTCGGCTCGACTCAGTCTCTTAACGAGTCGAGTCGAGCGAACTCGCGAGCACTCGATAAACTCAAAGAATAAGCTGGCAGACCTAGCTATTTTCTGCTACTATTGACCCACATATATAATATATGCAAGTACAACCATCCAGTCTTCTGGATGCTTTGCCTGACATATGTTAATCAGTTTTTGTTAATCATGATGAACCCCACTCCCTAATCACTAGACGAAAAAGTCATGTCATACATGACCTATGAACTCATGAATTATGGCCATGTATTAGTCTGTTATAAACCTAAAACAATTAGTATGTTATAATCTCTTTTAGTACTACTTTATTACACTATGCCAATTTTAAGCATATGTTGTGTTTCTGTGTAATAAGTTTCACAAGTTAAACAAGCTAGCTTGAGCTACTCGCTAGTCGAGTCGAGTTCCATTTTGAACTCGTTATGTTAATGACTCGAGTCGAGTTAGCTCGTTAAATAAACAAGTTTTTATGAGCTGAGTCGAGTCGAGTCGAGTTGGCTCATTATCCACCCATGCTAGCGGTAAAAACCATGGCACGAAAGCGAAAGGAAACATGAGTTGTTTCATTCCTTAATAAGGAAATATTGAAGGCCATGGCATTTTCCATTCTGAAAAGAAAAGGAGAGTGACATCTTCTCACCATTATGATATTTTACTGCATAGGAATTTTGTGAAACACACAAGTATAATTTACTCGTACAGTCATACGCACTCAATTTCACCTCCTGTTTTTATCAAAACATCCTTTTGCTCTGCATCTCTCCATTCCCGCTCGAGAAATCCTGGAAAGAGGGTTATTGGGCGGAGGGGCCCCTTTGGCACTGCCGATGATTGTTGGCTTTGACGTGTTGTGCCAGAAGAGAGAGGACCACTGGAGCCGAGCAATGACCAAAGGCCAAACAAATCTAGTGAGCTCATCATCATCATCTAGACATCAACAGGTGTTGCCAGTGGCCACTTGCCATCTGGTGTTGAATGTCCATTTGGTTCCATCTGGAATGCAGGGCTTTGATAGGAAAATTTTGAAGTGTTCCGTTTTTTAAAAAATGATGTGCTTCGGCTCTCTCCACGTGAAGGGAGAAAAAACAGATGCGCCTCGGTTTGTTTGAAACGAAATGATACATGTACTACTCTTGCAATGCTAAGGAATTTATTTGTTTCATGAACCTTTGGAATGCACGAAATTTAGAGGAATTTCACGTAAATTCGTTCAACTCCTGCAGAATTACTCCATTCCAAAGGAGGTCCAATGGATCGAGGAGACAGCAAAACATAGCGTTTTCATAGGCTAGAAAAGGACATATGGCTACCTCAGAATGATTAGGTAAACCAATGGCCGTACACCTACTTGCGGATTGGTACCAATAGCTAGGCACGGGCAGGCACCTGAAAAATCCGGAAGAAAAACTAGAAAATTTATTAGGGCATAATTTCAGCGCAATGTTCATCGAAAACAAAGGCCGACTCAAAAGAAACAAACATCTACAGAAAAATTATTAGGGCATAATTTCAACGCAATGATCATCGGAAACAAAGGCCAACTCAGACCTTGTTTAGTTGGTGATTTTTTTTTTGGCAAAAACATCACATCAAACGTTTGACCGGATGTTAGGAGGGGTTTTTGACACGAATGAAAAAACTAATTTCATGGTTAGTCTGGAAACCGCGAGACGAATTTTTTAAGCCTAGTTAAGCCATCATTAACACATATGGGTTACTGTAGCACTTATGGTTAATCATGGTCTAATTAAGCTTAAAAGATTCGTCTTATCGTTTACAACCTAACGGTGTAATTAGTTTTATTTTTATCTATATTTAATGTTTTGTGTATGTGTAAAAAAAAAATTTGATGTGATGTTTTTGGACAAAAATTTTCGGAAAGTAAACAGGGCCTCAAAAGAAAGTGGGTCACAGGGCCTTGGTGGATACTGGATAGAGATGACAGCGATCTAATCGGTAGAGAACTAGAGATAGATGATCAAAGGACGGCCTGGACAAGACGGCAAATTCTGCTAAAAGGAAAAAACAAAAGCAAAGATTCAAAGGCAGCAATGATGAGAAGCGCAAATGCATTATCGATGAGATCCACGACGAGCTCATAATGGACGAGCTGAACGAAGCAAATAGCAATAAAGACTACTATCTTCGTTCTAAATTAGATAGATGATGTTTTTAATTTTTTATTTACAATATTTGATCACTCTCTTATTTAAAAATTTAATAAAAATATGAAGGATAATTTATGCTTAAAGTACTTTTATTAATAGAGCAAGTTACAAAATAAAAAAATGATATTTTCATAATTTTATGAATAAGACGAATATTTAAAGATTGCAAATAAAAAGTCAAAACAAGTGTTTTGGCATCATCGCTGGTTAGGCGTAGGTACATTTAGATGCACATCATCTATTGCAGTATGGAAATAACCAAAGGCATTTTACCCAAAATGAGCCGCTATGCCAGAAAAATATGCCCAAGATGCACTCTAATCATGCTCATGCATCATAATATGCACTAGGTAGAATGTATTTAGTTTCACTTTGCACTAGTTTTATTATATATTTTCACTTTGCACCGGTATACATCAAAATAAGTTTCACTTTGCACCGGGTTATACCATATAATTCAATGAAAATCTTAAAAAAATATATGAATGGAACTTAGAAAAAAAATTGAATTTGAGCTAGGTATAACAAAGTTCGATTCAGAATTTAAAAAATTTATAAAAATCTATAAATTTAATGACTTCTCTATATGTTAACTGGTGCAAAATAAAACTTATTTTGTGACACCCTGGTGCAAAGTGAAAGTACGCGCTAAACCCGATGCAAAGTGAAACAAGATACGTTCTACCCGGTGCAAAATGCATTTACTCCAATATGGAAGAACTATTGGCGTGAGACCTTTCATGTAACAATTACTGGCTCAGTTTGTTCGAAATTGGAATAAAAAGATCCACTTGTTTTGCTAAATCCAAATTTCCAACAATAGCCATTTAAAGCCTCTAGATTGTCTATATATGAACACTAAACTACCACATGTTAGCAAAATGAGCAAAATCCAGAGAAACTCAAGATTTGAAAGGTATAGTTTGAATATGCCCACAAGAATTAAACTGCACCACGACAGATGGTCTGCAGCAGGTTTCCGTATTAACATCACACGATATGCTCCCCTATGAAGGGTAATTTCTGACATGAGCTGTCAAGCACGTTTACGCCTCAACTGACCAAACAGCTGCAGAAATCAAATGAAGACTGAAACTAATATCCATATGGCATATTGATGATCTGAAAATAGCAGTACAGGACTCATGGCAGAAAAATTAAGATAAATTATCAATTTAATCAGGATCACCCTCTTTTTTCTCATATGAATAGGCTTTACCTGGAATGGGTACTGCAGAATCCATCCAATGACTGGAATCTGATATAGGAAGGCTTGGATAGGAGCTCCATAACCACTGCACAAGAAATGGAAGGGAGGCGAAATAAGTGCCAAAAATGCCAGCTGAAAAATAAATACCGTAGGACAAGTTGGGGCTGGTAGACAATAACCTGAATAGAACAAAAGATCCATATAGCTCCATTATCATGCCAGCAATAGGCCATCGGACAAAGAGAAGAAACAGACCAAGGAAGAAAGGTACAGATCCCTGCCCAAAAAAGACATTACCTCTTCTGAACATGTATGTGGAAAGAAATACATGTGATGCACACAAATAATAAACAAATCAGAACAATCAAGTATGCTACAAATTTGCTGTTGGACAAAAATTGCTATCTTGGAGAATGCTATCTGTAATCTCTGGATGTCCAATACTAGAGATATCTATAATTCAACTTTATTCCACAGCAATCTTGCAACAGATTACAGGACTGGCAATCGCGCTCCTTAGTAACTGTGCAGAATAAATAAAACACACCTAACAAGTCTACAAAATTGTGTAGGCAAAGCTGTCATTGCCATGCATATTAAAAAGAGACAAGCATCAACTTGAAAACTTATCCAATTTTAGTAAGCAAAATGGCTAAGCAATAATTGTAGCATGGTGTCACATTTCATCCAGTCAAAGATAAGAAACAAATCATATTTTTCTGTATCTACCAAAGTCTTGACTGTACTTAAGTACCTTAATGTTTGCCTTCTTTATGAAAAGCTGCCACATAGATTGCCAACCAAGCAACAGGCCAATTCCAGTCAAGAAGAAAATCTAGAAGAGGAAAAGTGTAACACCACACTAAAATTTTATCATATGAAGTGACACAATAGACAAAGGGTTGTTTGTTATAACATACATTACCCAACGCCAACAAGCCCCTATCGAAGAAAAGGATAATGCCCAGGAATGAGAATAGGATGCCAAAGCCCACCAGGCCTATACCAATTTCTACATAGGTAAAATTGAAAAACAGGTGAGATCAGCAGCAATGAATATGTGACAATTTTCTGTAACTGGAATTGAATTACTATTGCAGAACAATGAAATATATATATATTTTAAAATTCCCTTCTTCAAGATCTCTCTTAATGTTAGAATAGACCAATGAAGTGTTTTAATTGATTGCTGTAGCCTGTATGTAATAGTCTTAATTGAGAATAGAGCTTTACTTTTGATCTCGCTAATCTCGTACGCCATTGCACTAGCACCAATCAATAAGTTTCAGTTCACCAGTCCACCAATTGAACCTGCAAAATTTCAGATACCCATATATTAAAAAAGAGGCATTGCACCTTTTTTATTATTATTATTTGACAGGTTGGACAAAGACAAGGCCAACCTAATATCATTAAGATTTGAGAAAATATACAGGTTACAGTGTACATCAACAGTATGCTATCGAAACCGAATTGGAGTGTTTGGTACAAAAGACAGGACCCTAGAAAAAGCCACACTACATCTCAGAATTATTGTTTTTCTTTAAAGTGTATGCAAGTATTAAAATTAGCATCAGGCACTGTCACATTTTAAATTCTGTCACATTTTAAATTTAGCAGAACAATCACAAAACTCTCCAAATCCCAGAAGGATGATAGACAATGTAGAGACATAAGTTAGGCAGATCCGCAGATGTGTTGCCAGTGTAGGTGTTAGTTGTAACTGAACATTCTTTCATTCCTTATAAAAAGTTTCAGGAGTCTAGGAGACGATGACTTAAACTGCCATTGTCAATTTTTCGTTGCTCTGGTTGGAATGCACGAAACAGAATATCATCTCATTAACAGTCTACATATTTCAGTTATCCATGAATGCAGCCAGGGGCATGGCAGTGGGAGCACGCAGCAATCTATCAGCTTTGCAAGCACTACCGTATCTCGCCAGTAAGAGCCAGCAGGAAGTATGCTCAATGAGTACATTCTAATAAATTACATGAGTGGATGCTAGATTAGCTCTATAACATTTGCCAGTTCAATAAAAGCATTTATAAAGAAAGTTCAAGAGTACGAATTATATAAGGCACCTTTTAAATTAGATTCCCACAACACTTTATGCTTGTGACATACATTATGCAAACATTTACAGAAAATACAGAGTGGTTATAGGAGCCTCTGACCTTTCAAACACTTTTTCCTAGCACCAAAGCTTGTGCAAAACAATTACTACCTCCGTCCCAGAATATAGCCACGGATGGGATATTTCTTAGTATAACGCATCTGGACTATTCAGATAGAATACGTTGGACTAGGAAATGTATTGTCTGGTCCCATTTTAGAAAGGAGAAAGTACGTGTTAATTGGCTAAGGGGAAAAGGGATGAACTAATTTCCATACTAGGCTAGTCTAGTCCAAACCAAACGGTTGCCATCTGGCAGGCCAGTTAGCATTGTTCCAATTACCCAACATGCCCCCAAAACATTGCTTGGTAATATATATCGCAGGAATAAACTACAAAGGCATTTGACATTAACAATTTCAAGTATCTCCAGCTCTTGAACAGGATACAATCAACGGGTGAAATGCTAAAAAAAATTACTTGGCTAAGCTCATCACCTCCAACAGGAAAGTGGACGCTGAGCTAGATGATTTTAAGTGGTTAATTTCACGCTTCTCCCATGGTTCTCCATTCTCAGACACATGACAATTGACAGGCTGAGGGAGAACCCCCCGTGACCGAGACGAGTTGGCCAGCTTGGGCGAGGGGTTGTGCCAACCCGGCCATGAGTAGGAAAGTCAAGAGGAAGCGTGCGGCGGCCGGAATCTCAGCGCGCCGACCAACACAGCATGGATCCCCCAGCGGTGGGGAGAAGTCGGGGGGAGGAGATCACGCTGCATTCCGGCGTCAGGTCGGGTGAGAGAGCGATGGCTGCTTCGGCGCGCTCGCCGCCAGCGACTTGCTCCGGCGATGGTGTGAGGAATGCGTAGGCGGAGGGCAGAGATCGAGGCAATGGGAGGAGGAGAGGAGCGTTTAGTAGGAAAAAGAAACTAGCAGGTGCCCCGCGCTTCGCTGCGGACAAGGTTAGACAGAACACAATACAGCACTGAGAAGGAACATAACGTATACCAATCTATATAAAATGGAGCATAAAGAGTAACATCGCCAAAATATTTATTACATTTGTATTGGACAAAAATAAAAGGGAAGATTGCAGGTACATATAGCCAGATTTTAGTGCAGCACTTATGGATAAGGTTGCTATAGAATAGTGGCAGGCAACATGCAGTACAACAATAACCTGCAGATGCAAAGGGAGTGAGCAAAACTGAACATAAATGTGACATACATTATATTGTCTAGTATTGTCCATAGAGTACCAATCTAATGTGTAAGCAACAAATACGGTTGATATATTTGATGATAAAGCCCTTGAAATGTAAGACACTGCATATGGGTGCAAGCAAGCAAACCATATTATTTTGCAGTTTAAACAGGATGAGAGTAGTTGTGAAAGGAATTGATCTTAGAACACATACAGACCTCTCCAATCCTGACAGGAACTGATTGACATAAATTGGTCTTACATGGAATGACATGGTCCAGTGTCCCCGAGTCCCTGACCCAGGGGAGCAACGGCAAAAATTAATAGGGTATTATGACTGTTGTGCAAATAGCCTACAATTTGTGTGTTCAATATAGAAAAACACACAGAGCAGCTAATGCAAAAATATAATTAATTATTGGAGAGATATCATGGTCTTTTACTGTCAACGATTGTAAATGAAAGACGTACAGGTTAGTCAGCTCAAGTATAAAATGAATAAGTTGTGGAGAAGACCACCCTAGAGCACAACAAAGGTAAAAACTGTACCTAAAAAACAGGCTAAAGCGGTAGATATTGATTGATAGAGACTCGAAACGACAGCTTGTTGCCTGGTTTTGTAGCTATGAACCACCTATTTTCAGAACATAAATGACCTGGCAAGGAAATTGAAGGAAGATTACTTGTATATGGTGATCAAGATCACCTACTGGGTTATGGAAGAACGATCTTTATTCGAATATAGTTATATATATATAGCCATGAATGTAAGTATGAGCCAGATAGCCTTCTAAATGAAGATTGTGTTGGACTGTTGGCATAAATGTAACAACCTAAACAGCAAAAACTAAAGGAAGGATTGTTAAATGCAAAGTAAGTAATCATTTAATTATGTAAAGCAAGAATAGTTGAATGCTAAATCTGCTTACCTTTCTCAAGCTGAGATGCATATGGTTCCAAAAGCGTAATTAATTGTGGGCTAAAAAGGACGTCTAATAAAAAGAGTACTGCAACTGTAATTGGAACCAAAACAGGTTGTCCCGAAGCGCGCGCACACACAGGGAGCGCGCAAATAGGGAAAAGCAGATGTGGTGTTCTATAAGTGCTGGCCATGAAAGTTATCCAAAAGCTAAATATACAAAGTGAAGAGAGAGGGGAAGACTGACCTGAAAACTACAAACCTTCAATTGGCTTTGTAGAAACAACAATTCGTTGGTTCCTCTTTTCTGTCCAAAAGGGGAAGACAACCTCGGTTTGGGCTATTTGTAGATACGAAAGTTAAATTAACACGAATTAAAGCTGATGGAGAGTTAAATTTAAAACGAATTAAAGCTAATGGAGCGCACAAGCCAGAGGAAGAAGATGGACCAAACCTAGGCAAGGTGATGGTGGCTGGGGTAAAAAGTTCGGGGAACAGGGAAGCCCTAGGTGGAGGTGCGTCGCAGATGCGAGGCGAGGCAGGACGGAGGCGACGACCAACCGGGGCGCACGGGATGCGGGCAGCAGGCCGGCGGCGGCGGCCTGGCAGAGGATTCGTCGGATGGATGGAAGGCGCCGTCGATGCACGAGGAGGAGCGCAGGATGGGGATCTGGAAGGAGCGTACTGCGTACTCCTACGGTGTGTGTGTTTTTTTTTATCCATGCCATTATATGTTTTGAAACTTGCCACTACAATTGACCTAATTGGAAACGTCTCACTGCAACTCTTCCGCTCGCTCAAACTTGTCCTTTTCTACACAGTCGGTGCAACTTGAGGCCACTTGCAGGCATCCTATTTGCATATGTCCCTGGAATGCCCCTATCGGCCTGTCCCCATTCCCTTTCTACCCCAAGCGAGTCGTCGTCGTCTAACTGCCAACGTCGTCGTCCCCCACCTTCATCGTCGGCTGCCTCGCCGGCGGTCCTCCCCCATCCTCCCCGTCATCGTCGTCTCACTGCCGCGGGAAGACTTGATCCGACTGTATCGCGCTTGCCCGCCGACGGCCTCGATCTGGTCGGCGAATGGCGAGGTGGCGGTGCATCGCCATGGCGCGAGGAGGCATGGGGGCTTTGGATCTGGCATGGGAGCACCGGGCCGGTGTGACAGGCGAAGCTGGACGATCGGCTCCATCTCCGCACTCCTCCGCCGGCTGCAATCGGGGGAGGTGTGGAACGGGGAGGATGACCGGCAAGGCGGCCACTAGTGTCGGCCTTCCACGAGGGAGGTGCGGGACAGGGGGATAGCCGCGGCAGTAAGACGACGACGACGGGGAGGACGGGGCAGGACCACCGGCGTCGGCGTCCGTCAGCTGGGCAGGTGGGGAGCGGCCGAGCGGTGGCAGGGTCCATCTCCAGCGCTCTTCCGTTGACAGGGGCAATCCAGGGATATACGTAAATACATGGCCTGCAGGTGGCCCCAACTTCGCACCGGGCGTACAAAAAGGCAAGTTTAAGTGAGCGGAAGAGTTGCAGTGGCACATTTCCAATTAGGTCAATTGCAGTGGCAAGTTTCAAAATCAGAAAAGTTGTAATGGCATAGATCCAAAAAAAACCTTTTTTTTCTTTCTTTTTGTGTCTCGATGTTTCCTTCGCTGGTAAGCCTTGCCAAGTCCATGATTTGGATGGACCGGATGGCCTTGGCCAGACAGCGACTACGGATGCCGTAGTCGAGCGATCGAACGGGCAACCTTTTTTTGAGCGACGTGGACGCTTCAGAAGATGAACAGTATATTTTCCCTGCGTGAGCTTTATAAGGTTTTATACGATATGATGTGTTAATGGAAGGCATCCGTGGGATGGCCCACCTGCAGTGAGACATACAGGTCACCAATTCGGTGGGCTGCGCCTTTTTCTTTTCACGAAACAGTTTGATGCTTCGCCTTGATGTTTAATCCTCGCAAAAAGGATTGCAAATAAAAAGAAATCTCTCCCCTCTACAGTTTATAATTTGTTCATAAATCCTCTTTAAACTAAGATTTAGGATTTACTTTTGGAGCCCATGTGTAATCTTTAGATTTTGACATTGACGATTTACTTTTTTTTTTAGGCCGACATTGACGATTTACTTGAATCCTGCTTGACATGTCCTGGCAAAAGAAAGTAAGAGAGGATATAGATAAGAAAATGGTTCACACTAGCGTCCACTGCAACCTGATCGAAATTCGTGTGCTGTGATGGCTATGTCGAGAGGTCAGGTGATGCCAGTGCTCTGCACACAAGCTGATAGCAAGTGTGCGAAGCTCTGTAGCCTCGGCTTCCTTCGCTCCACGGAAATGGAGGTGCTTTCATCCTCTTATCACAGTTCATAATAGTTGCACCTCGTGACAGGGGGACTTTGATATGAGCTATGAAGCCTAGGTCTGCCCATTGAAATAAATAAAAAGGTGTGGATCCAACCATTAAATTAGACAAAAAAGACAGATTCGGTCATATAAGAGACTTAGACCAAGAAGGTAGACTTGACCATGGAAGACGAGGAAGAATACAAATAAGTGAAGTAGAGAAAGGCGATGAATCTGGTCACCGAAGTAGAGAAAGGAGGTGGATCATACACTTGTTGCAGTCCATTTATTTTATCAATTCGCGCTTATATTTAAGTGTTTCATTCTCTGCAATCAGATACTGTACGTATACATATTGCGCACTGTACGGTTAAAAGTATGTGCTATGCCATTTGCCATCTAGAAATTGCAGCAATTATTTCTGATGTTTTACTTTGACGCTTCACATATCTATTTCTTGGTACTGCATATTTGCAGTGTATGTGATAGAAACAAAAATACTGCAAATATTTTTATATACCAGGTAAAATATCTTCAAATATTTCTCTCGACCATGTGATAAAACATGGTCCGAGTTTTGCCGTCGCGCCGCTCCCGGCCGCTCGCTCGATCGATCTGGGCTGTGGGCCGTGGGCTGAAGGACAGTCACGCACGCAGGCCGACCGTATCCTATCGTACCCCCCTCGCGAATCCCTCCCGCGCGTCCGTCTTCTCCAACACACTGGAGACGAAACGCGAACGTACGCATGTTGGCATGGCATCTCGAAAGAAGCAAAAGACATTCCGCTCCCGTCGATCGCGTTCGATGCATGCACGCATGCGCAAAGGCGAAGAGAATTAATCCCACCAGCTCTTTCACAACCGAAAACCGCCGCGACGGAAGCCGGTTTCACGTACGTACGCGCGAGGGAGCGAGCGCATCGCGGCCACCGTGCGTGTATCATATCTTGGCCTCGGGAGAGACAGACAGATCAGTGCTTTAGCGAGCGCGCGGTTGATTGGCCGGTCCACGTACGCCACCTCACAGATCCTGTCCAAATTTACATGTGTACTAGTACATGTTACACAGCCAATTAATTAATGCCGCGGCCGGTTTGGCCGTTTCGCGGAAGCCAATGATCACTGGTTTGGCTGCCTGGCTCAACTTGTGTGCTGATCACCATTCATCTACCAAGCACCTCCTCTCCTCTTCCTTTTGACGATCTCCTTTTAACCATCTGCACGCGTTCTTTGACTAGTATTGCACTCGCGCGATCTCTCACCTTTGTGAGATGCCAGCTAGAAAGAACAAAAGAACCTGCAAGCAAGCCGAGATGCATTGTATTGCATTGCATGGTTTATATGCATGCACAACTGGCCGATCTAGAAGAAGGAACAAAAAGGAAATGTTACGGTCCCCGTCAACGATCTGTGCATTATTCGAGCGTCAGATCGAGACCCAATCGTAGCTAGTCACTTCAGGCTAGGGCGGCTGCTTTGAATCATCTGCTCTTGCGCGCCTGAATTCTTTACTTCAACTGGCCTGACCTGCATACAAATTTAACTAGAATAGATTCTACTAATTCTGCACGCCTGCACCCAAAGAAAATAGGCGTATTATTTTTCGGTGAGATTCATATATACGAAGGCACGCCAAGCTTTAATTTCTGCTTTAGGTTTAATTAAATTATATGTGCTGCAACTTGGAGCTAGAGAGACCCAAATTGCAGGTGCCTAACAGTGCATATCATCTCTTAATCTCCTTTCAGGTCGAACCATATCTGAGAGTGACGTCGTTTCCAGAATCTTGCTCGATCTAGACTAACAATGCGGCATGTTCTGTATAGTAGAAAAAGGTGATGGTTAATAATTAGATCGTATAATTAAGAATGGCAGGCCCAGGACATGATGCTGCTGGGATCTGGATGCTAATTTGATTTGCTTCTAACGAGTTGATTTGCTTTGGACTCTGAAGAGTGCCAAGTTGGTTGTGGTGATCGAACTGGTGGTGTTACACTTCTATCTCATGTTGTGTGACTTGTGACGATGGCTTTTATATGCTTCTTTCTTCTTTGCGAAGTGGGGGATCAGTCGTTTCCAGTCACACTGAACCCATGGCAGCGAGAGCTACGGAATTTAGCAGCGAGAACTGCGGAATTTGGCTGACATCGACGTGCATGCTGATTACTATAGCTTATGGACGAAACCGGCAAAGCTTTCGGATTGAGATTGATCGTTTGCTCGGTCCAGGGAATATATGAGTTGGAGCGGCTGCTATGTTTTTTATGGCCTTATTTGGCATGGCCGCATGGGTTCAACATCTGGATTCTCATAGAAATGGAGTTTGTACACTGAAATGGATTGGGGTATAATCATTTTAGTCTAAAACGCAATTAAGATATCTCACCAAATAATGTTAGTTTACCCTCTCTAACTCCAAGAGTTTTTTGGGATAGCAGTACCCGCCTACAAAAAGGCCAAGAATCCACCGCCTAGCTATGTGTTATGTATATCCATGATATCTGAAACTTTCATAGCCTGGCTCTAACAGAGCTTCTCTACTAGGTTAGGACTTAGGACTACACAACGACAAAATCCAGGTCTCAAGCAAGTTAAGGTAGATTAGAGACTATACCCTAGTCGAACCATGCAAATTAATCAAGAATAATAAAAAGTAAGAGGACGACATAGCTTACCATCTTTATAGTCCAATGAACGCTCAGAACTAGGTCATAGAGTTAGCTTGTGGTTGCTTACTGCTCTCTCAGAACAACGATTCACTATCATGAGGCATGAGCCCGTCTTTGGGAAAATAGGAAGCATATTATGCCATGTATCAATTCCAACCAGACCAATTTATGAAATGTTAGGTTCATTTCTGACCAATGTGACACCTTGCTTAAGCCATGATCAACAAGTTGTTACCTAACAGAAGGTTTGACAAAGGCACAAGTATATAAAAAAAATGGTCTTCAATATAAATAAATGTGGCACGCCGCAATTGTTGCAACGGACCAAGCATATGACCTTTTTTGGCGTTCATGTAGAAGAGCACAAAAGTGCCATAATGCCGGCCTGTCATTTGATCTCTCTCCAGCCTTTCCTTTACGTCATTGACATTTCTCCAGGTCTACAGGAAACTGATAAGATGGTGATGCAAACGGCAGCACTCTGGAATCTGGAAATTCTGGATCGGATGAAGTGAGCACGAGCAAGTGATCATGTTCATATCCATCCATGGCGCGTGGCACTCAGCTCGAGTAAAACAATGGCTCCATTGATGGGCAGGGCAGAGCAGAGAGCGACCTCTGCATTTCTGCAGACTGCAACTTGCAACACATGTACCAATGCCGCACGTACGCTATCTACTTGCTAGCAGCTACTTTGGCAACAAGAGACAGAATGCTTCTGATCATAAGAGATGATATATAACCATTCCAAACCTTCAGTCATCCAGTAGTTCATCTCTTAGGGCTTACCTCAAGTGCGCCCAGCTAGTCGTTTCCGGAAGGATTCCCGGTATGTCCAGATCCTGGAATGTGATCTTGATCGGTTCAACGGTCATGGCATGGCAGCCTACGTCGTCCATTCATCAAGGCAGAAGGTTAGTGGCTAGCATTGCACTACAGGCAGTGACAAAGATGGGTAGATGCTACAACTACAAGTAGATGGCACGTACCAGCATTACCTGAACAATCTTTGCTCCTGATATGAAAGAATTCTCACTTCAACAGGGGAGTATACAGCTTGTGATATCACTTTCTGTGGGTAACTGATACTGGTAGATAGTGATATGTCAAAATTCTGCCAACTTTCCTTTGTGAGAGCACAGAAGCAGATGACAGCTTGATTCCATTTTTCATCAACAAGCAATGGCAACAATCAAGCAGTTACTGTAGCCGGTGCAATAATAAGACTGACACTCTTGTAGGAATTTTTCTTTCCACCCCTGGAGAAACTTTCCGCCTTCATGTCTCTTTCATGTAATTCCCTTCTGGGAGCTCTGTCAAACGTCCATTCGCTGTCTTTGGCAACCCATGTGATTTCCAGCATTTGGGAAGTTCCACTCACTGTTGGAGTGGCTGGATTAATGGGGTATGCCCACGTGAAGGACAAAAACTGCTTTATTCCTCAGTCAAAAAATCAAGATTGTGAAGCCATAATCTAATCAAAAGACATCCATAGATTCCATCAACCTTAGTGTACATCGTCAATCCATCATCATGCCCACTATTTTGCAGTTTCTTATTTGGAACTTGCTGGCTTGACCAGTTCAATATTTAGGTTCGATAATGTTAGTTACATTTGATTTGAAGCGTGGGGGGTACTTCTCTAATCAAATACGGACATACGGAGCTTCTTGCTGCAAGCAGTGGAAGTAATCTCAGGCTTATTATGCCGAAACAGGCACAGAAGAAAAATGCAGAATACACTGGTTAAGGACGCATGCAGTATCAGAAAAATAATCTACATAAAACTATAAAGTACAAAATTAAGATTCTATGGTCCCCTACTAGTCAAAATCAATGTAGACCTTATCTAACATGCCTTTACCTCCTAGTTTTGTCCCAAGTACATATAAACTGCCATAGACAGTTCTTTGTATTAAAAAAGGCAGCAACTTGGGAAGAATCTTTTGAAAATAACATTCGATCAACAAGAAACAAATGAAATTCTGCAAGTGTTCACACAAACTCATGAAGTCATAGCCTCAACCTCAAGCATCATATTTGAACAAATCAGTTTATACCAGAAAAGATAAATTTGAGTAAATTGTGGTTGGATGAATGCATTTGTAACACATGCAAATTAGACAAGAGAACCAGTACGGCAGTACCCCAAGTGAAACTTTAAGTGTATTATGGTGATTTTAACTTAGCTGATCGTAGTAAGATATG
Source organism: Leersia perrieri (assembly GCA_000325765.3). Classification (NCBI taxonomy): domain Eukaryota; kingdom Viridiplantae; phylum Streptophyta; class Magnoliopsida; order Poales; family Poaceae; genus Leersia; species Leersia perrieri. The sequence goes on along the minus strand of CM002480.1, from coordinate 16,355,870 downwards.
CCTGTTGATCAATAAAAAACTAATCAACAGATGCTTTGTTTTATTAAAGGAATGAAACACTACAAAGTGGCAAGGAATGACTTTAGAAGGTCCATGTTCTTATTTAGTACAGCTACATGCATATGTCCTGAAACACAGCATAATCTAGGATAACATTATAATATATGACAGAACATAGGTTAGAAAAAAAAAATCAAGGAGGCAAAGGAAGGGGGCGGGAATATAGTCACAGAATAAGGTTAAATTATAAGCAAAACCTTATCCACAACTTACGTTGGTAAATCAGAAGAGATCTTAAAAGCATGTTCCAAGTGTTTAGGGCATAAATGAACCTCTAATATAATTTACTCCTGAGAGAGAGAGAGCTCGGTACCTTTTTCATTGAGGAAGGGATCCAAATCAACACCAAAAAGGACTCAAACTTGGGTGCTTTGGGTGTCCACCCATACCTGACCTCAGTAGGCACAGTTCCCTTTCCCTAAGCTGACGGGAATATGGTAAGCCGGTATCAGTGGCAATTTACAGCATAGTTACCTGGAGAGGAGACTGATAAATATCGATGCCCCATCATCATTATGTGAAAACAAACAGTTCTGATTATAATCTTTGACAGACAAGTTGGACATTATTCTGAATTCTGGATGATGATATACAATGATATAGGCCATACACTTGCACCACAAACTAGCATCTCAAGCATCCAACTGATACAAGTGCAATCTAGGGACATGAAAATTATTATCTTAAGAGAAGACAACCAACAATTGATACAATTATTACAAAAACCCACTGCTACTTTTTATCATTGCAGAATAGCATTCCCATCCCACCAAGCTTATACCAATTAAAATACTTGCAATACTATACCATCAACACGTAATTAGTTTTTATCATGCATAATCAACATGTTATTAGACAGTGACAAAGAGCCTGAGGCAAGCACTGAGCTTTGAATGAAGCTTACATTTGCCAGATCCCTTTACTGCGAAAAAGGATGGGAAGTTTATAGCTGCAAACAAAGAACATAATGCATCAGTCTAGGAAGCAAGTCAAAAGGCAATCACCTTTTCACTACGGACAACTATTTATTAGACCCTAGGTATAGGGGATACGTGAGTGTAATCCATCAGATTTTATTCACCTATGTGGAATTGCGGTGAGCAATACTTCTAATGGTGTAGACCCAGAGGGTGGACAGCCCAAAATATTTCATGTGATGGAAACCCATATTATTGTTTACAGTTTAAAGTAAGATACCATGTCGTCCAGAGCTACTAGTTTCGGTCTACACAAATGGTTCAGCATTTGGGGTTGCAAGTATATATAGAGCACAGACCTGAACACTTCACTCCACCCAACTTCACAGTTAAGGCCAAGTTAGCCTCTCAGCCTGTCCAGAACCATACTACCCATCTCCTGATAAAAATACCAATTGTAGTTGACTATGTCAAGGGATCCACTTGTTGTAGGCAACGTGGTTGGAGACATCTTGGACCCATTTATCAAATCAGCATCACTCAGAGTGCTTTACAGCAATAGGGAACTGACTAATGGATCTGAGCTCAAGCCATCACAAGTAGCGAACGAGCCAAGGGTTGAGATTGCTGGGCGTGACATGAGGACACTTTACACTTTGGTGAGTTCATAACGACCTGCTCACCTGATTTCAAGTATTCAGTATAATTTAAACTAAGGTTTCTTCCTTTCATCTAACCCAACAGCCTTAAGCTCTTGTAAAAGAAAAAAAAAAACTTAAGCTACAACAGCAGGGGCCAAATCAGGTCACTGGCCTTATCAAGAAGGACAACAATGTTAGAGTACATCCACTTCAAAGTTGTTTTCGGTATCCCTAGATCATCACAAAAGCCAAGAATCTTACCTTTGCAAAGATTTAGAAGCTGTTTTTGTCGATTAAGAAAGGCCTTTTGCCCTTCCATATTTTATTTCAAATATATAATGCAAAGATGTTCACCTTGTTTCCGCTAGTGTCAGCACATAAACCAGCATCTTTGCATGTGGACACTGATCAAAAATAAAAGTTATACACATTGGCCTAGACATTTAGAATATCTGCCTATACATGAATCTAAAACAGTCACAGTTGTTTTCAGAAATGTATGCCATAAAATGTGAATAATCCACGTTCTTTGCCAAGACAAAATAAGGTGCTTTCAAAATAGTGTTACAGAACAAATATTTGAGTAAAGTTGGCATCACTCCGTTTTGTGTAAAAATATATCAAACAAATGTTAGAGATATATAGTCTGTTTTGTATTCCCAGTTATATGAGTTTTTCTTTTTGGCATATTTGCCTACACCTGGACATGCAGGCATAGCGCTTTCTGATGAATAGAAGCGCTGATCATAACAACAATCAGACAGCTCAGATCCTAACGATGAAATTACACTGGACAACAATATCGAGGAATAGCATATTTTCCTTAACAGAAGACAAGCAAAACTAATAATGCATAAATAATTCAGAATCATTATTTCTCTGATTTAATAAGAACTGAGGAAATTATGCTTAACAACATATATCAGCATTTCTTTCAGATCACCACACATGCATTAAACAAGTGTTCCACAAAATCATTTGGCCTCACATGTATGCTTTTCCATCTGTGTATAAGAAATCAAACACATTGGGAACATGACCACAGAGGTAAGTATTATGGTGTTCATCACTATGCTAGGTTTGATTATAGCAGCACAATCTTTCACCATTTCACCCTGGTGCTAAACTCATAATGAGTGAAAACCATTAACTGTGGTTTTCTGAACTACATGTTCCACATACAATGATTTTGTGGAAGTGTATATCAAATTTTGCAAAATTTTCTCATGATAAATGTATTTTAACAAGGAGTCCAGTTTATGCTTCTAACAAAGAATGACAACAAACTTACCAATAGGTGATGGTGGATCCTGACTCGCCAAGTCCAAGCAATCCAACCAAAAGAGAATATCTTCATTGGTAAGACCTAGGACATTTGAAATGAATGGAATTTAAATTATTTTCTTATTATGACAAGGAAGAATGAAGAAAAAGGTGTTACTTAAGTTGTGAATGTTATACAGGTTGGTGACAGACATTCCAGAAACAACAAATGCGAGCTTTGGTATGGTCTTCACAATCTTTTATGCATCATTTCTCTGAGTGCATCTTTAAAAGAACTAGAGAGTTCTTTGAAAAGAAATTTCCTTCGGCAACAATGATGATATTCATATCTATCTTATTTTGAGATAGAAAAAAACCTTAGGACTCAATCAAGAATATAATCTATAAAATGCTTTTTACAACCCGTATGGTGCAAACTATTGCTGCTGAAAAAGTACACAAGGCAAAACTATATTACTCATCATAAAACAATAGGGTGGGCACACTGCCACAATTACCCTCCATATGATCCATTCGAGATATATCTGAATGATGGCTGCTTTTGCATAATATGATAGTCACTCTGCAATATATAATATATCTGGACAGGTTTCAAGTATTTCGAATATTTTTCTCTCTTTTTAGTGGTATCAACCTGCATTTCTTTTATGCAAATTGTTCTAAGAAATTCTAAAAAACTATTTCAGGAAATGAGATAGTCAGCTATGAAAGTCCAAAGCCAACAGCAGGAATACATCGGTTTGTCTTTGTGCTTTTCCGTCAATCTGTCCATCAGACTATTTATGCACCTGGATGGAGACAAAATTTTAACACAAGGGATTTCTCAGCACTTTACAACCTAGGACCACCGGTGGCTGCAGTGTTCTTCAACTGCCAAAGAGAGAACGGTTGTGGTGGCAGACGATACATTAGATGAAATCATGAAACTTGGGATAACAGCAATTCCTCCTCTACAAACAGGAGTGTTGATTGAATGTTGCACAAGTCCAAGTACATATAAGGGTAGTAAAATGCTGGTTTGTAACGCAACTTAATTTCTGGATTACTATGTGATCTGTACAAACACTGACTGCAGTGTTCCAGAAGAAATGACCTTCACTTGCCAAATGATAATTCTCTGTAACCGGTCCACCTCGGCTTCTTGATAAAGAAGCAAGCTTAATGTATAATAGAACCGTGCAAGTAAAAATCACTCAAGTTTGCTAAGACTACCAGATTCAAACAAAGCAATACCAAATCATGATTGGCAGTGCAAGAAGGAAACTGCAGTGAAAAACTATAAGCTCCATAGCTTGTTGGTGTCATACAGTTAGGAGTCCTTTCCATTGCCTGGCACTGACCAACTACAAGAAGGTGGCTGCAGTGAAAGCTGAAAACTGTATGATCCACAGCTTCTTGGTGCTATAGGGTTAGGAATCTTTTCCGTCACCTTGCATGTAATGATTACCAACTCAATAGGATCTATGCAGGTGACCTCACCAGGAATCAGAATTTAGAATCCTCCTCCCACCATCCACCAGGCATGCTTTCAGATTCCACCAACATCAGCAAAGCTAATTTTTCTAGAAGCAGAAGGCCATTAGAGCTATAAATCCATATTTGCTCCAACACGTGAGTGCAGTCCTGGTCAGATTATGCCTCCAAATTGATCCAGAGAGCCAAAGTAACATGTGATGACACCATGGCTTCCTTGACTCTGAGTTTTTTTCATCCTATCTGTCTTCAGTGGACAGGCTCTAGGTGCAGCAGGGCATCAGGTGCCTAAATGACAAGAAGATTATATATGCCCAAGAAACTGGAGCCCGTTCGATGAAGAGCTAAAGCACAACTATTTTTGACATGATGCGATGAACACCATAGCAAGCCATACGCTATGGAGTACTGGGACATCTCATCACAAGGTTACATGCTACTGAAATCCAGCTTGTCCCACCTTGTGTAACATATAAATCACCATCCTGGGTTTATACCAATGTGACAGTGTTGTTCATGGTACGATCACGCTGGCTCAACATTTTGTCGAGCACCTCCCTTGCGACCATGGCTTCACGAGCTGTGCTGTGTGGCCCACAAGAGGGCTTAGCAACCTGTGGAAGCAATTGGGTGTGCAGCATAGGGGAAACAGCACTTAAATCGATCCACTGGCTGGGAACAACTGTATCACAATGTCTTAACCAAAAAAAAGTAATTGAACCTTTTATGCTGATTTGCCATGTTGCTGCAATATGTCAAATTTATCTCAGTTATGCCTTATCCCTTTTCTTGGTTGGATATGCAAGACCACGAGAAAGTCGTGAAGACCACTCATTGTTGGTGCATAGAGCCACTATTTCTTCTCGGTCAGTCAAAAGGAATGAAAATAGGGGAAATGTGAATTCATCACTTTTCAAGTTCCCTCGAATTTCTATGGAAACACTTTACCACATGCATGGCAAAATGAAGAAATGGAAATAACATCAAAAACTAAATATGTAATTTAAACTCCATTCATGTTAGCTACACACAGTCCCCACTATAAAGGTGAGACAAGTGTTACCTGCAATACTCATAGCTCTGCCAACAAACAAACAGATGTTACATCAAAGCTGAAGCACAATTTGATCAGCAGAGAATGTCTCCATCAGGTAATCCTCTCATTTAATAGCAAGAAAGAAAAACTTCAGAATTTGGAGGAGTCCTCTTTGATATCTGTCTCTTCATCCTTGTGCTCCTACCAAAAAAAAAAAAAAAGATATCCCAAGTAAACTTGGGGATAAGGAGGTCCTACAAAAATGCATTTACCATTATAGGTTGTTCTTTCCCCTCATTATCCAAAGGATGCATTAAAAACAGTTGCCATATTTTAGCTCCTAGTGTCCAAATGTTCTCCCTGCCTTAAGAATGCATTTGATGACCAATTTTAGTTGTCTCTAGAAACTTAAACCCTCACAAAATCACACTTCAATGTTAATTTTACTAACTAGATTTTGTAAACAATGAGATTCATTGTAAACCACCTATGTTATTCCTTATTTTGAGAAAATAAATGTCTATGTTGTTATTAGCCATTTAAATATGTAATATGTCCCATTGCATTTGTGGCCTAGAAATAGCTTGTATTATTATAATTAGAGGTCGACCAAACCTGGCTTAGCCAATCTCTGAGCAGTGCAGGGTGTCGAAGTTGAAGCACCAGAATGGCCAACTGGTGTGCTCTGATCTGGTGTAAAGGGCGCAACCATGTCCGTAGGAAATGCGCCCAAGATACCATCGTTGCCAACCCTAGCGTTCTGACAGAAGCGAACACTGCTGGAGCTAGCCCCCCTCACCATCAACTCAACTTGCCGATTTGATCCAAGAGGCGTCTGCGTGGTGGATGTCAATGCAAGCTTCTTCGGCTGGACATGGACGGTTGGTGAAGCAGCGTTGAAGAAGCCACTGCTTTGTGCACTTGCTTCAGCATCTGCATGCGCGGCAATCCGATGCTTCCCCTTGTTCACTTTGTGAGCGCGCCGGCAATGGAGCTCGCACCCGTCGAACATCATCTTGCGCTGCTCGAGGGCCTTCGTGAGCCCATCTGGAGACTTGTAGAAGAAGATGGCGTAGCCGCGGAACTCACCTGTGGCGCGGTCGGCGCCGAGAGGCCCCGCCTCGATCTCGCCGAACTTGGAGAAAAGCCTCCTCAGCTCGCCCTGGTCGGCGCGGGCCGGCACGTTGTCCACGAAGAGCTTGCGGTCCGGGGAGGTGGGGCCGAGCGATGCAAGCTGGCACGCCACGGGGCGGCCGTCCACCACGACGGATGCGTCCGCGGCGGCGAGGAGCGCGCGGCGCGAGGCGGAGTGGCGGCGGAAGGTGACGAAGCCGTACCCGCGGCACTGGCCGCTGTCGGCGGCGACTACGGCGTGGCACTCCTCGAGCGCACCGAATCGGGAGAAGGCGGAGGCCATCGCGGCGGAGGTGGCGCCGGGGCCAAGGCCGTGGACGAAGAGGCGGCGGTGGGCGGCGTCCGA
>CM002480.1:16268527-16340165 GCA_000325765.3 Leersia perrieri | reverse complement strand
GTGGTGTGGAGTTGCGTCTTTTGGTTGTAAGTGTAAGGCCGTAGGCCCGCCGCGTGTGTGAGTTGAGTTGGTGTTGTAATAAGAACCTTTACGGTTTGTATAATTAATCGAAGCTTCTGTTTCTGTATCATTCTGCGCATAACTGAACATCCTGGGCAGTTATGTGTCGCGGGGACGTTTAGACCCTGGTCTGGGCGTTCCCCTCAATGAGATAAGAAACCACCAAAAAGGAAATACGGTTTTCCATTATCAATAAGAAAAGATTATGAATTACTAACCAGTGCCTTGTTTGACAACCTCTTCTTCGTTACTACATGATTCCCAACGATCTCTCTCTGAAAATTTTCCACTTGAAACAGCCTCCATCAAAGCAGTCTTAATGGCGTCAGCGTGAGCAGACTTATCGACTGATTCTTCAATAGATCTCTTTGGAGAAACAGACCCTTGGAAACATATGCAATCATCAGATGCACGTTGTATGGGGTTTTTTGTATCTGTACTAAGACATGAAGGCTCTGAAGCACATACCATCATCTTCATCAACCATAGGATGATATGGTGTCTTAGGCTCGGTAATCTTTTCTCTCACTGGTTTGTTCAACTCAATGTCATTTAAATTTTCTTCATCCCATTTCACATGGTCTCTGTGCACAACAATAACAGTATAACTTAATGGACAAATAGTTATTCTAAATTAAACGATGAATTTAGGTATTTTGTGAGCTTGAGACGGATCTAACCTTGACCTTTTGGATTCTTTAGCTTGCATTGTCGAAGCAGGTCAAGATCAACTCAGAACCTGCAATACCTTACTAACTGAACATCTAAAAAACGATAGCACTGTACTAAGTTACTAGGGCTCGCTTGATACTGAACAAGCTCTTTGCTAAGATTACAGAGAAGGTATCCCGAACACATCTACTGTACCTACCAAAAGCCACATCATTTCACATGAATCGAAACATGAAATTGGTCAAACGGAACACATGGACATTAATTTCACTACCGACTAAAGATGGAACGGATCAGACATGCAAGGAGGGCTGGTCAGATGCACGAGCCGGAGCAGCATCAACGTATCCCTAATACCACTCACTTCGCGACGGTGTCCGTACAAAGCGAAAACCCCACGCGCTAACCGACCAATGACACCCCCACAAAGGAAACGGGAAAAGTCGCCGCGAATTCGATCATCCGTGCGTGTGCGAGGGTGACGGCGAGCGACGAATCCCCAAGGGCCAACACTCACGAGGCCGAGCCAATAGCAGCGGCATCCAGCGCGGAGAGATAGAGAGGGGAAGGGGATCGAAGAGGAGAGTACCTTTACCGGCTTGGCGACCAGCGATCGGGAAGCAGAAAATGGAGGAAGCGAGGATGGGCGAACGGCTAACAGAATGGGAAAGGAGGAGAGGAGTGAGAGACTGTTCTGCTTCGGTTGCTATCAGGGAGGGTTCCCCCGTGTCCGCCCTACCGCGGGGACGGTAAAGGACAATCGCGTGGTATAGTTTGATAGGAGTAATCTTTATTCAGGGAGTGTTTAGTTTGATTGTTTTTGAAAGTTTGGTTGTAAAATTGAAATAATGTGATTGTAAGGTTGTGTGTGTATGATAGGTTGATGTGATGGAAAAGTTGGAAGTTTTAAAAAAAAAATTAGGAACTAAACAAGGCCTCAATCTAAATTTTTTCTCCAAAAACTTTAAAATGTGAATAATTTTCTACAAGTTGTATCCAATTTGTATTGTATCTTGTGAAATGAGTTTCTGAAAAATACAAAAAATACTTCATATTCTCGTGCCCCATTGAAATTGAAAAAAAAATGGTTAAGCTATGATTTTATGCCAAAAAATATCATGCAATGCTAAATTATTTTTCTAGATATATCTACAATTTTTCCTGATGCTTTTATAATTTTCATTTATAAGTTTTTCGCAATTTCTCGGTTTCAACACAACATGGCTGGTAGCAGAGTTACGAAACTATGAATTCAAATTATAGTACTTTTGTCATGGTAAGCACGCTAACATTAAGGAATGATAACAACATGCTATCCGATCTTAGATAAGTGAATATGATATGGTGGGTGCCTTACTATCATGTCAAATTTTAAACCGACATTAAGCTACCACCTTAGTTAGGAAAAACCCCGCTTAAAGGATAGTTTTGACACCGAACTATTGTGAAGATATCCTAAACCAGAGACTTGTATTGTAAACCTAGCAGATTATACAGATAAGAAGCATAATACACACCCTTGATCCTTTCCCCTCGCTCTCAACCTATGTGCCCTTTATTTTGCAGCCCAGGGGAAAAGGTTATGTATATGTTGTACCCTCGTGTTCTCATCGAGTAGTTCGACGATCGAAGCCATGAAGCCACTTGTAGAGCCATGTTGCCCGACCAAGTATTTAGGCTATTTTCTCCGCCCTTATGTAAGGGATTAAGGGGGAGGAGAGGGGCATCTCCTCAATCTCTTATTTTCTAGGACGAAAGGAGTAGCATGTATCATTATGAATAATAAAGAAAGTGTGTTCAACGATGATCTTGGCCTTACATTGCATACCATGCATCTCCCCCATGGCCTATGAGACCATTTTACATCGTAAATAAGAGAATGAGCAGTGAAATCGCTAGAAAACAGAGAAAGTGTGTTCGATGATGACCTCGACCTACATGGCACGCCATCTCTTTCAAAGTCTGTGAGGCCATTTTGCATCATTAATAAGAGAAAGGACGGTGATTTTTTTTTCAACAAGGGGATGTAAAGTCAGTAGAACTAGAAAAGCGACGGGTTTGATCTTTATCATTTAGACCCCAACACACACACTTGGTAGTATAGTTCAATATCATGCCTGTCACTGGATGGTAACCAGGGATGCAAATATGAAAACAGATATAATTTCATAGCTTTTCATATGAACTCGACTAAGCGGCAACCACGCATGCATTAGCACTACACAACAACCACCACGACTTCTCGATTATCCCCTACCACTACACGCCACCATCGTTGCCGTCTCCCTCGCCCCAATGGGCTCCCCACCCCCTCACCTAACAGTGCTAATGATGGCGGTGAGGCTTGTCAGCTGACCTCCTCCCTCCTCCCTCCTCCCTCGTTCATCCCTCCAAGTGTCAGTGAGGTCCTCCCGTCTCTAGCACCGCCCACTGTCCTTGCAGCTCCCGCGGTGCCACCGCCGCCACCTCCCCGTCGCCGCCACCTCCCCGTCTGCCAGTATCCACCGTCTCAGCCATCCCTCTAAGCCAAGGAACGCCCCCTCCTTATCCACTCCCATCCCCAAAACCCTCTGTCATCCACCAGGGTCCATCGTTACCGCCATTCGCCATCGTTGTTTGACTATGAAGAAACTCATCATCGTTAGACTTAAAAACGTTCGTTACAATCTAACATTGCCTCACAAGACAACAGGCAGCTTGATGGAGATCTCCATCGAGCGGCTACTCACGGCGTTGCAGGTTTGCAAAAAAAAGAGCATACGCACTAAGGCCCTGTTTGGTAGAGTTTCGAATCTTAAAAATAACTCCAGGAGTAGAGGGGGAGTGGCATAAACCTACTTCTACCTTTCTAGTCATTTTTTCAGATCATTCCATCCGCTTCGATCGTATTTTTGGCGGAGCTAAAATTGTTTGGTAGGACTCCAGCTGGAGATAGAGCTAAAGCTGAAACTATACCAAACAGACCCTAAATAGGGTATAACAGACCCTAAATAGATTTTGTGTTTTCATATATTTGCCTTTGAAACACCAGCATGGTTGGAATTCTTTCACATGGTACTAGGAAGGATCAAATCTAATAATGAGTAGCAATATTTTATGATTGGGTTGCTAAATTTTACTCCCTTTGTCCTTAAATACAAGACGTATTTTAATTATACACGGTCTACAATACTTTACTTTAACTATTAATTCATTCTTATAAAAAAATATCAAAAACTATAAAATTTACATCATATGAAAACATATTTCATATATTAAATACAAATCTAATAATGTCACATGTATAACACTAAACATCAATATAAACATCAATATGATTAATTTAAATATTAGTCATAACTTTCAAATATTGATTTTACGAAAAATAAAAATGCCTTCTATTTAAGGAATGAGGGAGTCGGTTTGGACTTGGGAGATCTGAATAGACACCTGGTGATGTCATTCCCATAGGTTTAGACATATGCACGACAGCACGACAGACAGTACTTCATAAGTTCAGAATTAGACACGGTTCACACCCCCAACAAATTGACAAAGACGATCCTTACGTTTTCTTTGACAAGGAAGCAGAAATACACATGGCAACAGTAAAACATACCAAGTCGATGTTGAATCTATATAGAATTAGACATAGTTCACACATCAACAAATTGGCAAAGATTTTTATGGTTTCTTTGACAACACGGAAGCAGAAACACACACGGCAACAGTAAAACATACCAGGTCTGTTAAATCTTAGACAGAACACGAGTCATCGATGATTTATCTTTGACAGGAATAACTACAGATCACCAGTCGTCCTTACAATATACAGACGCTACAGCATTTTACAATCTCATCTCAAGTTCAGACAAAAGAACAAGTCTGAAGCCCGCCTTAACAGAAGTTCCAGGCTGTACTTCTATTTTACGTCGAAATGTTGCCTCTGCAACATTAGAGTATGACCCTTGTTGCTTTGTGCGAGGTTTGCATGGGGGACACAGAACAGAGAAGGTTAAAAGAAGGAAGTAAATGTGAAGCTTGAAAACACATACTCCCTCCATACTTTTTAAAATGACGTTTGTTAGTTAAAAAAGAACTAACCACCGTCATATATTAAAATCCAGAGGGAGCATAAAATGTTAAGCCACTAGAAAATAAATGCAGACACAGCGTTGAAAAGGGTCAGCCCGTCATGGATACATTGAAGTTATTAGACAGGAATTACCAAAAGGATATTGAATACCAGGAACGCTGGATTGCTAGCTACTCCCTCCGTTCTCAAATGTAAGGGATTTTTCCTACATATTTACATAGGGAAAATCCCCTACATCCAGGGACGAAGGGAGTAAAACATAATAAAGTGCCAGCAAGTGAACTTTTAGCATTCTGTACTTTTCCCATACGCTAGGCATGTGAACTATTTACAGGCTACTGTGCTGAGTTAATAATGATCATTGCATCTTGCTGACAAAAAACTTTCCAAAACTTTACTCATAGCAAATGTCCTTGAAAGTTAAAAGCGAGTATTAAAGCATGGCACTAAAATTTTATTAGCCTAGAGGATGAACTGTACAAAAACACATGGGTGTGTGAAAGATAGTTGAAGTGCAAGTAGTGCTAGAAAAGCATGGGCTTTGATACTAGTAGAACATGGAAAATTAGAATAGCAGCACTGAAAGGTTGTAAATCAGAAAATGCAGTAGTTTGTAAAATTTTTTAAAAAAAACAGCAGATGGAATTGATAGAATCAACCTTCATAGATACTGGATAACCATGACAAGTCCTGCACCTCAACAATGTTGTTCTCAGTCAGCCTGCTTCTTATTAAAACAATAAAGAAAAAAAGGTGATTAAATGATTCGTGTCAATGAGTTACAAAGGCAGTTTTTTTTCCTTGTTTTCACCAGATTATCACGAGTTTTCCTGAGACAATGCAGAACCCAGATTCAATATTTTATATCAACTACAAGCAGCTAAATCTTGAGTTGATCCTACTTGCAAGAATAACAAAAGGATGGAAGGATCTTCAGAAGAAAATATAGTCGTATTTGCAGTATGAACACAAGGCAAATTATCGGTGGCTCATAATCCTGAATTCCTGATACATCCACTTGTCTAGTCTGGGAATTTAAACTAGAAATCATCCAAGGAAAACTTGTGGTAATGTTGAGTTCTTTTGCAGTATGAACACATTTGGATGCCCATAATCCTGAATTCCTATACATCCAAGTGTCTCATCTGGGAATTTAAACTAGAAATCATGTCCTGTATACATGGATGGGCAGGTCCAGAATCTTAACATGTCAAGTATGTCTATTTGTTAAGAACAGGTGTACAGCTACCGAAAAAGTTACTAGCAAGAAGCGTACTGAACATCAATGTATGGAGAAAATATGATAGCAGACTGACCGCTAGAACTCACAACAGTAACAGATGAAGACTCGAGGCCTTCCACAAAGAATTAGGTAAAGTCCATCAAGCTTCCTGTCTTGGTATAGCCACAGCTTAAGCTGCAGATGTGTCATAGAACACTTAGTGGTTTACAGTGAGCACAATCAACTCTCCAGCAAGTTTCACAATAAAAATAGTAATTCAAACTAGTGTAAAGAAAACCATTGACTGGTCCAGCAAGAAGATTATGCTAAATTAGGGAGACCAATCGTATCATAAATTTACTAGTTTCACTATAATCAGCTGTGAAACACAAACAAAAGGTTCAAAGTAAAGATATGACAGCAGGGTAGAATGAACCAAAAATCAGTGAAAACTGCCTTTACATGAAGGACAAGTCAGCACCTCACAATTGAAAACGTTCCACATCTATCATCTTTATCATGAATAATTCTTTGGTTCGTTAAAGTCTATCGACCTAGCTTTAGAGCAGGTATATTGTTAAAAGAAAATTTAAATGGAAAAACAAATAATTTTTCCTGTGATTATTAGTCTTGATAATAAATTACTGCTGAAGTTCATCACAATTCGCAAGTTACAAGAAATGATGAAAGCAGGGGTACATATAAGTTGTTCAATGATAACAAGGTGAAATGGACAACTGCTTTAAGATTCATTTAAGTTCTGTACGAATAACAACAACAGAAAAAAAAAAGTAAATCCCCTTGCACATTCAAAAAAGAATAACTTCCGCTTATTAAGAAAATGAATGAAAGAGAAGAAGGGATAAAGATTAATTAATATTTAATACACTTGTACATATTGGTTAATTTGTTCTATTACACAAGATTGTAGGTAGATAGAGTCAGTTACTGTCGGATACATCATTAATTAGTAGCAAACAAATGAAATTAAAATATCTGACAAGAATTGTTTCCTTTCGTGAAGTGGCAGACCAATTTTTTATAACCAGTTTCACAAATTAGCTAATTTCAAGCAGCTTTGAGGAGCAACTGAAGAGATCTCGCAAAGTACAAGAAAAATGTCACATATAAATTAGAAATTTTCCACAGGACAGCAGGCACAATAAACTCCTCAGCATATTACCTTACAATTCTCATTACTATGTATCAGTTTCCTCGCCGAAAAGCAAAATGCACCCTCCCTCTTTGCTCCATCCATCTCTTGCAAACAAAATGTAAAGATCAAAAGAAAAGGTGCTAATTGCACAGAAAAACAAAAAGAAAGGAAAAGGTCTTGTTGATGGTTATTTACAAAGTATCAACCTAAGGAACCTTACAATCAGAAGTTCAGAAGCAAAACTGGTGCACTGGATAGAAGTTAATAGGCCAGATCATGCAGGTGGATTAGATCTGCACACCTTAAAATGCAGGTGGATTATATTGTGACCAAGTGTGAGAAAGAGATAACCCAGTCAGTAACCCTGCAATGATATACTGTCTAGCATGGAACATAAGGAGACATGTTATCCCTCGTGATAATGCGCCCATGCCTGCTAAAGAACACCATCAGTTGTAGCAGGCACCAAGAAGACAAGATACTTCTCCAGTGGATATCTCACCTTGGAAGACATGCACTTCCATCGATTTCACGCTGAAAATCAGCATCCACAACAAACCTAAAATAATGGTTCAAGCTCAGCCAAAAAGGCCGCGATCCCCATTGTTCCCTTGTTCTTTTATCCGTTGTTCTTCCAGAGGATCAGGGCTCTTAATATATTTTTTGAAGCGCCTACAAGTTTTAAAAATAAAATGTTACAAACCACACAAATCACAGAGTTTTAGATTAGGATGATACAAGTCAAAAGCAAAACACGTGTGTACCTGTCTTGCTCATTTAGAGCAGGAAATGTTGGCATGAAATCCTTCGATCTAGGCAGAGGCAGTTCACGAAACCATTCATGATTAAGGGCATCATCTGCTGATATACGCTGTATGAAAGAACAAGTATGTTGAGTAAGATGCAAAATGAGGATATAAGAATAAAACGGTTTACTCTGTTGAGTATATTACCTTCTCAGGGTCATACATCAGTAATCTATTTAGCAGATCAAATCCAGCTTCTGACAATGTCGGCCCACCAGTGAAGGATACAGCTCGAAACTTGTCTCTTAACCTATTGTGCCTGAGGGAAGGGATGAGAGTTAAGATTTTCTATGGTACAAAAACTGCTTGATCCAAGTGAACAAACTAGCAGCAATAAGAAATTAGTTACTTACGTTTGTTTGCGAAATTTCACAGAGGCACCAGGTAACTTAGAATAACCAGGCCATATATTCTCATCAGGTGTGCCAAGTGTTTTGAATATCTGCAATGAAAACCACTCTATCATAAAGTTTCATTAATCAAAGTAAAGATATGGAATAGACATAAGTCAAAACCATATACCTTGTCAAGCTGATCTATCTCACTTTTCCCGTTGAACAGTGGCCCTTTTGATAAGAGTTCTGCCATTATGCAACCCAACGACCACATATCAATAGCAGTAGAATACTCCTTTGCTCCTAAAAGTAATTCTGGAGCCCTGCAGTCATAAGAAGCATGCAGTAAGATTATAAAAAGGTTAAGTTTTGATGTAAAAAGGTTCTATAACACTTATACACTAGCTAATAACTTACCTGTACCACAAAGTCACAACCAACTGAGTGTAAGGCTTTAACGGGCTGCCATATTGACGAGAGAGTCCAAAATCACATATTTTCAACTCACCACGGTTGTTCAAGAGAAGATTGGATGTCTTGAGATCCCTATGGAACAACACACTTATTAGAATTAACATCAAAACCAATTTCAGAAAATGTGTTAAGGTGAAGAAATTAAGTGATTTCCCATTACCTATGAAGTATCCAATTGTCATGAAGATACTTCACACCTTCTAACAACTGAAGCATCAAGCATTTGACCTCACTTTGACTGTATGGTTGTTTCATTGTCTCCATGACACCCTTAAGATCGTGTTCCATGTACTCCATCACCATGAAAATGTCTTTGTCACTACCACCAACAACTACTTCCTTGACGTCCACAATCGATGGGTGGTGGGAGGACAGCAGAATATTTATTTCCCTGAGAGAGGTCAGTGGGAAACCTTCCCTTTCCTTCTCCATCTTGACTTTCTTCAATGCAACGATCTCACCAGTTCTCTTATCCCTCACCCTAAATACAACTCCATACGTACCCTCGTTGATTGTGTTTAGCCTTTCAAACTCATCAACACTCCTACAGCCCTGAAGCATGTTAATGCACCTACATGGCGACTGTGTACACTCAGGAGTTCCAGACCTACACCCATTACCTTCTGAATCAGAATCGAGTAAATGATCAGCAGGATAATCATCACCAGCCTCCACCTCAACATTCATGTCGTCACCCTTCTCCACTTCAAGGTCCCTGTCTGCACTACCCTGTACCACCCCTGAGTCGGATGACCTTGAGGAGCTTCCAGAATTATATGCCAGCACCTCCCCAGGCTCAGGGCTCGTAACCTTTTTTGAGGACCCTCGTTCAATCGAGTCAACAGGTGATACACTCTTCTTTTTCTTGGGCACAAAAACTTTTTCTTCCTCATCGTCAGCATCTGCCCATCTTGAGGTCAGAATGTTTCTCATTGTTGGATATTCCTCTTCCTCGTCCATAATCCTCTTCTTCTCATGCTCCTGTACCTTATGTGAATCAACTGACACATCCAAAATCATCGGTGAGTGCCCATCAGCTATGCTGGATGGCGAGCTCACAATGGGTAAGGAATTGGACTGATGCACAAGAATCTCAGCAGCAAAAGCATCTACCTCTCTAATGCCCCTCACAGGGTCTCGAGCCTGCATCTTTGAACCATTCCTATGCCAAATTACTGGAGAGTGCTTCCTCTTCTTACTTGGGGAAATCGTCGCGACCTCCTTACTGACTCGCGTGACACCATTCTCCCTCACCTCCCTGGCCTTCAGTGGGGTTTCACCGGATTTCTCTGCGCCGCTCCCACTCGAGACCTCACCGGGCTCCCTCTCCTCCGCCCTCCTTGATGAACGCCTCCGCGACGGCGGATGCGGCGAACGGCGGTGGCCGTACCCATTCGACAGCTCTCGGCCACCGCTGCGGCCGCCGTCACGGCGGGGTTCCGAGTCGCGGTGGCCTCTCGGGTGGCGGTGGTGGTAGTACTCCTTGCTCCTTCTAGAGCCCCCAAGGTCGTGCTCCCGCTCCCTCGCCACCTCGTAGCACCTGTACCCACCGTGGCTCCCCGCAGCCATGAGCGACTCGCCCCCAAACCCTAGCAACCGACGGGAATCCGCAAAATTCCAGAAGAATTTCTCCGCCAAAGCTATAATAGATCCTCGGACCGAAACGTCCTCGGACCGAGACGGCGAAACCAACCTAACCCTAGAGAAATAATTGGGCGTGATTCCGACCGAATCAGGGATCGGGCCTCACCTCGCAGCCGAATCGAATTGGGGGTTGCTGCAGGGGTAGGGAATTCTGCCTGTCGCCTCCGCCGCGTCGAAGCTTACCGCGAATTCGCGATTCGCGGGGAGGCAGACGCGGCTGCGAGGAGGGGAACCGAATCGTGCGCGGTTGCAGGGCGGAGGCGACGCGGGCAGATGTGTGGAGGAGAGGAGGAAGCCAATTCGGGCACATCGCGTCGGCCGCGTTCTTATCGTGCGGCCGGTTTGCTTCGCCGGTTTCCTACCGACCTTCGCGTACGCGGCATTGGGGCTGACATGTGGGGCCGTGATGCAGAGGGTGGACTTGGGCGAGGTGTCACTAGGGGAGAGTTCTTGCCGACCTGGCTAGTCCAAACAAGTCACACGACATGCGAGTCGCGACATGCTTGAATTGAAATTAGCACAGACCATAACACCCAACGTGCCGTGATTGATGACGAAATGCATATATATATTATTTAATTTATTGATGGCGTGTAACATGATTATATAAGAATTTTCGTTCAGGGTACATACAATTTGATAAATTTTCTGCCTGATGATGTGGTATTAGTACATCACAAACGGCATGAACAGAGCTCAGGTCCAAATCAACCGATGAAACGGAATACTACTCCGTACAGCAGAAGCCAGAACCTACTCGTGTACTCGTGTGGATTCTCACAGGCTATCAGCTAGCTAGCTGCACAACAGTGGCAGCCGGAACGAGAGCGATCGGCCGCTGCTCCAGCTCGCGCTCCTCGTGAGCAGGTTGCCTCCTCCTGGCCGGCCCAGCGCCGCGAGCTCGGCCTCCGCGCGCGCGCGCCGCGCCTTGGCCTCCGCCTGCGCCGTGGCCAGCTTGCCCGCTGTCTTCGCCTGCGCACGCAGCCTCATCCGCTCGGCCTTCTCCTCCGCCGTCCTCATCTGCACCTCCGCCTTCCGCCGCTCCCGGTTCTCCCACGCCTGTATTTTCATCTCCTCGCGCCTGTACCTGAAAAAAGGATAATGGCACAATGCAAACGTGACTACGTGAGTGGATGAAGTACTGCGTAGGTTGCTTTTGGTTTAAGGCTTTCAGAAGATGTCATTGTCTCAGTGCTTCGAGCTGACAGTTCAGCACTGATCTGCTAGTACTATCTTTATCCGACAAAAGAATATGCTAACGAGAAAATGTTGCGGACTGTTGACTGCACATCCGTCAGCAGAGGGACTTTAGCCCACGAATTTAGTACATGGTTTTCACCCATGATCAGATAAGAGCAACCGAAATTTCAATTGAATCTGTCGGTTTCAACGAGGAAAGGGTAAACGAACTAATGGGTTTGGTGACGAGATGGAAGAAAAATGGTGGACGAACAGAGAACGCGATTAATCACCTGGCAATGTACTTGGCGCGCTCCGCGTCGCCCCACGCCGTCGCGGGCGACACGGCCGTCCTCGTGCCGGCGGCTTCGTCGCTCTCGCAAGCCGCACCGTGATCCGCCACCGCCACGCCGCCGCCGCATTGCCGCGGCGGCGAAGACGTGCCCCGCGCGACGGAGTGGGCAGCCGCCGCCGGTGCGGCGACGGCGACGACTCGGGGAGTGTTCGCCCTCGACGGCTCCTTGCTCCCACCGGGCGTCATCTCCGTGCCCACGTCCCTCAGCGACACGACGCCGCACCGCAGCGGCAGCGGCACGTACGCCTGCACGGCGTCCACCGTCTTGGTCTCCCCCTCCTCGCCGTCCGCGTTGCTCCAGGATCGCCACCCGCCGGCCCCCTTCCGCGGCGCCACCGGCTGCGGCGGAGGCGGCATCAGCAGCCCGTCGTCGGCGCTGGAGCTCCGGCGCCGGGCGTCGTCGTCGTCACCCGCCCGGCGGGGGAGCCACTTCGGCGCGTCGTCCCACTTGGACGGCCTCGGCTTCGTCCTCGCGTAGCAAGCCAGCAGGTTGCCACCGCTCGTGCTCCTCGCAACGTACGCGTCATGCTTTCGTACGCCGCCGGCGCCGGCGACGGCGCCGGGGCTCTTCGCCTGCGACGATCTCCTCATCACCGGCAAAGTGGCAGGCACTAGCACTGACTGCTGATGATGAAGTGACGGAAGAGAAGATCGCAGGAGGTTGCCAACTACTACTGCGAGGCAGGGGATTATGAAAGGAGATCACAACACTGTAGTGGCGAAGTGACGGCATCGACTGCTCCTGCAGCGGCAAAGAAGTCAGCAATCAGGCATACAGGAAGGTCAGGCAATCAGGAAATTACAGACTGCGTGATGCGTGAGCGGAGCTGCGCTACCTCATGATTGGCAGTCACTGTAACAACTGGATACTGTACTACACCGTCACACGTACTATGTCCTCACGGCCGGCAGCGGTCAGCCTCTTGCACATTAATTGCGCCAGCATATAAGCGGCGTGCCGGCAGGAACGCACGATATCAGCACAAAAGTTGCCGCTCGGTCCCTGAAAACACGGCACCGCCGATCATCAACGAGCCACGTTCTTCCCACGACGACACCACCGTTCACGTTTTCCCCTCTCCCGTGACGTCAAGGGGATTCTTGACCGCTGGATCTGGATCTGACGGGCATCCTACTACCTCTGTTCTTCGTGCACGAGCGGGTGCGGGTAGTTAGGTGTGGTGCGTGCTTGTGTTGATGCGTGCTTGTGTTTGGGGCTTTTGGTTGGGCCGCGAGCGTGGCAGGCGACCAGGCGTGGCACTCATGTGACGCTACTGTCTCCGTCGTCGGCTAGCAGCCTAGCATGAGCTGTGCTGTGCATATGGGAGCTTAGCTTACTCGGCATGTGGTTTTGTTCCCCTGCGTGAGTAGAATCCAAGGCGCGAGATCCGTCGCCCCACGTGACAGCGGGCAACTTTTGGGCAAGCAGGTATTGGTTCATCGATCCACCGTGTTCGTCCAAGCTAGAACACCTCCTTGCTGCTCGAATGCTTGGCTAAGCGTACTTCCATGTACTTGAGACCAAGCGCGGCACTGGTGCAACCGTGCAAGTACGCGCAACGTTGCTAGCTGTATGCAGTAGTGAGATTGTGGGACGACGCGCAACTTATACTTAGTTAAAGCGTAAGCTAAACCTACGCATTAAACATCAACGTATTCGGTGCACACACATTTGGTTCATGTATAGAACAGGTATCCTGAACAAATTAAGATTTCTATATCAAGTTTGGCAAGACTCCGATGTCCTATTTGAACTCAACTCGAATTCTATTGAAGGCTCCAAAAGAGTATCCATGATAATCCCCTTTATATACAGGAAGACGCCTAGAGGTATAAACATAGGCTGATACGCCCGGGGGTCAACTAGATAAGTTGAGCTGAGATCCATTGAGTCATACTCGAGCCAAATAGTTTTCGAGGAACATCGTCCACCCTCTCGCTTCCATTGTCAGATAAGCATCCAGGTATACTTTTTACTCGTATCAAATAGACTATAAATGTCATATATTTTTTTTAATCTCATGTCTTATCTTTTTTAGCATCATCGTTTGTTTAGAAATCACAGCATATCATCTGCAAACTATACCCCCCCCCCAAAAAAAAAAAGATGCAAATTATACTGGGCTGGTAAAACCACAAAAGAGGCCTTTTTAGGAGATTTAGCAACCAGACTTACCTTCTGTACCAAAAACTTAAATTTAGGCCCATATATTTTGGGCCAAATATGGCCTTTTTAGTGCCCTGAAAACGGAGTAACCTTCCTTTTTTTTCTTCCGGTACCTAACCCGTACCCGTTACATCTTCCCTCCAATAACCCAGCCACGCACCTCCTTCCACGTGTCACCAAGCCTTCTCCTCCAAGTCACCTCCCTCCCCGGCGCGCCCAAACCGTACCCAGATCCCGCGTGCTCGACAAAAGACGGCCAATCTCCCGCACCACCTACCCCACAAGAACCCCGCATGGCCACTGACATGCGGCCCAGGTTATGTATAGGTCCCACACGTCATGAAGAGTACGGGTAGCTATCGCCGTCCGCACGCGGACCTTCTCGAAGAAAGTCAAAGCGCGCCCCGCTCCACGTCACGTCGGCCCGAGCGGGGTCCACGCCCAGATCTACCCCCTGGTCCGTCCGATCCCCGCGAGCCGACGGCCCGGATCCGACCCGCGGCCTCTCCCCGCCTATAAATACCGCCCTCCAGGGCGTCCGCCCTCGCGCGCGTCACAGTCGCATCGCTTCGCTTCCGTTTCGGGTCTCGTCGCCTCTCGCTCCGCACCCCGCGCGCGGATCTCATTTCATCTCTTCACTTCGGGCTCGCGGCTCGGCTCGACTCGAGCCGCTTCGGGAAGGAAAAGGATAAGCAGAGCAGAGGAGACACGGCTCGACTCGAGGAGGAGGAATAAAGAAAATAAAAAAGAGGAGGATAAGGCGAGGAGAGGGAGGCGTCTCGAGCCCGCGGCCGCCTCGCGAGCCCCAGATCCGCCCTTCTCCCGCGCAGATCCGGCTCGCCGGCGCGCGCACGCTAGGAGGACGCCGCCCCGCTACGGATCCCTTGCCTAGGGTTTCGCCTTCTCCAGATCCGGCTTCCAGGTCCTGGCTCTCACAACCCTATCTGTTTCGAATTCTCGGGGCTGTATTTTCTTCGGGGGATTTCGTTGGTTTCGTGCCGGTAGCTGTCGATTCTGGGCGCGAATTGGAGGATTTGAGGGTTGGTTGGTCGGATTCGTGCGCCGCGGGCGGGGAGCGTTGGAATTTGAATTAGGTCTAGCTGTAGGATTAGGGTTTTGGAGGGAACTTTTGAATTCGTTTGTGTTTCTGTTGTTTGCTTTTGTTTTGCTCTACGGCAGCTCCAGATTCTGTATATAAATGTTGATGTTTTGCTTCGTCTGACTGAATCTCGGTGGTGAACAGATCTGGCGCCTGGGCACATGACACCTACGGTCCTAATGGAGTTTGGGCAGCAAAGGCAGATTAAGCGGGGATACGACGAAATGGCGTTCCGGGGCGTGCCGTCAGTGGCGCCCCGTGGTTATGCGGAGACTGTTGGCGAATCTGAAGGTGCAGCAGGCAGTCCTGTTCGTGTTGACTCTGAGGACTCGGCGGCCCCCAAGCGCAAGTGCATCAGCCTAAACAGTGACGGGTTTGATGTCAAGCGGGAGATTTTTGTTCCTGCCAAGATGTCCTCTTCTGAGAGGAGGTATCTGCGGAAGAGGTTCCGTGCAGAGCTTGATTCCGTCCGGGATCTCCTCAAGAAGCCTGAGTTTGCTGTTCCTATCCCTGTCAATAGGGCACCCGCGTTATCGTCCTCCGCTGCCCCTCGAAGCAAGAAGGGACAGCGTGGTAACCATGTGGTCCGTGGTGCCAAGGGGCGTTTCTTGCCTACAAAACCTCGACCTGAGGCTACCACAGTGTTGACTGAGGATGCAGTTATGAAGCAGTGTGATGCTATTCTGAAAAAGCTGATGACTCAGAAATACAGTCACATATTCAACTCCCCGGTTGATGTCGTTAAGCTGAATATTCCAGATTATTTTCAAATAATCAAGAACCCAATGGATCTTGGAACCATCAGGAGTAAGCTTGACTCTGGAGCCTACACGAGTCCATCTGAATTTGCTGCGGATGTTAGGCTGACCTTTTCAAATGCAATGACCTATAATCCTCGTGGCCATGACGTCCATATAATGGCCGTTCAATTTAACAAGATGTTCGAATCAAGATGGAAAACAATTGAAAAGAAGCTAGCTTCTGTTGTCAAAGAGGCACACGTTGAGGTTGACAGAGCTGACTCAAAGAGGAGGAAGACGCCCCCTGTGGACTGTAGTGAGGTGTCAACAGAGTGTGCTAGGGCAACAGAGTCTGTGAAGCCAAAAATGACACACGAGGAGAAAGAATCATTTGGGAACTGCTTGGCATCTTTATCTGAGGATCAGGAGTTACCTGCACACATCATTGATTTGTTGCAGCAATGCATTGACATTAATACAGATCAACTTGGTGATGGAGAGATAGAGATTGATATCCATGCTGTCAATGATGACCTACTATTTGAGTTGAAGAAACATGTCGACAGGTATTTGCAAGAGAAAGAGCAGAGCCAACAGGCAAAATCTGAGCCTTCTGAGAATGAGGCTGCTAATGTATCTGGGCTGAGTCACTCCTCTACAAATCCCTGCAAAGGTTTTTATTCTTGTCCATTGATAATGCTTACCTTTTAGTCAATCAGCACAGTAGTCTCAGATTCTTTTTGTCTGCAGGTGGCGAGCCAGTTGAGGAGGATGTGGATATTTGTGGCAATGCATCCCCTATATTGATAGAAAAAGATGAACACAACAAACCTAGCAAGGGTGTTAGCCCAAGTAGTTCCAGCAGTGACTCTGGATCTTCTTCCAGCGGTCTGTGCCCCTCCGAGCTTACATACTCTTTTTAGCATCATATACATCCTTGTAAACAATATGTTTTCTTTGCAACAATGTTGTGATTACTTCAGACACTTGTATATTTTGTTAACACTGTTGAAGTTTAAGCTTCAAGCCAAGATGTTTCAGCAGACTTAGTTTGGCTAACGGGGGAACCAGGACAGTTTCACTGTAGGTGCATGTATTCCATCAAATGCCCACTAGTACGGGGACTAGGTTTTCAATATTATAGAAATTTTAATTGGCGTGACTCTTCGTAATATTTATAACTGTTGCAAAAGCAGGATACCATCCTGCAGTTTACCCTGGTTATCTTAATTTCTTCAGAATAAGCATGTGCAATACATGCATTATATGCTGTTTGTGTCATTGAGTAGCCAAACTGTTGGTAAATTTCCAGAATGTTTCCTGTTTGGACTTCTGATGATAGTCTTACTTGTCAGAGTCCTTAATATATCATGGGTTCATAAGGTGTCCTCTCAATCCCATTTACTTAAATAATGCAGATTCTGACTCGGGAAGTGACAGTGAAAGCGAACAAGAAAAAGTTGGCAGCCCAGCAAAGCTTGCTAAGGTACACTGGCTATTTGTTTTGGGTGCTTGATTGTCGTGATAGTGTTTTCTTCTGACTGTTGCATTGCTATCCATCATGTATAATCAGATGTCAGTCCCTGCATACTGCATATAGGCAGACACTCATTTTATTTTATTTTTAAAATGCAATCAGAAAACAAATTCAATTGTTTAAGCAATCAGATAGTGTGGTATTTTGAAAAGATTAATTAGAATGTCAGCACTGTTTTTTCATTCCAACCAAAATGGCTTTTCCTTTTTGCCATCCTATTGAATTGAAATGTTTGTCATCTATCTAATTTAGGGAAGCAAGAGATCCGACCAACTCGTGGAACAGGAAAAGAGTGATGTTATCAGTCCAGTGGATGCCAACCGTAAGCCTGCTTTCTCTGCCCTTTCTATTCTATCTTCTGAGATTTTTTAAGGCACATTTTGATTTAGAAATGTATTCAACAAATATTTGATCACTGCTTTCTGATAATGTTTGTTGTTAACAACCATACATATATCAATACTTTGTGTCTTTGAAATGTACATCTATTGGCATATTTTTTTATGCATTTATACTAGGTAGTTTGACCATTATTGGTCAAATTTTACAGAGTTTGACCTTTAGAAATAAAAAAATACGCCTTAACCATCAAAGCAGCACAAGTTTTACGACTTCATATGGCAATTGGAAGTTTTTTTTTTGATTTATGAGCTTAGGCTTGCAAAATAACAGGTACTGCTGATGACGCGGAACTCCGTGAGCAGGATAGTGAGTCCAAACCTGCCCCAGAGGGTAAGCATGAATTTGCAAGCAGGTACATATGAGGCCGTTAAGGGGTCTCAGTGCATTAAGCTGATCAGATCATCTGATCCTTTCCCTATGAAAATTTAGGGGAGAATTCTAAACCTGAACGGCAAGTCTCCCCAGACAAGCTCTTAAGAGCAGCCCTCCTTAGGAGTCGTTATGCTGATGTGATTGTCAAGGCAAAGGGGGTTCTCAGCCAGGTTTGTTATTAGTTCATCCAGTGTGTTTTTAGATTGTTTGTGCTGCCTTTGACATACAGCAAACTTTTGGCGAGCTCAGGGTGGTGACAAACAGGAGGAGCTGGAAAAACTCCAGAAAGAAGGTAGCAAAGCATATATCATCTGTTAAATTTGCCCATTAAGTGATTTCTTGCGTTTTTTCTGAGAAGTGCACTTCCTATGTACTCAGAGAAAGCAAGATTGTTGGCTGAAGGAAATGCAGCTATGGAAGCTCGAAGAGCTGAAGCTGAAGCCGAAGCTAAGCGTAAACGAGACCTTGAGAGGGAGAAAGCTCGACAGGCCCTGCAGGAGGCAAGAGAAAAAACTGTATTTACTGGTGGTGCTGAGCTTTCTTTTGATACTAAAATTTACATAGTTTAAAACTTGATGCAGATGGAGAGAACTGTAGAAATTAATGATAACCTCCATCTAAAGGACTTGGAAATGCTTGGAACGGCCACCACAGAACATATTGTGAGTTCTGTTGATGAGACAAGTCCTGAGCACTCACAGGATGGCATGCCCAGTTTTCTTCCTGGATCAGGCAATCCATTGGAACAGCTCGGACTCTTCATGAAAGCAGATGACGAGGAAGAGGAAGAAGATCCTAGCAGTATCCCCAGCACTAAAGATGCAGAGGAAGGAGAGATCAACTAGTCCCAGTGCTTGTGGGCCAGTTGCTGAATTAGATGTGCATATGGTAGACGCTCCTTCCTTCTGCTTTCAAACTAGCGCGAAGAAGACCCTCATTTTTGATGCTGCTGGAGGTCGTAAATTATGCGCCTGGATGATCAAGGTAACCAACCTTACAATCATCATATGTATGTGCTTGGAGGATGGCAGTCATGACGGCCACAGCTTGTGGTGCGCCAAGCTGTTGTTGGGTGTATGTATGTGCCATCTTTGAAGTGCCATGGCTAGGCCGCAAGGTGGGTAAACAATGAGAGGACCAAATGGTTCTTTGCATATAGTGAATTAGTGATCCAGGAGCTAAAGCTCTCCCAGCAGCAGGGTGTTGCCCAGAGGCACATAGATTTTTTTTCGTTATTCTAGTTTTGGGTTGTCCAATTGCTTCCTGCTGTAAATTCGAATTTTGATGTAGTGGAGGAAGCCATAGTTGTTTGCTGGGCATGCGGACAAATAGGAAAGTGCTTCTGCTTTTCTTGTTTACAGGGAAAAAAAAAGTGAAAATTCATGCGTCTTTGAGCGCAATTTGTTGTCTCCTGACAGATGTTTGTTGTTGAATGCGGATGTTCAACTCACCAATACAAAAAAATTCTTCCGTTTCCTCATTCTGTTTTAAGCAGAGATTCTTTCACCTTCAATTGGTTTGTTCAAATTGAACAGAACCGACTCATTCCCTTTTGTGTAGATCCTTTCGAAAAAAATGTTAGTTCCAGCGGCCACTTTGTTTAAATTGAACATGACAAGCTGTCATACATTCACCAAATGTATTTCATCAACACTAGCCATTGACACAAGCACCACCAGTCAAGAAGAAATCAATCACGCCACGCTAGGATTATAAGTTACATACACGCAGCAGTCAACTCTAATCATCCCCCAAGCCTAACGCACGCCACAGCCAGAGCCAAGCAACGAGTTCACCATCCAGAAACATAATATTCCGTTGAACTGCAAAAGCCCAAATCAGAAAACCAAAGAGAGCAACGGCTGCTAGGACACCCTGAGGCACTGCTGCTTGAACATCTTGCTGGTCTGCTGCCCGCTGGCTGAGTCCTCCACGGTGAGGCCCTGCGCGCCGAAGCAGATGTTGATCAGCCTCCCGTTGCCGCACCCGTGGTGCCTCCGCGCCGGCATCTCCGCCGACCCGCCACCGTCATCGTTCATGGAGGAGCCCGAGCTCGACGGCTCGTCGACCATGGCGCCACCGTCGTCATCGTCGTCGTCGTCATCGTTGTCCAGCACGATGTCCTTCAGCCTCCCGAACACCGGCGCCGTCCGCGTCGGCGTCGTCATCGAGCCCTCGTCGTCCAGCTCCAGGCAGACGCCCTTCAGCTTACCGGACGACGACGGTGGCGGCGGCGCCGGAGACGACGACGTCAGGTGCGGCATGGCCTCCATGATGCCGTGGATGAGCTTGCTGTTTAGCTTCTTCTTGGTGGCAGAGCTGGGCGTAGTGGTGGTTTTCACAGCGAGGGTTCGCTTGTTGTTCAGCGCCGTCGTCTTTGTGAATGTCTGCCTGAGCGGAGCAGGTGTCTCGACGGCAGCCTGCTCGCTCAGTTTCTTAATGGAATCCATGCCATCTTCTGGTTTCTTCGGCGTCCGTGACATCTTCTGACGAGGCCATTTCAGGATCAGCTTGAGACGGTCCTTTGCCCGGCTGGCTGAGCTCAGCCTCTTCTCTGAAGATCCGTGGTTTTCCCCATTTGCACATTTTGCATCTCCGTTATGGGCATGGTCACACTTGCCGCTGCTGGAGCATGAGCTAGGGCGTCGGGACTCGGCGGTTCCGACCCCGGAATAGAGGAAGATCTCTGCATCTGATATCTTGAATGTTGTACCAGGGCTGCTCGCAATCCCTCCTTGCATCTTTATCTGTGAAACGATCGCTGACCGGGTTCGCAGGACGCTTGAATTCAACACTCCTCCTGCAGAGACTATTTGCTTGATGAGTTTGTCGGATGTCAATGAGCGCAGCTGCTGTTTCAGCAGTGCCAGGGGGGTCATGCCATTGGCATCTTCAGCATTAAGGTCGATTGATGGGGTGGTCATCAGGAGTTCGACGAGGTCTGGATGAACGCAGCCAACCACAGCCATGTGGAGGACAGTGAGGCCTGCATCATTCCTCAGGTTGATAATCTTTTGGATATCTGCTGTTCTTTCACGTATGAGGTGTCTCATAAGCTCCATTTGGCGGTCAAGCCGTCGGAAGCCTGGGGTTCTAAATCCTGCAATTGCTGAATGAAGGAAAGTATCGCCAGATCTGTTGACAGCTGACAATGTTGATGGAGATGCAGCAATCAATTCCTCTACAACAGGCAGATGCCCTCGGTAGGCTGCTACATGTAATGCAGTGTTCCCTTGATTATCAGTCGAATTCATAATGTCGAAATGGGCCATAAGATACTTAACAACCTGCAAGAGGAAAGTTTACATATACATAAGGCATAATACTGAGAAAAGGAAATTTCTATTGTAGCATATAACTACATCTGTGCACATCTAATGTTGCAATGATTTGATGCAAGAAAGATTGGCTGCATATCAACATCAAGAAACAGAGGGAAGGTTGGCCGGATAACATCAAGGACAGTAAGGAAGCCGTATGTCTAAAAAGTGTCTATCTAAACTGAAACAGCAGGAAGTACATCATCTTTTTGCTCAATTATTGGAAAGAGATCACATGATTGGAGCTTTCGTTTTGCTAAAAAGTGTAGCACCTTCTAACGAAACTTCCTAACAGTTCTTCTGGCAATAACTTGAAGTACATGTCAGACATCCTACTAAGAAAAGAAATCAAGAGGCCAAT
This sequence comes from Leersia perrieri, assembly GCA_000325765.3. Lineage (NCBI taxonomy): Eukaryota > Viridiplantae > Streptophyta > Magnoliopsida > Poales > Poaceae > Leersia > Leersia perrieri. Next base: position 16,318,189 of record CM002480.1, on the reverse strand, counting down.
CCCGTATGATGTTTATACTGATTCATTCGCTTCTTAATATACTGTCGAGAGTTGAGTTTGATTATATTAACAAAAAATAGACTAATATGATTGTTATAGAATTAAAATGTTGTTCGATCTCAATGCCCTATTCGGTGACGCGCAGCATTCTAGCTGAACATTGCCTTTCAAGTCAGAAAGGACGAATGAAAAGAATTTGTTCTTTAATACATCAATTATTTCATGATCAAGCTCATCTTTGATATATATGTTCAAATCAACAATTAACAATAACCTAAAGCTTGATATACCGGATAAAAACCAGTCAAAAAGTTAAAATTGATTTTTTATATACACAAAATTTAGGGAAACAAAATTGTAAATAAGATGAATGGTCAAACATTACAAATAAAAAGTCAAAACATGTAGCATGAATCAATTTGCAGAAGAAGCAGATGCCTCACCTCAAGCTGCCCTCTCCCTGCGGCGGCATGCAGCACGGTGGATCCACGAAAGTCGAGATACTCCGACACGTCGGATCGCCGCTCGATGAGCTCCCTCAGCATCTCCACGCTGCCGCCCCTCGCCGCGGCGTGTACTGCCCTGCTCATCATCTCCAGCCGGAACACCTTGGACCGTGCACCGCCACCGCCGTCCGCGCTCTGGCAATTCGTCGAGCACCTCGGCGACATGGCGTGGTCGAGCAGCAGCCTGAACACCTCGCCGCTCCCGCCCCTCGCCGCGGCGTAGAACATGTCCGTGACGCCGTACTCGCCCTCCCCGAACACCAGCAGCGGGTCCCTCTCCACCACCAGCTCCCGCACGAACGCCGCGTCCCCCGCCGACGCCGCCGTGTACAGCAGCCACCCGCCGTACCCCGCCCGGAGCAGCGTGTTCTCAGCGCCGCCGCCGCCGCCGCCACTGCCGCTCCTGCCGCACTCGCACTCGGCCAGCAGGCTCCGCGCCACGGCGGCGCGGTTCGCCGCGGCGGAGCCCGCGAAGCGCGCGTCGTCGTCCCAGAGCGCCTCGAGGCGGCGGATCCGGCGGAGGGAGGTGAGCTTGATGAGGAGGTTGGGGTCGAGGTGGAGCAGCTGCCGGACGATGTCGTAGTGGCCGTCCGCCGCCGCCCAGTCGATCGGCGACGCGTACCACCACTGGTCGCCGGTGCTCTCCCACCGCAGCGGGAAGTAGCAGCGCCGCTTCTCCTCCTCCATTGCTGAAATCCGATCTCTCGGTCGATCCTCCTGACCCGCAGTTCAGTGGTGAGTGAGCTCAGCTCAGTTCAGCTCGTCGGTCACATGGAGCCAATGCCATGAACTGCACTAAGGTGGAAGAAGAAGACACCATGTGAGGTGACTAAATCAAATGCAAAAGAGGAAAAGAGAGAATTGTTAATTGTTTGGGGTTGGATTGGATTGGATTGCACTATTGCAGTAGTAGGATGAAAGCATTTGCAAGCTGTAAAAGGGAGAGGCCATGTAAAATGGAGATTAGAAGAATAAAATAGGGCAATTTGGTGAGGAAGGATTAACAACTTACTCGGTGACACTGCTTTACTGCCAAGAGGAGTGATTTTTCAGTGTCAAGAACATACTACTCGGTTTCTTTAAATAAAAGAAACGTGTTGTTCTACTCACATTTTGTTTTGCATTTTCTAGGTGACTGTCAGGAGGCAAACCTTAGAAATGGCAAAGAACTCGGCTTATTGCAGAACAAAACAACACTACATATGCCAAAAAAAAAAAACCAAAAAACACAGGAACACACAACACATGTACTGTAGTAAACAACATGCACAAACAAATCTGAATACAAAATACCTTGTGAAAGATGGAAGTAGCTGTTGTGTGAAGCACAACAGCACAACTCAAGACCTCAAGAACCAAAACGGCAAGCTTAGTTCAACACCAATGCCAAGAAAGACTCTTGCATTAGGCCACTGGGGTATTCGCTCTGCATTTTATTAAGCACAATGAGAAAGGTGGCATGTAGACTTGCAGTTAAGGATGTGAGACCACAAACAGTGAGGCAGTGACACTGACAAAGCCCCTGTGGTCCTCTTTGGGAGAAAAGGAAAGCAACACAGCACAGACACACACATGGATGCATGCTTCTCCATATCTCACCTCTCTTCACAGGGAGACACAGAATTCAATGGAAGGTTTTTGCAAGATCAGAGTGAGGGTGAAGGAGAAAAAGAAAATAATCATTTGAGAGGATAGGAATCTTTAATTAAAGGTGAAACAGGGTCATTGATGATGGGGGGCATGCACACCAGGCAGACAGAGTGATGCCTTTGCACCAGAATCAGCAGGGGCCATCACGTTTAGGAAGATGGTGGTTTGGTTTGGGTTGGCAAATGATGCAGAAGGATTGTACTGTCCTGTGCCGTTTGGTGGCTTGCTTTTTTAGCCATGGTAGGCCCAATGCAGGCCTTGATAAGTTGATATGCATAATGATGATGGTGATTCCTTCTTTGTAGTAGTTCCTGCACTGGACTGGATTAATGCTAGTCATGACAGTTTGGCCGACAAGATTAGTATGCGTGCAGTTAAAAATTGAGCCATGTGAGGTAATAATGGACTAGCAATTTTTCATTGTTTGTGAATGTGTACTAGAATTCTTTTTGAATTAGAGAATTTCAAATGAGCTCGAGTATTTTAAATTGGAGGTGGTTCCTCTGCAGACTGCAGCATTACTGTGCATTGATAAAAATTGGGCCGTATGACAGTCGCTCTATGGCTGATAGTAATCTCTCATTATCAAATTTTAGAATGTTGCTTGGTTGATGCGATGTGGCACCTTGATATAGATTTGTAGTCGAATCAAACCTGCTCGGAAGATTGTGCATTTTCGCACAAATATTAATCCGTGGTCGAAATGCTAACCAAACTTAATGTGTCAACCAGTCGGCACGCACGGTCGGTGATATGTTCTAGGCTTCTAGCCAGTTATTGCGAAGCTGCTGGATGATTAGTTTCATCCATGCGTTCCAGAATTAAAGCAAAATACGTTGCACATCTCCAATCAGTTTGATGTTGATGTGGCAGCGAGGCGGGACTCAAATTGAAGCGTGTTTCTGACGAATTTAAACAATTCTCTCTCGATCAATCGGATCGCCGGTGATCGATCTGAAGATCAGAAGCCGCCATGAAAATGCATGAACGGATGCTATGCCTCGTGGCCTATTGCTGACCACCACCACACTGTTCACCAATCATTAGCCAAAATGGCAAGCAATTAGTGAACGCAATCCACTGATACACGAATGATACAATCAGTCTTCTACGGTCTGGATATAATGGTGATTAATTTGGAAGCTGCGAAGTGGACAGAGAACGCCTTTGATCTGAATTATCATGAGAAGTATGATCTGTATCTACCTCGGTGTCAGAGACGGAGCAGAGAGCAGCCTCACTTGATTTTGTATCACCTTTCTCTTGACCGGATTAGCATCTTCCTCAGGCAACGATGGTCCGCATGTGTTGTACATGTTGCTCATGTACTTCGTCATGTGCACGGTATCACCTACGCACGTTACCTTCTTTTTTGCTGGGAACCTACACATGTTACTGCCCTATAGAAAAGAGTGAATCAAATGCTACTAGTAGTGTTTAACCAGAAAAAGCTTGCGTTCTTGGGTTGGGTCGCGGTACATTGTTGCGGAGATCTTTTATTCCAATGGGAAATTGCCAGGTTCGCCCCCACCGAAAAGTGCCAATCCATCTGCCTCGCCAACCAACCAGCTCCCGGTCCGGTCATATCGACTCGTGGCCACGTGAGTTCCCCGCTCGTTTCGGGCGGCGTCTCTTTCCCACCACGTTCCTCGCAGGGCAAGCCATGGCCCATGGCAGTATGGCACGATCCTTTGCCTGCACGGCTGCACTGCACCGCACGCACGGCTCCTCCATTGCACGGATGCCTCAAGACCATACGGGCAATTAAGGCCACTAGCTTGGTTTACTGTTCGACCAAAATTTAGTACTCCCTCGTTTTTTTTTATCTTGACGTTGGTTAGCTCGAATTTAAACTAACCAACGTCATATATATAAAAACAGAGGGAGTAGCATTTGTATCAGTTCAATTTGTTATCATTTGGAGGGAAGTAAGACTAAGTAATGCTGCTGGAGATTTTAAGAAATAGCTAGTGACGAGGAGATGGGAAAAAAAATATCATCTTCAGTAAACAAGCTTATTTCCTAGACTCTGTAGTTCCAACCTAAATGGAAATTAGACTTTTAGGATAGTTCGAGATTCTGAAAGAAGTTGTAACCGTCATAAACTCTTCAAATTAGGGCAAATGATTGTTTCATGTACATAATTGTAGAGTGATTCAGTGAAGTAAAGTATTCCCATTATACATCAAGAGTAAGCAAAATATTCAATCAAAATTTATCCTACTAGTGGTACTAGTATAAAATTATGGCAATACCGCAATAGCCAGGCATGCCGACCAGACAGAGTAATGTCGTGTCCTCGGTAGTTTATGTGACGACGATAGAAACAGAGACAGAGCTCCGGCAGAATCCCATAGTCAGGACAACTGAAAGGCGCCATAATTCAGATGCACATGAAACTCAGTGTTGGAGGCAGTGACTCTTTAGGACAAATAAAACTGGAGTACTAATATGACAATAATCAGGTACACGGGGCGTGCATGGTTTATTGGTTCATGGCTTCTTTTGGATGCATATGTATCTCAGTTACCGAGTAGAGACTAGACAGAGATGCTCGAGATGGATTCAGAAATTCGTTGCCTGGAGTTATAATCCAGTAGGCACAAGTGCATAGCACCAGGAGGATATACCCGCACCAGTTTCATAGAATCTTTTCAGCAGTATAGTGACTTTCTTTCAGCTGAAAGGAATACAATTTCATTTCCAGCCATCAGTTGGAGACACCTTGAAAAAGACTTGGTAGTTCCTTCTCTTATTTCATCTAGAAACAGTCAAGTTGAAATAGAGCACTTATCTTTAGTGAATGCTTGATTGGAAGAAATCTTCCAGACTCGGCTGGATGTCTCCAACCCTTGATCCATCTGCAATTCTGCATCATTTGCTCCAAGTAAATATAAATGAGAAGCTAGACCATTATTTCAGATAATTGAATCATATTCATCGTTTTGGGTAGGAGAGCATGCTAGCCGATTTATTGTTGTGATCTTAAACTTGCCTCAACTCTGTTACCAAAATGACGGCGATAGTATTCTAAGGTGCCAGGTAGGACTTTGGCCAAAATATTATCACTATACTAACAAAAGAGTAAGAGTAACAGAAATATAAATTGTGAAGTATTTGTTTAAATCTAAAAAGATTGTCCACACAGAAGCACATATTCCATCATGGTGCATTTTAATTTTGAATCTCAGGCAGCAATTAACTTTCATGTAAAACATACCAGGAAAAACGCATCACATTAAGCATCACATTTTTGCAAATGCATCAAATAGTAAAGTAAAACAAGATATTTGCAGTTGAGTTGCCTATAACTTTGCTGACTAATAACCTACTATCATAGTTACGGTCTAAAACTTCTGATTCATGCTTCCTGGATTGCCTGTCCTTCACCACATTAAGCATCACATTTTTTTCAGGTCACTAAGTCATGCAAAAATATATTTAAGGGGCTGAATACTAACAAATTAACCACATGTGTGAATAAATCTACAAAAATGTTAAACAGAAATTCCAAAGTAAGCCATGTAATTCCGGATTCTTTCAACGTAAGTCTCCATGTTTGTCCTTTGTGCTTCATTCAGAAGCAGCTCGCACGTTTTACTCCTAGGTGCTATTTCACTGCTAACCATTTCATCAAACAGTTGATATGCCCACTCGGTATCACCAACTCTGCAAAGACCGTGGATCAGAAGGGTATACGTATCAAGATCTAAACCTAGATTATGTTTGCTGGTAAGCTCATTCAACAAGTGCCGGACGGTATCATTTTGGCCTCTTCTGCTTAAGAAAAGTCTAATAAGCGGTCGATATGACTGAATGTCAGGCTTACAAGATTGTGTTTCCATTTCTTTTAGCACACTGACTGCATCATCATCTCGACCATAGTAGCAAAATATTGAAATCATGGTATTATAGGTGGCCAGATTACAGGGCACACCATTTCTTGGCATCTCCACTCGAAACACCTGGGAAGCTTCGAACAAATGGCCTGATTTACCAAGAAGGTTAATTAATGAGTTGTAGAATAGAGTATCAGGCTTACAGCCAGATGACTTCATTCTATGAGATACATTCAAGGCTTCTTCAAACATTTCACACTTTGCTAATGATGTCATGATCATGGTGTATGTGATAACATTTGGATTGCAGCCCTGCGAACCCATTGAATCAAGAACTTCATAGACCCTCCTAAAATTGCGTTGCTTACAATAAGCTTCAAGAACAGTGGTATATGTGATGACTGAAGGTGGAATGCCACGGCTTTTCATCTCTTCAATTGTCCACATTGCCTCATCAATCCTACGGACACTGCACCACCCATGGACGAAAATGTTGAACGTGTACTTATCAGGTGGAATGTGTGGACTGAGCACAAGAAAGACTTCACGTGCCACTTCAACCTTTCTCTCTTTGCAAAGCGCATCAAGCAAAACGTTCATCGTTTCCGTGTTCTTCTCCAGCCCCATATCCTCCAGCTTATCAAATAGCAAAACAGCATCCTTCCATCTCCTTGCACCTGCCAGCCTCCTGATGCTCTTTGCAACCGTCTCAACAGTGACCAACCCTCTGCAGTGCATGTCAGACAGCAGCTCCCACATTCGGTCAATCTGCCTCATCTTCCCAAGTAAGTCAATCATCCGGTTGCAGGCATGAGATGTGTGCCTGTAATCGCCCCTCGATTGCGCCCACTGAAAGAACCCCAACGCCGATTTCCAGTCATCCCCAAACTTGAACAGCAAGGTGTCCACAATGTTACTGCTAAGCCGGATTCCTGAACAATCAGCTCCAAGGCACTGAATCAAGTCCTGGACACTCCACTTGCGTGCTTTCAAGAGCGAGTTCTTGATCAGCCTGGCGGCCGCTTCTTCCTCCGCCGTGAGGTTTACATTGCTGACATCTCGATTCGACTGCGCACACGAGGAGAGCAACACTCTGCAGACTGGAAGTGGTCGCAGTGCCCTCGCAGCGCCACGGCGGCATCCGACACTCAAAAGATGCATCCAGGGCCGCACCTTAGTCGGAGCATGAGTTTTTAGCTGAATCCCCAAAATATCTTGGAAAGAAACTTATTCAGTACCTTCACAAACGCGGCAATCAAATCCGGAGCAAGCTGGATGGGCTGGAGACGGGAAAAAAAATCTGGATTAGCGCTAACACGATCAGCAAGGACAGTAGTTCATTCCCCCAACCCAAATACACACATAAAAAGGAACCAATCCAACGCCGGCGGCTGGCGGGTTCGGTAGCCGGAGTCCGGAGAGGAGCAGGAGAGAAGGGTACCTTGTTCGATCCGAGCCAAGGCAGCGCTTGAGGCGGAGAGGGAGTCAGCCGCCGGCTGGCTCGTGGGGAGGAAGGAGGGTGAAGGCACGGAGTGGAGCCGAGGCAGGCAGTGGAAGCGCGGCGGCGGCGGCGCTCGTCGCGAGGACGGACGGCGAGATGGAGGCGCAACTGGAGGCCGGTGTGGAGAAGGCGTTGGGCTTGGAGGGGGGAGATGGGCTGGTAGGTAGGGCTCAATTTGAACCAAAATGGGAAATGAGAAAAGAGTTGGGCCCATTTAGGTTAAGGCCTCGTTTGAATGGGCCTCAATACTGTCCAGCTACGCCAAATTGCAGCCCACCCACGAGTATGGGCTGGAGTGAAGCCGATCTGTGCAAGGCGTGAGGAGAGGATATGGGTGGAAAGCATGGGCTATAGTATGACCCGTATCAGAGTTTATCAAATTTCTAGATAGTCCCAAAGGATGACCAGATGAGCCCGAGGTTTTTAAGCCAGAACGACTTGATAGTGGTAATTAATATTGACTTTAGAGATGCAAATTTGAGTACATACCATTTGGTGCTGGTAGAATGATTTGTCTTGGCATGACATCTGGGCATGCCAACGTGAAGCTTATGGTTGGCACAGTCATGAACCACTGCAATCTACTTCATCCGTCTTAAAATATAAATACTACTGAATGTGATACATACTAGTATTAGTATTATGAATCTAGACAGAGAATCGTCTAGTACTATCAAGCTAGACAGAGGTTTGTATTTTGAGACGAAGAAGTAGACAAGTAGAGGAGATAATTATAAGAAGGAAGAATGCTATTTATGTACATCCAATTGTTCATGTGCCCTTGCAGTCCGTCATTGTGGCAAAGTGGGTCCACCTCGTCGCCGACACTCTGGCTGCCATCGGTTGGCTTATTTAGATTTCGCTGATCAGCCTAAGCGCATCGTATCGCTTATATGGTTGAGGCTGATTAGCATCAGCAGCGCCCTTACAAACATCAGGGGATCTCGTAAGTCCAAAATCCTTGTTCCTAGTGCACTTCACATGTAATAAAAGATGCATGTATAGATTAGTCAGTCACAGAAGATCCCGTAGTAATCAATCCGCCAAACGATGGGCTGATTAGGCTGAAATGCATCATGCTGATTTTGCTGATCTGTCTAAGCAAAAGCCAACTGATGGCAGCCTCTACTGCCAATTGAAATGGGTTTGTCATTACTAAGATGCTGATTTTGCTGATCAGTCTAAGCAAAAGCCAACCGATGGCAGCCTCTACTGCCAATTGAAATAGGTTTGTCATTACTATGCTAAGTCTTTCAGAAGCATAGATACATGAGGGGCGAAATCAGGGTAGGGCAGCAAGGGCTGTTGCACTACCCCTAAACCTCAAATTACACTCGCAGTTCTTAAAATATAAAGAAATTGTTAAAAAATATATAAAATATACCAGCTGAGCCCTATGCTCGAGTAAAGTCTGGTTCTACCCTTTCATAAACATGTAGTCGGTAATCGGTATTTATTCGTAAAAAAACAAAATTACATAAATACACGTGAAACTGATACGGTGACCACCATCTCCATTCTCCAAGATTAGCACTTCGTCAGTAAGATTGCTATATCTCGCAAGAAATGGCTCCCTTTGACCTCCGTCCTGCATGGCTTTCTATGGGCAACAGCTATTGCAGGCTATCTCTTCTCCAGCAGTCATCACGTAAGCAGCTAGATGCAATTGTAAATATTCATCCGTCTCTCCTCTATATAACCTTCCAACGCCCAGGGCTTTCCACGGCTATATATCCTGCACACTTGCACACCCACCGCTCGATACCAGAACACGTCGCTTGCATAATTGCATGGTCGCCATGGAGCAGATCTCGTGCTGGTTGATCTGCGTCCTCTTGGGTTTCCTGCTCATGATCAGGATCATGGGAGGCAAGCGCGGCGAGGACGGCGCAGCGCGCATGCCGCCTGGACCGTGGCGGCTGCCGGTGATCAGCAACCTCCACCAGCTAATGCTCCGTGGCCCGCTCGTCCACCGCGCGCTCGACGGCGCCCCCCTCATGCGCCTCAGCTCGGCGGCGTCCCCGCCGTGGTCGCCTCCTCCCCGGACGCCGCGCGCGAGGTGACGTGCACGCACGACGCCAGCTTCGCGTCGCGCCCCTGGCCCCCCACCGTGCGCCGCCTCCGCCCCAACCGCGAGGGCGTCGTGTTCGCCCCCTACGGCACCATGTGGCGCCAGCTCCGCAAGGTGTGCGTCGTCCAGATGCTCAGCTCCCGCCGCGTCCGCGAGGAGGAGGCCGCCCGCCTCGTCGCCGCCCTTGCCTCCGCCGCTTCACCGTCGGCCTCCGTGAACGTGAGCGCGATGGTCGCGGCGGCCGTGGCTGTTGGGAATAGTTCCACATTGAAAGTTTAGGGGAGTGACATCAATTTATAAATGGGGGGAGTTTCTCACCTCATGGGCTTTTAGGATGCAGAAAGATTTCCTCCCGGTTAAGCTCCCGTCTATAGGCCAACAAATAGTATCAGAGCTAGGCCCACAATCTTGGCCCATACACACTTGGATGGTGTAGGCCCAAAACCCAGTGGACCGTGGATGCCAATGATTAGGCTTGTTAGCCCGTGAGAGGCTGGTCAGTACTGAGGGACGCCAATATGTGGGCTAGCTTTTGGGGTGCATTTCCTTCTGGTGGTGAAGGGGCTGACCGGGTTCAGCCTGGACGACATGTTCCCGACGTCGAGGCTCGCGAGCGCCGTGGGCGGCATGACGCGTCGCGCGGAGGCCAACTTCAGGAAGGGAAACGAGCTGATGGACGCCGCCGTGCGGCAGCATCAGCAGGTGAGGCACGCCATGGCTGCGCAGGCTAACGGTGACATGGAGGAGGACTTGCTGGATACGCTCCTCAGGATTCAGAAGGAGGGTGCCCTTGACTTGCCTCTCACCATGGACAATATCAAAGCAGTTATCCAGGTAATTAATAAGTACATTTGCTAATACTCCCTCAGGTGTTTCAAATTCTTTGCAATTTCTTTGAAATACAATATTAACCATGATTTTTATTAAACTAAGTTTGTAAAATTTGATAAGTTTATGACATTATGAAAGTACCTATTGAAGACAAATGTACATATATATGTCATTTTTTTTGTTTTTAAACTAGTATTTTAAATAACATTGATAGACAAAGTTTCATATATTTGATCAGATCTCCCACAAAACGCCATTTATATTTTGATCGGAGTGAGTACACAAATATGCAATGATGACTGTATATTGGCTTTTGGCATATTAACTCAGTAATGCAATGTGCATCGATATACAGGACATCTTTGGTGCGGGAAGTGATACATCTTCCAACATTATCCAATGGGCCTTGTCAGAGCTCATGAGGAACCCAGAAGTAATGCAGAAAGCACAAGCAGAGCTACGTAACACCCTTCAAGGAAAGCAAACAGTAAATGAAGACGACTTAACTGATCTTAAGTACCTAAAGCTTGTCATCAAGGAGACCCTAAGACTACATCCAGTGGTTCCATTGCTTCTCCCAAGAGAGTGTCTTCATACTTGCAATGTGATGGGTACAATGTGCCTAAAGGCACCACCGTATTTGTCAACATATGGGCAATTAACAGAGACCCCAAGCATTGGGATGAACCAGAGGTGTTTAAGCCAGAACGGTTTGAAGACGGCAAGATTGACTTTAAAGGTGCCAACTTTGAGTATATACCATTTGGTGCTGGCAGGAGAAGTTGCCCTAGCATGACATTCGGGCATGCAACCGTGGAACTCATGCTTGCCTCGCTCCTGTACCACTTCAACTGGAAACTGCCTGATGGAATTGCGCCGAACGAACTCGACATGACGGAGGACATGGGCATCAACGTAGGACGGAAGAATCCTCTTTGTTTGTGCCCATTTGTTCGTGTGCCCTTGTTGTCAGCCACTGTGATCATGATGACTAAATAAATTAGTTATTTGCATTTTCGTTATGTGACTTGTTTTAATGAATGAAAGAATCCATTTCAATTTATAAAGCCCGTCCATTGTTGCACGTAAAGTGTTTCTTTTCTGAATGGTCAGCTTGGCTGGTTTTTTATGAATAGGAGAGGTTTCAGACGGGTAGAATGTTAGGGTGACAGACGAGAAGAAAACATAACAGAGACAGAGTAAAAACCATGTACATCTATATACCAGTTCCAGCGATTTTAATACTTTCCAGCTTGAAAATCGATTTCAGTTCCAGCTGAACAAGATGAAAATCGATTTTTAATTATTTCCAGCTGGACATGATAAAAATCTTCCTTGAAATGTGTGGTTGTTCAAGCAAGTGCAACAATCTGGGTTTCGCGTGAAGGTGAGGAATTAGGATGCCAGTTCGGCAATCCCCATTTTCCCTTATATTATCTTTAAAATGGAATAGTCACACTTAAAATAAAGTTGGACAAAGCAGATTTTCAATCGAGCGAAATAATACGGCGAGTACGAGGTTGGCCCAAGATTGTCAATCGAGCGAAATAATGGACATACGGTGAGTGCGGTTGCGCAGGAAAAAGGGGTATTTACGAAGCAACCAAAAAACAGAGCAATATTGCATCGGCGAATGAACACTCGACTAAAGATTAAGCTTGAGCATAAATTAGGCACAAAATATGAGCCATGACCAGGCCCAACCAACCAACAAGATACAACCAGTATAGTTTTAGGTTTCAGACTGACATAAAACCATAAAAAAACTTAAAATTTATTCTCGGAAGAGATTTCGTCTACTCTTCTCTGGGGCAAAACACAACTCCCCTGTATCTTCAGACCTCCATGAGGGGTTCATCTAGTTGGTGCTGTGCATGTGACGGATCAGGTCGATCACGCGGGTGCTGAGAACAGAGAACAAATCAGGATCCAGCAAACTGTTGTGCGCAGGTAACACAAGAGTATTGAGACATATTACTCGTTGCAGTAGCAGAAACTAACCTGTATCCCCACTCGTTGTCGTACCAGGAGACAAGCTTCACGAATGTGTCGCTCAAAGCAATGCCAGCCTTGGCATCAAAGATGCTGGACCTGGAATTGACAAAGTGCAATTTTGTTAAACAAGTGAGATGTACGACATTTGCTAGCAAGAGCCTGAACAGGTAAATTGACATGCTCCATAAAAATACAGGAAACTGTAATTTAAGTAAATACCTGCTGTCACCCTGGAAGTCAGTGGAAACAAGGTCCTCCTCAACATATCCCAAGATGCCCTTGAGGTTGCCCTCAGCCTCCTCCCTGCAAAGTTATGAGATCAGTAAAATATTCACCAGCAAAAAAGAAGTTTACTAATAAAAAAGAAATGCAGATTCTTATTTCAGTCCACACAATCTGAAGTTTCATACAAGATCTATACAGGTCTACAGGTCCTAGTTATTATTGATTACTCACTTGATTGCAGCCTTGATCTGATCGTAGCTGGCAGGCTTCTCAAGCCTAACAGTCAGATCAACCACAGAAACATCGACGGTGGGAACACGGAAAGCCATTCCAGTCAGCTTTCCATTAAGGGCAGGAAGCACCTTGCCGACAGCCTGATATAAATATAAATTGAGTTAAACTAATTAAAAGATCAGACAATAAATAGGATTTGGCCTAATGCCAGATAATGTAGTTTGAACAAAACACAAGTACACAACATAATTAAGCTGATCGCCACATTGTGAGATATTCATTCCACATGTTTAAATACAGCTATTGTGTACTATTTGGTAAGCAATGAAATCAAACATAGCATTGAGTAGAAACTAATTTTTAATGTTATACTTGTATTTTAAAGATAATACTACACACTACCAAATACTGGAAACCTGATGTGTTTCAATGGGCAAGTGGAGTAAAAAGAAACATAGTTCATAGAGAAACAAGTTCAATTATACCTTGGCAGCTCCAGTGCTGCTGGGAATGATGTTGAAGCTAGCAGCCCTTCCACCTCTCCAGTCCTTCATCGAGGGCCCATCAACAGTCTTCTGGGTAGCTGCGGGAATCCAAATGTTAATTACTTAAAATCAGATAGATATTACCAAACTTTATTCAGTCCAACATAAAAGCAACTGAAGCCTACCAGTGATGGCATGGACGGTGGTCATCAAACCCTCAACAATGCCAAATCTGTCATTGATGACCTGTGTAATGAAACAGAGTGTTAGTGCAAGACTTCAGAACTCGATATATGAGCAGGCACAAAGTTATATTAGAAAAACACCTTAGCGAGAGGAGCAAGGCAGTTAGTGGTGCAGCTAGCGTTGGAGACAATGTTAATGTCAGGCTTGTACTCCTTCTCGTTGACACCACAGACAAACATGGGGGCATCCTTACTGGGAGCAGAAATGACGACCTTCTTTGCCCCACCCTGTGTAGAAGTATGGAAAATGCTTGAGAACCAATCTACAATCAATTGTTCTAAGCACCTTTCATCCTAAACAGAAGAATTCAAATAGAGATGTACCTTCAAGTGAGCAGCTGCCTTGTCCTTGTCGGTGAAAACACCGGTAGACTCAACTACATACTCAGCACCAGCCTCAGCCCATGGGATCTCCTCAGGGTTCCTGCATCATATTACCATGTTAAATCACCATGTAGAAATTCTTATGTGCGGTGAACTGAAATGGAGCAGTAATCGAAGGCAACAAACCTGCAGCCGAACACTGCAACCTCCTTAGCACCGAAGAGAAGGGTCTTAGAGTCCTTGACCTGGACCTCATGATGCTTCCACTGGCCGTGGACAGTGTCGTACTTGAACATGTATGTCTACACGCAACAATAACAACCCGATTTAGCACCATACAACACACATCAAACCCAAATTAGCATTCTATACAAAAGCAAATCAGGTATTGTAAGTAGGAAAGCTATTCATTCACCTAGTTTCTAAAATCCATCCAAGGATGAACTAAATGATTAACTTAGATCTGTATAACACACCCAATGTAACTGAATCTAATACGGATACCATAAAAAAAACAGATTACCCCAAATATTTACAGAAATCTCACAAAACATTCAATTGGACAAAGCAGGTAAGACTTGCATTTGCGAATCTGTACTTCTGTAGTGTCAAGAGAGTTTTAGTGGTCCATAACAGAGGAGAAATTTAGAGCGACAATGACATCTACAATCACAAATACATGTATTCCACCAGAAATTTAGACAAATCTGCGGGATCCCAATCATGATTTGTAACACAACTAAGCCGCTTCGCATAATACCTAACCCGTACAAATCCATACACACTGAACAAGCATACAGACTAAATTCCCAGAAGAAGCAGATCGCAGGAGGTAAGAGAAGCTAACAGTACCATGTACTCGGTGGTGATGAAAGGGTCGTTGACGGCGACGAGCTCGACATCGTCGCTCTGCAGAGCCACCCTGGCCACCAGCCTGCCGATGCGGCCGAACCCTGCAAAATCCAGACCATAAACCCCATCACGAATCCGAACCAAATTAAACCGAGAACAAGCAGACTACAGATCCAATCGCATATGCTCGAACACTCACCATTGATGCCGATCTTAATCTTGCCTGCGCATTGCCGGAGATTAAAAAAAATACACAAACCAATCAGCCAAAGCCACACAAAAAAAAAAAAATCAGAATCAAGCACAGCTCGCGGAATGGCGGATTTACCCATGAGGATGAGTGGGGCGGAGCAAACGAGGAATTCAAACGAGATCGAGAAGAGGAATGCAAAAGCGGTATTGTATTCGGCGAGTGCGGATCCGATCACCGCGGCGGACGGGTTTATATAAGCGGCCTAGGTTTTGTGCCTATTGTGGGCCCGCGGGTCGGACGACGTGGCGTGCGCGGCGGCGCGTGGTTTGCCATTTTGCCTAGACGGTGGGCCCACCATGACGCCGTGGTATGCGGATTGGCCTCTGTTTTCTTTAGCCACCGGGAGAGGCAGCGCCCGCCGAGGGGTGTGGCACGTGGCTGACGCGCGGGTCCGGGTGATACGTGGGGCCCAAATGCGGTGGGTTCTGGAACTTTGGTAGCGGTGGACCGCACGTCCTGGTCCCACCCGTCAGTGGGATAGGACAGAAGAGTGAGCGGTGGGAAAGGCTGACTTGTCTTCTTGAAGAGGAAGAAAGAAAAGAGGAAACCATCGGCACGGATTGATTGCGGCCGCCGTGGAATGCAGGATTTTCTGTGGACATACTATAGTTACAGCACATGACGTTATTTTGAAAGGATAGTACAACACATGACGTTGTTCTAGACGGTGTTGAAAGAGACTTCCTCGAAGGAAAAAACGAGCATGGAAAGGGACGTGATAAATTAGGTAGAGCTTGACTTACTTTTTAAACATAATAAGCCTTAATTGATGCTGATGTTGGACTGTTGAAGTTGTTATTATAGAACGGGCTTGATCTTCTGGTGTTGAAGTTGTTGATGATAATCTGTCATGTCAATACGTTAAAAACAAAAGGAGGATGTGCTTTTCGTTTTGGCTTCCTACTAATATATATACGAGTATAATGTACCTAATGCTCCCCGCAGAAAAACTAATACAGGAGTATGAGTGTGCCAATTGTTGTCAACGCAAGTGAATTACATCAGATCAAACCTTCTCTCCAAAGAGTATGCAGCAGAGGGCACATTATTGGGCCATATTGTAACCTTGGGATTGTAAATTGTGCGCTTCAAAGTAAACAGATAACGTTTTGTAACAAACTTTCGAACCATCACACATGCATGCATACCACGTATATGGCGCGTATGAATTTTCACTCATGAACCCGTAGAGAGAGTAAAGTTGGAGATCGAGGCTTTGCAGCCTGGGATGGACCACCGGTTGGATGGGAATGGGGAATATGGGATGGCACAAAACCTATATATACGTGCGTGGCACCTCTACGACTTCCTCGTATATCTGTTTTTCACTGCGCTTCAGGCTTCGCCCGATCCACTGGCAAATGGCGCGGCCCAGCTCATCTCGTCAACATCATGGAGACTCTCCACGCGTCCGGCCGGCGGAGGCTAGTTCTTGTTGCAAGTACCTGCATGCGTGCAGCTTCTAACTGTAACCATGCCTATCCCATTTCTTGCAGTCTAATCACAAATCGACGTACTCCTGTATGGTGCGTTGTGCTGTTGTATTTGTACTGGCTAACTCAGAGTTTTGGAGTATCTTCAGTCCAGAGCTGATATCGATCAGGACTTCTGGAGCTAACTACATAGGAGTACAGGGCTACAGGCACAGCCCAAGCTTATATAGCCGTGCCATTTTGTCCCCAAATTGATACTGGATGGGATTTTCCCCATTGTGAGCAGTGTAAGTAGTTTGATGCATACATATATAGCTGAAGTGTTTCGGTCACATTTTACATCTGTGTTGTTGGCATTCGTCCAAAAAATATATGCCATGGCGACTGCCTAGTACCTACTTGAAAGCTCGACAAGACGAATGTGCGTGGAAACATATATGTGAGTTTAGTTATTCAAGGCTGATGTTTTTCACCCCATGTTTACTCGATGCTAGCCCTTGAAATTAAGGTGCGATTAACAAACAGATGAGCTAGCCACACAGCAGAAGTTCGGTCGGCAGGAGCTGTCTGGACTCTGGAGAGTTGGCGATCAGGCTTTCTCAGGCACAACTGCACAACAAGTTCAGGCAGGCGGCAGAAGAGCAGAGGTAAAATTGAAAAGCCCATGAGAATTTGGCCCGAAACGGCGTTCCCACGTAGTACGTTGCAGGCCTAAAGGGATTCCCACGAACGTGCAGGTTAGATGGGCCGGAACGGTATTCCCACGAACATGAGCCCCTTTTTTACTGTTTGGACATTTAGAAAACTTATTTTATAAATAGATCCCTAGAAAAACTATAACAAAAATGGACCCTTAGGTCAGCGTCATAGGGTATGGCGCTGAGGGTTAACATCTCAGCGCCAGAGAGTCGAGGAGGGCGTTTATGGACGGAGACAGCGTTGAGGGGTCAGCGCCAGAGACGCTGGCGCTGAACCCCTAACCTCAGCGCCAGAGACTTTGGCGCTAAGCGCTGAGGACTTAAAATGAACGGACAATTAGTTCTAACCTTTCTAAATTTTTACTACTAACTTTCTTAAATTTACGATGACTAAGGCTTCACCCCTTTAAATTTACTATGTCTAATTTAAATTTTGTATGACTAAGTTAAATTTGCTATGACTATAGTAAGTCAATTTTACCGTGCCTTGGCCATAGAAACCTAAGAATTGGTTTACGCACGATAAATTTTTTGCAATTGTGACTTAGGCATAGCAAAATTGAGGACTTAGAGGTTAGCGCCATACTAATTGGCGCTGAGCTTGGGGAGCTCAGCGCCAAAGTCTCTGGCGCTGAACTGAGTCCCCTTAGCCAGTACACGTTCTGCATCGAGCACCAAGTCATCGGAGAAGCGCCAGTTTACTATGGCGTTGAGGTTGGGTATCTCAGCGCCAGAGACCCTGGCGCTGACCCCTCAATGCCGTCTCCGTCCACAAACGCCCTCCTCGACTCTCAGCGCCACGTTGTCTGGCGCTGAGATGTTAATCCTCAGCGCCATACTCTATGGCGCTGACCTAAGGGTTTATTTTTGGCTATAATTTTCCTAAGGATCCATTTGTAAAATAAGTTTTTTAAAGGGTCCAAACAGTAAAAAAGGGAGCGAACATAAGGGTCCATATCTCAACAAGTGAAGATGCTACGAGACGCAAATTTGTCCTTGACAACTACAACTAGCCAGGCAGAAACTCATGATGGCGGATGGGGTTCGTGGTCCGGGATCACGATGGAGACGTTATACTTGCTGGGCGGGGCGGAGTGAGTTCCTATATGATGCCTTCCATGCTGAAGTAATGGCTTGCCTTGCCGCAATCCAGGCTGCGAGAGATGAAGGACTGAACAAAATCCTACCGGAAACCGACTCAACCATGCTGAAGCAAGCGCAGGAAACGGATGGGTTCAAGCTTGTGGTAACAGGCGGTCTACTCCATGAAATCAAAGTCATAGCTCTTACGGCTTTTGCTAGTTTTTCAGTGGTCTACTGTCCACACGAATGTAATAAGGTGGCGCATGCAGTGGCAGCCGTAGGGTGTATGTGTTCTCCGAATACTGTCTAGTTGTGCAACAGTACCCCGGTAGGGTTGGAGGATCTGGTGGCCAGCGATTTAGCTGAGCCGTTAAGTTAATGGAATATGTTTTTCCAGTCAAAAAAAAAAAAAACTAGCCAGGCACAAGAACACCCTCGAGACGTATTCACCGTCCGATCAAAATCGGACGCTCGCTGTCCTCTTTGACCGGATTTCCGAAAGGAGCCCTCTCCTCATTTCTCTCACAGCCCACCAGAAGCAACAAGAACTCGAGAGTCGAGAGTGGAGACAGCGAGACGGAGACGAAGAGGGAGGCGGAGATGGAGAACGGCGGCGGCAAGGGCGACGTCCCGGCGGACGCCAACGAGCGTAAGGCTCGATTTACTAGCTTTCCCCCTTGTTTCCGTTGGGTTTGGGGTAGGTTTAGGTCTTCTTGCAATGGAAGAAGGGATGGGTGTCTGAATTCTGATATGCGCGAAGTCACTGGGCCTTTTCCTTTTGGAAGAACCCTAGTAAGCGTTTGATTTTGCAGATTGCCCCGGTACGCAGTCGGATGATGCGGGGAAGGCGGAGGCCTGCGCGGGATGCCCCAACCAGCAGATTTGCGCTACCGCCCCCAAGGGCCCTGATCCTGGTAACTGGACCGATTGTTGTTGAATCATTATTTGGCAAACAATTTCCATGTGATTATGTGATAGATGTTTGCTATTTCCCTGCATATATCAACAGTTTAGAGTTAATTTATTTCTGCCATTTCTGTTACATAGCTCATAGCTGCAAATTTAACATGTTTTCAGTATGGGCTTATCTTAAAATTAGTAGATTTGGGGTTTGTTGTGTCCTGTTTCCTGAATTTTGGAGAAACAAGTGATGAATGAATTAATATTAATAGGCATACAGACGCATTACTTGCTGCTGACATTTTTGTTCACACATCTTAGAAGGGCAGTAATTTGAATAATCTGAGCAGTTGAAGCGGAAGGAAAATAATTTCGTTTGTTAGTAGTCAACATCTTAAATCTTTTTATAGGAGTGGGATGAAAATATTTAATATGTTCATCTCATTGCATTGTTTAGCTGGGTGTGTGCAGTGTGGGTTCAAGGCCCAATCCTCTACACTTCTGAGTTCGGTCATGTTGATTGGCTTCTAGCCTTGTGGATAGTTTTTACCTTCTATTTATGAACCAGCTTAGTTCTGCCAGTTGTGAACTTGCAATGCTTTTTGTTGGGCATGAAGACACCATTTACTACAGTGATATGTGACTGTATTCAGAGTCTTGATGTAATTTCATATAACAGTACTACAACCAAACACATTGTAGGTGTTCTTACCTCATTGCATACATAACAGCACAACCAAACAACTTGTGGTGTAGTTATTTCAGATGGTAAAAAACATAAGCAACGTGAGTGATAAGAGGTAAGAATGCGACTGATATTGAAAGCATAATGATCATTAGTTTATTACTACACATGAAGAAATTCCTGTTATTGACTGATTTCCTAAAATTGAAGTAGCACAAGAAATGGAGGTGCATGATCCCGATGTCCAACATGAAAATTGAAACCACATCCTACACCTTTCCTAAGAAGAATGACGCTAGAAATAATAAATATCAGCATACATAAAATGGAGTGCATCAAGAATGAAACCACTGTGGGAACCCAATATGGAGAAAGCATGAAGTCAATCCAATTTTCTGCGAAAACATCTCACTTGTAATCAAACACCTAGGAAGAGAAGCTTACATAATCAAACAATTTAGGTTACAAAAACTCTAGTTAAACAAGTGAATATCTTGATGAGTATAGTTGGTGTTTCTCTCCTAATGATCATGTTAGGATTCCTAATTTTAGCCATACTTGTTTGCTATTCATATAGACAATATTATTGATTATGTAGCTTAATGGTCATGTTAGTTGACTGCTTTATTTCATCCACACAGTGAATTAATTGTTGATTATATTGCTCAATTTTGACTGCAGATTTGGTTGGTATTGTTGAACGGATGGCTACAGTAAAACATAAGATACTGGTTCTGTCTGGGAAAGGAGGTGTAGGAAAGAGTACATTTTCAGCCCAGCTCTCATTTGCCCTTGCTGAAATGGATTGCCAGGTTGGCCTTCTTGATATTGATATATGTGGCCCTAGCATCCCAAAAATGTTAGGCCTTGAAGGTCAGGATATTCATCAAAGCAACCTTGGTTGGTCACCGGTCTATGTGGAGTCCAACCTTGGTGTTATGTCGATTGGTTTCATGCTGCCCAACCCAGATGATGCTGTGATATGGAGAGGTCCTCGCAAGAATGGGCTCATCAAACAGTTCTTGAAGGATGTTGACTGGGGCGAAATTGACTATCTTGTGGTGGATGCCCCTCCAGGAACATCTGATGAACATATATCAATCGTTCAGTACTTGCAAGCCACAGAAATTGATGGTGCAATAATAGTGACAACTCCCCAGCAGGTCTCTCTAATTGATGTGCGGAAGGAAATAAACTTTTGCAAGAAGGTTGGTGTGCCGGTCTTAGGTGTTGTGGAAAACATGAGTGGCTTGAGGCAGGCCCTCTCAGATTTCAAATTCATGAAGCCAGGTGATACAGGCGAGACGGATGCTACAGAATGGGCATTGAACTATATCAAGGAGAGAGCTCCTGAGCTTTTGACAATGGTTGCATGCAGCGAAGTGTTTGATAGCAGCAAGGGCGGGGCAGAGAAAATGTGCAATGAAATGGGGGTACCTTTCCTTGGTAAGGTGCCCATGGATCCACAGCTTTGCAAGGCAGCCGAGGAAGGCAGGTCATGCTTCGTTGATCAGAAGTGCAGTGCTAGTGCACCAGCTCTTAAAAGCATAGTTAAGAAGCTGATCAAGACTGAGTGAATTTTTCTTTTTAGATATTTGAAGAGGGAGTGAACTACTTATTATAGTTATTGAAGAGGTATAACAGAGATGGAATATCGAAACTCTCGATGTACATATATATACATGTCAGGCTGTCACACCCCTGCATGCTTTTAAGTCTATTTTGGTTTGCGTAGAACTTTTCTGCTTGTGAATTAGTTTTTTGAGTTAGTTGTACAAACGAGGGATGTGACGAACCGCAGGATGCTTTGAGTTTGCATGTTTTTCTGTCTTTATGAGCTGAATATTTCCACATTGCTACTGAATTGACTGCCAATTTGTGCTGGCAGTTAAGTTGCAACGTGTTGAGGTGTATTATATTGCATCCTATATGATATCATTCGTGTATAACAATCTTTTTGATTTGTTTAAATAATATAGCTAGGTATTCGTATGTGCTCGATAAGAATTAAAATCTTCAGATATGGAACCCAAGATCCAGGTCTCATCCAGGAGCAGCTGATGCAAAAAAAGTGCATGAACATGCCAAACCTGAACATGCAAAATCTATATCGACAGCAACATGGAGATTATATATGTTGCACAGCCCTCTGAACTTGCAAAACCTACAGCAAGCCAATGTTTCAGACAGAAAAGGCTAAACTTGCAAAATCCAAAACATAATAGTTGTACAGCAGAAACCTTTGCATGGCGGCAGGAAGTCATATCACAGTTCATATACATCCACCCTATTTTGTCCTTCCCTGAAGTACACGAACCAGTCACTCACGGTTTTGATCTCAAATTTTGCAAATCAATCGGCAAAAGCATTTGAACTATCGTGAAATCTATTCAGAGCCTGGGCGTTGTCTCGTCCTGTCCCGCGCCCCGGTTAAACATGCGATACGTGTCCGCTAGACATGCATGCAAGTACTTTTGGTATTAGGTTGTGCCTTTTTTTTTTCTTTTTATGAAATTTTCTCTTAAATTACTTATCCGATCTATAATCCGATTACACCGTTGTGTTCGTAACAATTAAATCTTTACAACAAGATCTCACATGATTATATTTTGATGAAAAATCATAAATTAGTTCTGAGGATGTAACTTTTAATTCTGAACATGTAACTTTAGTTCCGAGGAATGTAACTTCTATGGAATGTAACTTTTGTTCTAGAGTATGTAACTATTAATTTTGAGGATGTAACTTTTATATGATGTGGATGTAACTTTTAGTTCTGAGGGATGTAACTTTTAGTTCTGTGAATGTAACTTTCTATAGAATGTATCTTTAATTCTAGATGATGTAACTTTTATTTGTGAATGATGTAACTTCTATAGGATGTGTATGTAACTTTTTAGTTCTGCGGGATGTAACTTTTAATTCTGGGGATGTAAGTTTAGTTCTGAGGGATGTAACTTCTATAGAATGTAACTTTTGTTCTAGAGGATGTAAGTACTAATTTTGAAGAATGTAACTTCTATAGGATGTAGATGTAACTTTTAGTTCTGGGGACGTAACTTTCTATATGATATATCTTTAATTCTAGAGATGTAACTTTATTTGTGAAGGATGTAACTTCTATAGGATGTGGATGTAACTTTTTAGTTCTGAGGGGCGTAACTTTTCTATAGGATATAACTTTTGTATGTCTAAGAAGTAATTTAGTGAAATATAAAAGTAATTTAGACATATCATAAAAATAATTTATGATTTTTCATCAAAAATATAATCATGTGAGATCTTGTTGTAAAGATTTAATTGTTATGAACACAACGGTGTAATCGGATTGTAGATTGGATGAGTAGTTTAAGAGAAATTTGTATTTAAAGTATAAGTGGATGATGTCTTTTTTAGATGGAGTGGACTTTTTCTTTTTTGGGAGGGTCGCGTGCTAAGGCCTAACTGACGCCCGGTGTTTGTCTAGTCACGTCCTTGAACTATCCTTCTTATCAACCAGGTTTCAATCCTTTCTTTTGTTACATTTGGATCCTTTTTCAGCCACTAGAGATCAGTTGCAATCATTGGCAGGTTCAAATTTGTCGGGCACCAAAAGAAAACACACTGAATCGTGAAGTTCAGTTCCAGCGCGCGTTGCACCAATGCGTATTCTTTAGAACGCGGCTGGGTTGTTGAGGTTCACGGGTTACATCAGAATCGAAGAAGGAAAAAAAAAGGGAAAGAAACAGATGGTAGAAGCCTAATTACAACCATGCATGTATCGATGTACTGTAATCCTCATCGTTAACCCGATCGATTCGGATTCGTAAAAGCGCGTGCACTCTATAATCTTGGCGGGCTGGATTACGTGACGCGCGCGCACCCGATTCCGAGTCGGATCACCACACCCCTTGCCCGGCCAGTTAAAAGGAGGAGAGGCCATCCCCCCGATCGCCACCACGAGCGTGCAAATCTTGCAACTCTCTTCCTTCCCGTCCGCCGCCTCTTGCCTCCTCTCGCTCCGCCTCTCGTCAGCCGAAGCCGCGATTCATGGACGTGATGATGCAGCCCTACGTCGCCAACCTCCTTGCTGAGGCCTCAATGTTCGGCGCCACCATGGCCGAGCAGATGGATGCCGACTCCTACCTCCGCGCGGTCGGCGTACTGCCTCCGCTTGCACCAGACTCTCCCCGCACCCCTGACTCCTACGGCTGCGGCGGCGGCTTCTACGGTGATCTCCCAGCGACCTACGAGTTCCACGCCGCCGTCCAGGAGCCCGTGGCGCCGGTGCCACCCAAGGAGAAGCGGCCGCAGCTGTGCGCGCCCTACGACAACGACATCGAAGCCACCCTTCGTGTCATGGAGGAGAACACCAAGGAACGCCCCGCGACCAACTTCTTGGAGGACACACAGGGTGGGCGCATGACACCTGAGGTGCGCGCACGGATGGTCGACTTCATGGACCGATTCAGCCGGTGCTACGACCTCGCGTCCGGCACGGTCCACCGCGGCGTCTACTACTTGGATCGCTACCTGTCGGTGACGCCCGAGTCGGACGACGAGATGCAGCTCCGCCTCGTCGCGGCCACGTGCGTCTTCCTCGCGGCCAAGTACGAGGAGCAGTCCACCCTGAGGAAGATCAACGCAAGTGAAGTCGCCGCCTGCTGCGGGTACACCAGCGACACGAGGAACAAGATGGTGGTGTGCATGGAGAACGAGATCCTCACCGCGCTCAACTACAACGTCGCTGGCCCGACGGCGTACACGTTCGTGGAGCACTTCACGAGGTACTACGGCCAGAGCCAGGAAGACCAGTTGGTGAAGCATGCGGCGCACATGGTCGCCGACGGATCGCTGGTCTACTACGGCTTCCACTGCTACCTGCCATCCGTCGTGGCGGCGTCGTCGATCTTCCTCGCGAGGATGCATGTTCTGGGGCAGAAATGGAGCAAGGATCTCGCGGAGCTCACGGGGTACAAGGCCATCGAGTTGAAGGACTGCGTCTGCGAGATGTACAACCTCATGCCGAATCCCAGCTTTCCTCTGTTTGAAGAGGACTTCTTAGAGGATCAGTAGCCCAAGACCAAAAGAGTGTAAAAAAAAAGAACAAACATGTCATGCAGTGATGCATAGCTCAAATTTTGTAGTGTTCGTCGTATGTGCATCAATGATCAATCAATCTGTAAATCTAACTTTACGAAATCTTCTTGAGTTTTGATAGAAATATATGTGATTCATCAATTCCTATGTTTTGGTACTCTGAATCTCTGGTTTTTGTACATCTCGATCGATCAGTAACGTTATAATCTTTTCTAGCGGATGCTACTGTCTTGGTTGCATACAGAACTTTTGGTCTGGGCCAAGTTTGCCCGAAAATTTTCTTACACCTAGAATCTGCGCATCTATCCTAAGCTTGATTGAATTACTCTGATCAAACATTCAGGACATTTGCTCTGATGAAATCTTGTAAAGAAATCTGCACGGGCGCACGCTCGTCAAAGTAATCGCGGAGCTTTCGATCGGAGCCAAGTTATCTGCCGATTGGCTGAAATACTTTCTCACACCTAGAATGTAACTAACGTTCGTAAACATGTTTATCTACCAACGTATTGTAAGACTGATCAATTTGCCCTGACCAAATTCAGCAAACAAAATCCTATCCAAAGTATTGATCGGTGAATTGGTTTACAGGTTTAAAGTGCAGGACAAAGATCGAGTCGGAGACTCGGAGTGCAAAGAAAGGAAGGAAACACAGAAGCCTAATTACGGTTCACAGCGGCGCAGGAGGTGATCCTCCCGGAGAAGGGAAGAACTGATCAGAAGCCTAATTACCTGCCGTCGATGGTGGCGGCAGTGTGACAGTGTCCATCTTAAGACTTCCGCGCGAGACGTTCGCTGAACCGGCCCGCGGCATGCTGGTGTGTAGCACGGAGCTGCAGGAGCTAACGGGGTTTAGATGATTAGATCCCAGGACCGCATTAGCTGCATCCTCACCCTTTTGCAGATCATCTGAGGGATAAAATTAAACATCTGTCATGGCAGGATTGATAATGGTGTACTGATGATCCCTGTACAACTTTTTCTCTGTTTTTTTTGTAGGATGTTTCTCTTAGTCTGTTTTTCTTGTATTAATTCTGCAAAACAGTGCATCGTGTGGAACGAAACCGACTAGCAAAGAGAGAAAAAAGGCTAAGAGTAAACGAGTGACTCATGGTTCATTAATTACAATTTCGTTGCATATACGGGAGTAATTGGAATTGAAACAGCACCCCAACCAACAGGCGGCCGACAATAAGAAACTATCTTGCGTCTGGGTTCAAAAGTTCGCTAACACAGGCCATGTTTTAGTCAAATGGATTCCAAAAGGCCCACTACCTACTTTTAATAGGCTAACATATTTGGCCCACCGAATAGGTTATATTAAGAATCAGGGGCCTTTTCCTGCCAGGCCTATAAATCTGGGCTTAGGTCTTCTTTGGACCAAATTTTTGGCCATTTTAACTGATTAACAGAGAGCCGAGTCCATTAACAGGGCTGAAAAATTCCCCATTCCCGCCGCCGCCGTAGCCGCCATGGCCGGGGCGGGGCTTCCTTCTTCTGCGTTGATGGCTCGCCCTACTGCTCCTCGCGCCCTCACCCATCTCCACGTGCTGCCTACCAATTTCTGGCCCACTCCAACCGCCGCCACTCCACCTCCCACATTTGGGGTCTGCGGCCATCGTCGCCGCCATGGCCGACCCAGCTTCCTTTTTCTTCCGCCTTGTGCTTCCTATGTTTGCTGCTGTGGCGGAGCTCGCGGAGGACGAGGGGGAGCGCGGGGGCGCCGGGCGCGTGGGCCTCAGTGCAGCGCCTCGCGAGCGAGCGAGAGCAGCTACGGCGGCGGAATGGAGGAATCCCTCCCCGGCGACGGCGAGGGCATCGGCGGCGCCGCCGTCGGGGGAATCACTCTAACCCTCGTGTGCTCCGCATCGGACCGCACACGTGGCACCCATCCGACGGCCAAGGCGGCGCGAGCGGGCCCAGGGGCACGGGTAGCAGGAGGGGTGTTTCTGGGCCGTTGGATCAGGCGGAGCAGCCACGTAGGCCAATCCAACGGAGGAGATGCTCCGAGGCGGAAGATACCTCGTCTTGCATGCAGGCCTTGCACACCCACGCTTTTGCTTCGCAACAAACTCGCAGGAGCAGCAGCGGAATTGCGGAGAGGTGAGGACTACTTGATCATCATCTCCTTCTCCTCCCTTCTCCCTCCTCCTCCTCTCCTCTGTTTTCCTCTGCTCCAAGACAACCGTAAGATTCCTCCTCTTCTTCCTTGGCCATGTGTTTGTGTTGGTGGTGCTGTTGCTACAGCCGCGTGCTCATCTCGTTCTTCCGTTTCGTTCGTTGCTGTGGAGTAGTTTGATCGAGCAGTGGGTTTCTGTTGTCTTGGATCTCGAGATAATTTCGTGAGGTTTTTTCTGCTATCTAGTGCTGTTTTGTGCGCTTGCATTGGTTTGTTTTGGGTGCTATTGCTGCTGCTTTCGAATTTGTTGGTGTGGTTTACTTCGAGGAGGGTGACGAGCACCGATTGCCATGGTGATTCTGTCCCCTCTTCGATTTCTTCGTTCTGTTTCCCATCTTTTTTCTTGTTATAGCAGCAGCTGCTGATTTCGAATTAGTTGGCTGCAGACTTCAGTTTTCTTGAGATAGAGGGTGACGAGCACCGAGGCAAATGGTGATCTACGTCGCTCTCTCCATTTCGATCTTGCTTGTCCATTTCTACCTTGTTTTCTTGTTGCTTCTTCAGACTTCATCAGTTTCTTTTGGGTTGTTTTTCGCGTGGGATCCCAGGGTAATCCCAATTCCCACATTCCCCATGGCTTGGAATCTTCTGTTTTGTGCCTCATCTTGGAACTGGATGGTGTTCATGTTCCTATTCTTCTTGCCTTCTTTTTTTCCTGTTGTTGATGAGAGCGCGCATCTTGCGTCTCTTCTTCCATGGCCATGTGTTTGTGCCGTTGCTACCGCTGTTCCTTTCGTTCGTTGGAACTGTGGAGTGCGGAGTGCTTGATTGAGAAAGAGGTGTTGTGTTGCTCCTGTTGTTCCTGGCCTCTGTTTTCTAACTTTTGGTGTGTTGTTCCAGATTCTTTCTGCATGTGGGTTTATTTTTACTTCTTCCACAAATCACAACTATCAGTTTTGAAATTTTGTTTATTCCTCTTGCTTTTTGTTGATTTTGGTGGTGATGTGCATGCGGAACTTCTTGATGATGCTGTGAACCGGAAAACCCGGTGGTTTCTCTTTACTCATCAGCGGCCAAACCTGTCCGTTCTTGTTTTTGAGTGCTAGCAACCGGTGCAAGACCAATTTATCCCTGTTTTTCTTCCCATGAAAGTTCTCTTGATTTAGTGATTCTTATCGTTATCGATACAAGTTCTCTTAGTATTTTATCTTGAGGCTCTTTGGTGAGGTTTTACTCTGGTCTCTAATGCTATTTTGTGCTATTGCATTGGTTTGTGTTGATGTTGTTTCAGTTGTTTTTGCTGTTGGTGGTGGTTTTCTTTGGGGGAGGGTACGAGCACCGAGCCACCGACTACCGAGAGTTATGGTGATCTTTGTCCCCTCTTTTCTTCGGTCTTGCTTGCTCATGCTGTTGTTGTTTCTGCTGCTTTCGAAGCCGATGGGGCAGATGTATATGGAGACGATGAGCATGGTCTTTGTTGTCTCCTTTTCCACCACGTTTCTTGTGGTTGTGGTGCTTCTGCTGCTGCCTTCATGTCGTCGATGTTGCAGGAGGCATAGTCTCTGTTGGAGGAGGTGCTAACGAGCACTACAACCCCCATGATGATCTGTATCTGTGCCTCTTCTTGCAACAGGATAGTGTTCATCGGTTCATGAGTTGATCCTTCATTGCAGCATCCGTTTCTACTACCTATCACCTATGCCTTTCCTTGTTGTTTCTCCTCAATGTATACATGACAGCTCGATGATACATCTGCGGGTCTCTTATCTCCCACCAATTCTGTTTAGTTTCTTTTGATATGTTTTCCACGGTGGAAACTCAATGATCTTGATCTATAAACCTTCTCTTTAGTCTTTACTCAACAGTGCCAATTGTCCGTAGTGTCCGCTCTTGCTGTTGAGTGTCATCGAGCGGAGCAAAACCAATTTACTCTTGTTTTTCATGAAGTGCTTTTCCTTCAACAGATGTTTCCATCCATAAATGCTTTTACCTTTTCAGCAATCAAGTTCTAGCAAGTTTGCAATCAAGTATTTGCAAATTACACTAATAGTCCAACACTTCTGTTAAATAGTTTGTTATCCGACAGCAGGTGTTACTGAAATTTGAGAGGGAAATCTTAGCCTGTGAGGCTGTGTATATTTCTCTCCTTTTAATGATCATGTGCACTGCGGGCTGTTGCATTTGTTCTTCACACAAACTTTTGGCGGTTTTTTGGGTTCTGAGATGCTAAGGAGCTTTCCATTTTTTTACGTTATCTTCTTTATAAGACTTAGTGACCTGGATCAGTATTTAACATGTTTGGTTCAACAGATTGTACAATACTATCTTGACATTAGTCTTTTACAGGAAAGAAACTCCTGCCATGGGTGCATCTCCCAGCCATCCATCATCCACCTATGCAGTAACATCGAAGCTTACCAATGAAGGAGAGAATCACAGAATTAAGTATGCCTCATCAACTATGCAAGGATTACGCCCGGACATGCAAGATGCTGTGAGTAACATCGCACTCCTGTTATCGATTTTTACTGTGATCATAGCTCTAAAACGTGTTAACTTATGAGTAATAATGGTTAAACACTAAGCTTGATTTGTGCCCTTTCTTGTTCTCTAGCTTGCAGTTGAACTAGATCTAGATGCGACCACATCATTCTTTGGCGTTTATGATGGCCATGGAGGTTTGATCTTTATTCTTGTATTTTTCCAACTACTGTCAAACAATTCATCTGTTAGCAACTTAGAACAACTGGCCAGTTCATGCATTGGTTATAATATAATAGAATTCACAATCATCTAAAAAGTAAAGATACTGTGCACTTGTTTAAGCAATATGTCCACCGCCATCTTCATTTTGTAGGATCTGTTTGCTATTAAAACATCTAAGAACACAGTATTACAGTTGATTAATCCTTCATTGTCTATTTTATTAGATTGAGTTTTTTTACCTTTTCAAATTTTGTAGTGTTCGTCGTATGTGCATCGATGATCAATCAATCTGTAAATCTAACTTCACGAAATCTTCTTGAGTTTTGATAGAAATATATGTGATTCATCAATTCAGAATTGCTTTTTTGGTACTATGAATCTCTGGTGTCTGTAAATGTCGATCGATCAGTAACGCTATACGCCTATATCTTTCTTTTCTACGGGAGGCTAATATCTAGGATGCATGAACAGAACTTTCGGTCTGGGTCACGTTTGGCTGAAAATTTTCTTACACCTAGAATCTGCACATCTATACTAAGCTTGATCGAATTACTCCGATCAAACATTCAGGACAACTTGCTCTGAAGAAATCTGGTAACGAAATCTGCACAGGCGCACGCTCGTCAAAGTAACCACGGAGGCTTTCGATCGAGGCCAAAGTTATCTGCCGATTGGCTGAAATCTTTTCTTACACCTAGAATGTAACAACGTTCGTAAACATGTTAACCTGCCAACGTATTGTAAGATTGATCAATTTGCTCAAATCAAATTCAGTAAAGGAAATCCTATCCAAAATATTGATCGGTGAATTAGTTTACAGGTTTGCAGTGCAGGACAAGGAAACCTGTCGCGAGTCGTTACCTTGCCCTTGTAAACTGTTGCATAGTACTAGCACTGTTTACTACTGGCCGTTGCATATAGTTGTGCCTTACGCCCTTACCCCTACTGATGCATCAGAAGAGGGTGCTACCATGGGATTAGTTTATGGAGGTCGAACTGCTTCGGCCCGACACAACAGCCTGCAGAGTCATTTTCCTGATCGGAGTAGCCTGAGTGCTTGACCCAAAGGCAGGTCCAGTTGCAGCATAGCTCAATTTCGTTAGAGCATCACCAACAGAAGCCAAAAATCCATCCCCACAGTATACTTATTTTGGGATCAAAGTCTGGAGATAACAAAGTAAACCGCAACATGTGCCAAGCAATTATAAATTTATTGTGAAATCTGATACAGGCGACCAACTGCTAACATGGACAAACATATGCTCGAATAAACAACGAATAGTCAAGACATAAATAAACCAGCAAACCGTCATACTCCACACACAAAGAAGAAGATACAAAAAGAAAAAAAAATCGACCACGCTACTGGTAATGACTGATGGATAATCCGAATGGCCATGCTTTCAATGTCCGATGAAAGGTACTCTTGGGTTCCTCCGAACCGACGAATTTCCTCCACTAGATTTCCAGAAGATTAATTTTGCCTGCGTGCGTGTGTATATGTCATGCAGGTGTGGCTCTGTAACAGCGGCTTGAAAGACCTTTCTTTTTTTTTTGCTCTCTCTGTTTCAGTTTGAAACTGAATTTGAGCCTCCCTCCGTAATTAATCTTGTTCAGAAAATCCGATCGAGTGGCTAGTAATTGAGCTGCAAATTCGGAGGAAAAATCATAGGAGTACGCAATACCCATCTATTCAAACGACCCCACACTACCTAACCTACCCTATGTATACCGTATATGTGTATGGCTACACCATGGCGCGCGACTTGACAGTACGAAAAATCGAAGCGATCGAACAGTGACAGGCAGCGCGACGTGGCATGCACAGGTGTTGGTTCAAGCCATGAGCGCGACGAACAGCGAGAGGAAGCCGACGAGCCAGGCCACGAACGCCGCGAGTAGGCGGGGGAGCGGCACGGGCGGGCGCGCGGCGCCGACGACGATCTCGTGCGCTGCGAACAGCATCAGCTGCAGCGTGGCGAGGCGCAGCATCGGACCGTGACGAACTGCGCGGCCCACGGCGGCGGCGAGCGGCGTCGGCGCCGGCGCGAGTTCTCCCTCCGCCTCCTTGCTGCTCCTGCTGCCACCGTTGTCCGTGGGAGCCATCGAACTCGATCGCAGGACGCGAGGCTCGGTGATCGGAGGCGTAGGCGAGGCGTGGCGTAGGCGTGTGTGTATCTTTTCTTCGGTTGGAAGGCGGAAGGCGTGTGTGTTTTGTGGAGGGAAAGGAAGCAAAAGCTAGCTTTATATAGGCTCTGGGAATGGAAGGCAAAAGCAGGTTTACAGTTCACACACACTGTATGGTTTTACATGCAAATTAGCCCCGATACGACAATTAATGTTTTAGGTTATTGGAGTTCAGCGTCTTCCGTAACGTACGTTACAACCAGGTTGGGAGCGCGTCGAGTGGGGATACATGGGGATACAAAGCATGAAGCTTCCTATGAGTTTCCTGGACATTTGGCATGTCAACAACACTCCAATGTCCAAATCACAATCCGGTTATTGGCATCTGGATCGACTACGGGGCGTTGACATGAGCATGTTCCAAGTTTCAAGCATAGTTGCAGGTGAAAAAGGTCAGCTGGTGGGGAGAAGGGTTTGCGGGGATTTGGCGTTGTCCTTTGTCCAAATCCGGAAACGTCCAATAATTCCTGTAACAGTACAATCGATCATCCATATAAGGACACGTGTACAAAGGAAGTATGGTCTTTTAATTAAACACATTACATAAAGACTATCCTCATAAAACTGTCGAAACAACAAGATTTCTAACCATTGATGTACCAAAATATTTCTATATTAATATATTTTTTTTTCATTTTCTTACATTTTCTTACCTCCATGCATCAATATTTTTCTTTAATAAATGCTAAAAGCCGATTTTGTCTGTTGTCATATATAACGATAGTGTTTCTGTTTTCACCCTCTCTCATCTATAATAACATGGATAGTGATTTAGTGGAGTGCAATTAATGCAGCACAGTACGGTGACTTCAGGGTAGTTTTGGTCGTCCGATTCATAACGAACGTTTGAGATTAACCACTACAGTAAAACATGAACAATGCATATAACCAGTGAATTTTCTTGTTTTCCACTGTTTCTACAGTAATCGACTGCACAAATATTGTTTTCCCATTGTTTGTTACTGTAGCTTCAGACTCAATTTATTGTTTTCCCGTGACTTCAGCCGCTGACTGCAGGTGATCCCGATCCGAGAGGGAGGAGACGAGCATGAAATGAGCTAGTGCTATTGGGGGCCCACAAAAAGTATTGTTTTTTTGTCAGGCCAGCTACACATGAGTGGTAATATGTGAAAATAAATGTTAGTGCTGGGCGACAGATTAGTTGCCCGCTATCTTCTCTCTCATCTACTCTCTCCTCTACGTAGGAACAAGATTGTCAACGGCTGATATCCATAGATCGGGTATGTAGATAACGGGTAAACGTTGGCGTAAGGACCTATGCTTACACGACATCATCACAGAGGAAGGCAAAGTTTTTTATACTGGTTCAGGCCCCGATAAGATAATAGCCCTACTTCCAGTTTGTATGAGATTATATGTGGGGGTATCCCCTAATCATAGAGTACAATATGTGGGAGAACCTATCTAGTAGTTGTCGACTTGGCGGTCTAGAGTACCATCACGTAGTCGACAACAGGGTAGTCTTTGGTTGTAGATCCTATGTTGGCTTGTGGAATCGGCGAGATCATAGTCGATGGATTCAACCGGTGAATTTGGCGACTTGGGCTTCTAATACTCCGGCTTCGTATATCAAGGGTTATGTGGTGGCTATATTGATCTCTCCTCCTTCTCCCCATATATATCTCTTTGTCCAAGTAGGATTAGACAGACTAATATGGATACTTTCCGAATAGTTCTTGTAGTTTCCATATAGAACTCTTCTCGTCCTTCCTTATCCGAAACACTTTCCATATATGAGGTATGATTCCGTATAAGATATGGTAGATGGTGGACCTAGCCGAGTCTTAGTCGAGTACTATTAGGTATCTCTTATCTGTAATCCTGACCAAGATGACATAACATATTTAATTTTGAAGTCCGCCGGTCAGCCTATTGTACGTGCGAAAATGCTCCAAGCAGTAGGCTAATAGAATTGGAGTGCAGCCAAGTGATGCTCTCATTGATTTGAATAAAATATTAGAAATAAATTTCATGCAAAGTATTGCATTTTGCTGACTTCAATATTCTAGAACTAGCCGCCCATGCTCGTATATTGATCTTGCTCTATTTATTGTGCATGTGGCGGGTTAATCGTTGCATGTATTGTGGGATAAAGCATACATTTTGATTAATGCAGTTAAACTTTTTATGCATTATGATAAATTATTTTGAAATGAAGATAGTATATCATGAAAATCAATTAATTAACGGGTCAAATCAATGTCCAGAAGACAAAAACAATTTATATAAAATAATCCAAGTGCTAATACTATACTACTTCCTTCGTTTACAAATGTCTAATTAGAGTAGTTAGGACTCGGGACTATTTATGTGCCACGGAAATATGGAATGTGTTAGTATTACGCTATAACCGCGTACACTTCATGTTCACGATGAGACGCCCTCGCTCACTGTCGTAGATAGATCACACTGTTGACTGTCGTAGATAGATAGCTAACATAGGAGTAACAAAGGACATTTGAGTAAGTTATTGACCGGGCTAGCTAAAGCATAGATGGTGGACATTGACATTTAGCACTGACATTTGAAAAGTATATACTACTGTATAGTAGTAGATGGCCGATTTCCTGACATAGTAGTATTGTTTTACTCTATTATAAGATTGAAAGGAAGTCCAGGAAACTCCCAGGAGCATGCCTTCCGTGCTTCTAGAACACCAATTGCAGTTTGAGAACGATAGATGTTCTTCGTTTGTTCTTTTCTCTTTTGCAAGAAGAACAGTAGAAGGTTTGTTAATTTCTTTCCTTCCTTACTTGGCGGAGACAGAGAGAGTCCTTTTGATGATTACACGCACAAACACTATATGTACACAAATTAGAACTTGGGTCGTGCTATTCTGGCCCGGCCCATGACATGGTGGCCCAACATGGTGAAAAGCACGGCACAACACATCACGACACGAACTGAGCTGGGCAAGACTTGGACCTAAAATTTGGACACGATTGACAGCACAGCACGCCCCAGTCAATTGGCCGTGCTTGGGCCGGCACGACATGTTTTGGCCTAATTATCTATAAATGTCCTATATAGCTTATATGCTACTAAGTCATACATTCCGTATATGTGATATATCTAACGAGGTGTGTTGGCCCAGAGAGAATCAACCTAGTTCATTAGTCCTATTACACCTCATTTTAAATTATCAGCTTTACAATGTGCCAGTACTGATGAGGATGTAGAATACATGTCGCTGTTCCATATACTGCTAATACTGATGACGGCTTACAACAAGTATATATATCGGTGAAACACTATAAGGGTTCTGATCCGTACCGCGAGGGCTCCGGCTCAAGCCTCTCGGCGATGGGCCTCCGCTACACTCCGTCTGAAGTCGGCCTTCTGTCAATAAGTGTAACTGGATTTGGATCACAATTCAGAAAAATGACCTTGATTGCCGCTATTAATTTGTCATTTTGGTACTCCCCCCGTCTCATAATATAAGGGATTGTGACTATTCACTTGCAATATTTAAGCATCAATCTTATTTAAAATTTTATTTCAAATATAAAAAATAATAAGTCATTATTAAAGTACTTTTGATAATAAATCAAAAAAATAATTCTATCAAAAATATTTTGAATAAAACGAATGGTCAAATATTATAAGTAGATAGTCAAAATCCTCTATAATATACTAGGATGGAGGGAGTATTTATTGATTGCCACATGCACATGCACATACTAAATAGGGTAACAACGACAAGAATTATGGGAAAAAATTTGAATACTAGAATGACTTGTTTTCCGTGATGGAAGGAGTGCTGAACTCATGATGGAACTGCACTGTGTTGCTCAGGTAGACGGCATCGGCAGCAATGGAGGGGAACATCTCGGTGGAGACAAACGTAGTTCGACTTGCCGAGGAACATAACATCGCACGGCGCCCGAGGCCACAACTCATGCAATAATATGCATGGGGACTAGCCTCCTCCAGGAGGCTCCTCCTGGAGGGAGGATATCATTCCGAAACACAATCCGCGGAGACCGGAGAGGTACTCCGTCTTTGAAGGGAGCACGGCGGCGTGTGGCGACGATGCTGGACCTAGCCGCGAAGACGGGGAAGTCGGTAAGGACGCTAGTGAGGGGGTCGAGGAGGTGGATTGCCTTTCCCTTGTTGCGCTATCGAAGAGGACGAGGAGGCCGTCGACGGAGCGCATGTGGCAATGGGAGGAGAGCGACGGAAGGCCGACACCGATGGAGGCAGCGGCACGGGTAGCCCAGGCGGGCTCCGGGGTGATATGGCGAACATTATCAAGTCATGGGGGCGGAAGCCGGCTGCGATGGAGAGCGCGCGTCGCCGACGGAGAGGTCACGCCATGGCTATAATTGCACACGGCGCGGAAGCGGAGGTAGTCACCCACGTCGAGGGAGGGGGAGATGGAGGAGTTGGCTGGCGTTCTTGCCAATGAGACCAGGGGTCAGGTTGGCCCAGTCACTCCAATAATTCGTGAGGATCGCCGACGGCCGTGGTCTCTCTCCTCTAGGCAGCCGGATGATTCGGTGAGACACGCCGCTGAAAGTGCAAGTGCCTTTAATATAGTTTTGGTGATTAATGACAAGTCTAATTATATGAGACTAATATCTTTATGAGTATTTATTTGTGAAGTCTCATTTGGATATGATAATGGAAACATGAGAGGTATGTGCTAAACTCCTAATATTTGTGTTTTATCTCTCTTGATGGTCCAAGATATAGAATGAACTCCATTTATACATATGCATACATCTCTCTTTATTCATATATATGCACATCTTTAGGGGAGCTCATTCTATACCTTTCACTCAACTCTATATGTTTTATATCCGGTTGTCATTTCATCACCGAAAAAGGGAAAAGATTCAAAAAATCTAAAATCAACAATTTGAGTAATTGTTGCTTTGGTGATGTATGACAAAGCGACATTGTGGAACTGACCTTCTCTATGAGTTTGTAAATAGGTTGTTCCCGGGCTTTATATGAGTTGAGATACAAGTGTCTTCATTAATGTTGGACCTATGTTAACAAGGATACAATGATGGAGATCGAGCTATATGAGTATTTCCCTAATCTCTATCTATACATTGATGTGCCAACATGTATTATTTCTATGTGATTGACTTATGCATTTGAGACTAATGTTTTGTTTGAACCATATTTTATTTAGTCTCTCTTTACATTGAGATCATGAAGATGAAGATATGCATTTAATGTTAGGTCAATATTCAATAAATGCCTTCTATTCTTGTATAGGATAAACTCCCAAATGTTCATCTCTAATTATGCATACACTTGCTTCACACATATATTTTGTATGCATACATTTAGGGGAGCAAATCTTATATATTGTCTATGCATGTATTTGATCCTATGTTATTCAATTACATCTAGGATCATTACATTTGAGCTTATATTTGAGTATATGACACATGTGGTGTTGATTAATACTCATCATATTTATTGATATCATTTATATGCGATTGGTTGGTCAACAAGTGGAGGTTGACAACCGGATCTTTGGGACTAATAATTTCATTGAGTTGAATGAAAAGAATAGGTCCCCAAAATTGCTAAAGGGTTTTGATGCTCAAGTGAGATCATGACACCTAGAGACAAGGTTGACAAAGAGAATACATTGAAGATGTGGATTATGAAGTGGCTATCGATGGCAAGACGGTGAAGGGCAAGCGATACCCCGTCGCGATGGACCATGCGGTGGTGAAGGGCAAGCAAGAGGCTTGGCGCCGAGGGACCAAACCTGGTGGTGAAGGGCGAGTTAAGACTTTGTCGTGATGGACCGTGAGAGGCCGGTTCAAGCTATAAGTAGTCCACATCAATCTTTTGAATGAGTGAGTTGAAGTGGTTGACATCCCTCAAAATCAAGAATGAAGATGGAACAAAGGCATTCTTAGTGGTATAACTCTCTTTCTATTTACATTTGAGTATAGAAATGCCGCATTATTAAGAGGGATGCAATGTCGATGAGTTTGTTTATGTCTTGGTGCTCAAAGTAACCTATCCTAATGCTACGTTGAGAGAAACTCAAGCTTTAACCTATCCTAAGAGTGGTGTTAGACCTTGTTATGGGTTGGGATGGGTAGCCCTTTGAGTAAGCTTTCCATAGAGTCCAAGATCGCTGAAATCGGACTCTCGAGCAAAGAGTTAGACCTGTTTTAATTGTGTGTTTTCCGAACATTCGGAGGGTCTCGGATGTTCCGAAAATTGACCAGAACTTCCGACGGTAAAATTTGCTCTCTGTATCTTTTCTTGGATGTTCCGAGAATTTTATCAGATGTTCCGAAAAGTGTTTTTTCCCAGGTTTGAGGTCGCCAAGATGCTGAAAAAATACACTTCTCGGATGTTCCGAAAGGAGTCTCGGAACATCCGAAAAGAGCATCTTTTGCCCCCAATGGGCAGATTTCTGTGTGTGGCTATAAATAGCCCTCCCCCTCCATCCTTTGCAGCCATTTTTGAGGGAATCAAATCCACATTCAAAGCCAAATAGCCACCCCCAAATCTTCTACCTTTGTGGTGTCTCTTTGTGAGAGGGATTTGAGAAGGGGAGAGATTTGTGAGAGGGATTTGAGTAAAGGGGAGAGTTGATTTGAGGGATTTGAGAAGAGAAGAGTTGGAGGTTGTGAGATTGAGAAGTTGAAGGCAAAAGGGATTCACTTCATATTTTGAGCATTGAGTTTATAGCAAGCAAATTGGTGATTGTGTTTGTTACTCTTGGTGGTTGAGGACACCTAAACGGCTAGGCGTCGCCTCCGAGCCGTCGATTCATTTGTGGTGTGCCGGTGGATGTTTGTGAAGGTTGGATCTCGCCTCCGCAAGGGAAGAGATACCGCTAGTGGAAGGGGAGTGCATTTATGCAACCCCGAGGAAAGGGTTAGTGAAGACCCGGCTCATCAGAGCTCCTCAACGGAGAGTAGTGATCCCCTCAAGGATCCGAACTTCGGAAAACACATCACGTGTTTCCTCTCTTGGTTTGCTTGTTCTCACTTCTTCTATATCATTCTTGAGCTTATTATTGTCCGATCTATTTACATGATTTGTTGATCTATTTGGTGACCTCATATATTGCTTAGCTATCTTTCTAGTCACCTTTTAGTTCATATAGAAGTTTATGTTTGAGCTCTAATTTCATAGCTAGTGTTTATCT
Organism: Leersia perrieri; assembly: GCA_000325765.3. NCBI lineage: Eukaryota > Viridiplantae > Streptophyta > Magnoliopsida > Poales > Poaceae > Leersia > Leersia perrieri. Next base: position 16,279,129 of record CM002480.1, on the reverse strand, counting down.
TGTTATCCGCCAGACTTTTCGATTAAGAACGGAAGTTTTTAATTTCATATAAAAAATTCCGATTTGAACCGGAAAGTCCGAGATTCTAATTTGCTATGAAGTTATGATGAATTTTTAGGAACGCCTATTCACCCCCCTCTAGGCGACATCGAGGTCCTTTCAGCCGCGCGTCATCCTGGGCTGATCCAGGGAGACGGCTGCTGCCTTCGAGAAGATCTCACCAATACTCCGGGCCTTCAGGCTCCGGCCTTGTTGCGACTATGAGCTTGTTTAGATGATTCCCACAAAAACACGCCTGACTCTAAATATGAATCTCAGGCATCTATTTTCGTAGGCCCGTGGTTGGATGGACATGCAAGAGCTCTCAGGCCAGGGCACCATCCAAACAAGCGCGAACGCAGCCTGCAGCTGGCGGCGGGACCGGAGTGCTGTCTGTCTAATTAAATTGTCTGGGTTTTGTTTATATCGTCACTGGGCTCTCTTTTGCATGCGCAGAGCTAATCCGGCCCATTTGTCACACAACGAAGTAGTTCTTTTCTTTAGCCCCAAAAATATATTAACCCAGTTAACACAAACCTTTTTTTAAGAATGAAACACAAACCATTTTTTGCTCGTGGCAACAATTACACACAGAGAATTAATAACTGGACTACACCATCCCGCTTAATAGTATTAGGTATTAAGATCAAACTGGATAGCGCTCTCTGTTCTCCATAAAAACCAGTCTGTTAGCTATCTTTCTCCACGCCGATCATTTTTTTTTTTCATAACTTAGCACTCAATTTGAAAACGAATCAGAGTTAAAATTTAGATCCACATGAGGGACCAGGAGGTCCAGGACGATGGAAAATGCCTCTTGTGTGCCGGTTTTGGCCTTTGGGAACCAGCATAAGATGACCACATAAGGTTTCTATCAAGGTACTAAATAGCGAATAGCGGGGTGGTAGCGGATTGTGGTCTACGTAGCGGATCGCGGATAGCGGGCGCTAAATTCCAATAACGGTATTTAATAATCACACATATATTTGATTATATGTGTGATTAATGACTTTCTTACACATTCACAAAGCAATTGACAAATAAATTGGTGATAGATCATGTTACACTTATAACTGAAGAGCATAAATAGACGTTTGCGTGCACTCAAAAAGCTAATGTCTTGTTCCAACGAAACACAAATTTAAGAAATAAACATGGTCCTAATACTTGCACGAGACCAATGAGAATACCAAATGATGGGAACCACTAAAAAAACCAATGAATTGACCTGTCATTCTTTATCATTATCATTGACCTCATCACTCTCATGGTCACTTGAATCATCTGCATAAGGAATATTTTCTTCTTCACTTTCACTGTCAGAAGATTCAAATTCTTCCTCCTCCTCTTGTTGCATAACCCGTGCTTTTTTTTGCCGTACTTGATTTTTTACTTGACTTTTTATGTATTAATCTTCTCTTTCGACTGGTAGTACCACCCTGAGCATCTTCTTCAGATTGTTGTGCTGGTGCATCATCATCTACAATCCATTCATTTGGGGGATCATCATCGATAAATTTCGCAACTAATGGGTCCCTTTCCTTTTGAGTATATTTGGATTTCAGCCTCTTGTTGAACATGACAAAAACAAGAGCATTCAATTTCCGTTGACCCAATCTAGTTATTTTCTTAGAATGCACCTACATGGATACAATGCCCAAGGAGTTCAGATTCTTTAAGACACAATGCATAATAAAATACATAATTACATACCAAAGTTGGAGGACTTACTCTCTCAAATGCACTCCAGTTTCTCTCACATGCAGAGGAACTACAAGTTAAGCTTAAAATTCTGATAGCCATTTTCCTTAAATCCTTTGCACTAGTTCCATGTGCAGACCACCAATTTGCTACAATGTCAACAAAGAGCAGATTAAAAAATTTGAAGATATGTTTATTTGATGGTAGAAGAATAAAGAACCAAGTTACCTGGGGTGATTGTTGGACTGTTTCTTTGTCTTATAGCCATTGCTGTCCCAAAAGAATCCATGGCTTCAGTGTATAGACTAAGTTGAGCAGCAATATTATCTTGCACTGTGTTATCATCACGATACATACGAGTAGCACACTCTATAACTGCTTCCATCATGACCTCTTCCTCCATTTCTTTCTTATTCTCATAGAAGAAGACTGGATTCAAGAAATATCCAGCTTTATGCAATGCAGTTTTAAGCTTGTTGTCCCACCTTCCATCTAGGATTTTCCAAATAGGACCATATTTCTTCTCATTTCCATTTAGACGTGCTGCAATTTCCTGCTTTGCTTTGAGAAGATCACCATAAATGTATCCCATTGCTGGAACATCACCATCCACCCTCCTAAGTACATAGGCAAGTGGCTCAAAATAATTTATAACCTCTAGCATTTGTGACCAGAGCTTGTTGTTCACAACCAAGTCTTGTGCATTCTGTCCTGCAACCTTTTTTGCCCAAGAACTTTTAGTCCAATCCTCTGATGCAAACAATTGCTTCAATTCATTTCTTTTATCATACATGCTTCTCAAGTTCAAGTAACTAGTGGCAAATCGAGTAGTACCAGCTCGAACTAAGTCACCATTGGTATGGTTACGCATAATTGCCAATAATCTGGCATGACCATATAGTAAATTTGTGATAGACTTTCCATCTCGAATAATATTGTGTACCATAGATATCTTACCAATATCCTCTAGCATGAGATCAATACAATGGGCAGCACATGAGGTCCAAAATATGTGAGGATGCTTCAGTTTAAGCAACTTCGTTGCAGCCATATTATTTGAAGCATTGTCAGTGACCACTTGCACAACCTTTTCAGAACCAATGTCATCAATACAAGAGCTTACCAAGCTGTAGATGTACTTAGCATCGTGAACCTCCAAGGAAGCATCAATTGCATCAAGAAAACATACACCTCTAGCACAATGAGCAACCAAGTTCATTAAGCTTCTTCCCGACGATCTGTCCAAGCATCAGTCATAATAGAACATCCAGTATTAGACCATGCCTCCTTTTGCACTTCCAAATATTCATTCACCAGATTGACATGTTTTTTTTAACAAAGGACTGCCAAGCATATAAGGAGATGCTTTTTGCAATCCTGGACCAAATTGTCCAACAGCCTCTAGCATTAGGTCAAAAAGAAGCAAGACGAACTGCGTTACGAGGAATTTCTGCCTCATAAAACCAATCTGCAATGCATCCCTTTAGCACGATCTTGCTCAGGGCGCATGCAATAGCTGTCTATTGGTCCCTTGTTATGGGGCTTCTTAAGTAATAATGAACTTGGTGCAGCTGATGGACCTCCTTGAAATTCAGGTTCTCCTAGTTCTTCCACTTCCTCACCATCATTTTCATGGATATTAACCTGCTGCCTTAATCTCAATTGGCTTTCCAATTTTGCATCTTTCTTTCCCTTATGGGCGTCTAGCATTGCTTTAGCCTTCTCCTTAACATCATCAGGAACCTGTGTGCAGGAAACACTCTGTCCTCTAACTCCAGCCAAGTGCATCTTAAATCTAGTTATTCCACCCTTGAAGTATGTTTTACAGTACTTGCACCCAACTTCATTTTTACCTTCCTTTCCAGTGGGTGGTAAGGCAAACTCCCAAGCCAGATCCTTTCTAGATGTTGGTTGGATTGGATTTGTATTTGATGGAATGGAAGACATTGTGCAACTAGAAAAAAAAATGAAATGCTACTTGTAATTATGTAAATCTTGTATATATGTCAACTGTCAAGGAGCAAAGGCAAATGCTAGCACGATGCATGCCTACATCCTACAATAAATCAATGATTTTTAATTAACATGATAGTGTGCAAATAAATGTGTTTGGCACTGGTCTTACCGTCCCGCCTTGAACTTGAGTGCTCGACTCCTTGAGGACCAGCAGCAGGCAACAACACACAATGAGCAGAAGACAACAAGGTCGAGGCTTGAACTGCCCTAAAGCACACAGCCGTCAAATTAATGGACTGATCAGATCGAATCAACTAAATGCGTTTGCCGCCGGCCACGTACGGACGTACCACAAGCCACGGCAGCCGCCGCTCGCCGCCCGGCGTCTAGCTGGTCCGCCGGCGTTGATCCGTGGGCACTGGGCAGCCGAGTAGCACTGCACGGCGCAGGGGACGTGGTGTTCGTGAGTCGTGACGGCGTGATTAGATGGGAATACGAGAAGACGGGAGCGAAGCAGTGGGCTGGGGATTAGGTCACATATATCATATTTCCCACTGCGATTGCGGCCTGCTAACTCATTTTGCGGACTGCTATTGCGGCCCGCTAACTGCAATTGTGGCCGCTAAGTTTCGGACCGTTACATCCAATCCGTTACCTCATAGCGGTAGCGTAAGTGGGCCGATACCGCAATTGCGCCGCTATAGCGGCCGATACCGCTGCTATTTAGTACCTTGGTTTCTTTAGCAGTAAAAAAATTACTTTTCAGAATCGGCATTGAAAAACCTTTATATTGAGTGCTAATACCATTGTGATTGCATTTATAAAGGGTAGGAAGTGAAAGTGAGGACTAATATGCTTTGGAATAGACATTTCTAGAAAAAATGCTTCAGAAAATTAATGAGAACGACGAGCATGATGAAATAAAACTTAAATACTATAACAACAAATAATATGAAACAAGGAACATTTTCGTAATTATCCCATAGGGAAGAAACGATGAATCGTACATACCCTACATGCATTCTTAAATAATAGTAACAAAATAACTTCTGACCTTGAACCAACAACTAGAGATACACAAGCCTGCAAATTAACAGGGATGGAGTTGGCAATGGTCCATGCTTTCCATCATTCTCGAAATGGCCTTGGCAATTCTGACGGAAAATAATTGGAATTAGGGAAATAAAAATTCTGAAAATGCATAGAGAGAGCAATTGGATTAGTCATGAACCGGCAAATTCTACTAGAATAGTTGTTACTTAGGCTTCTGGCTTGGCCATGAGGACAACTTTGTATCTAAACTTGTTCTCACCAATTGTAATCATTCTACCGCTTAGTCATTTTCCCTGAAAAAAAAGAAAAACTAGAGATACACCAAATTGTATTTTCTTTCACCAAGATTTAAGGGTATCTACGTAGAGTCACCACTTCGCCATTGGAACATAACCGAAGGGATTACTTCCTCCGTTCCTAAAACATTGATTTAAATATTCAAATTTTGCCCTCCAATAAAGATATTTTGAGTACATCCAATTTAAATTTCTCCAACCTTACCCTCTAACCACCCTACCTACTCTCCACATACCCCTAATTTGATAGGGGGCATTATGTAGTCTTCTTTCTCGAGTCTTAATTTGTCCAAAACAATATTGAATCCTTTTTTATATTTAAGGATGTAGGGAGTAAAAGTTTTTTTTTAAGTTAAAGTTGCTTAAAACACAAATCTTCTACTTTGTGGTCTTGTTTGGCGCCATTTGTCAGACCCAAAGCATTTAATGTGTTTTCTAACACAAAACACCCTACAAGCCAGCAAGCGGTTACATTTTGAGCATAAACCTATTTCCTTCACAAAGCTATACTGCTATAGCTAACATATATACGGGCATTACGGGGCAAGTTAATTAGTCGGTACCTCACCCCGCGCGCGCGTACTCCATACTGTGTGCCTCACTAAATATAGGACATGCGATCGTGCGTATCAAGGAAACGATCGGTATATATGGTGCTAGCCTGCCGGGTTGTTACTGCGCCTGCGGGAGCGAGACGAGCAGCGACAGGCAGCCGACGAGCCAGGCGACCAGCGCCGCCAACAGCCGGGGCAGCGTCGTGGGCGGCGCCCCGCCGCCCGTGGCGCCGATGATCACGGTCGCCCCGAACATCATGAGATACAACGCGGAGAGCCGCATCGGCGGCGGCTGATCATCACGCCGCCGTCGGGCAACGGCGAGCTGCTGCGGCGGTGGCGGCGCACGGTCGCCGTTGCTGCCGCTGCCAGTGTTATCCTCGGCGGCCATCGATCGGTGGACTGATCACAAGTTCGATCAGAAGTTCAGAATGCGCCGGCCTGCCGGGCGGCGCGCGATAGCTGCTAGCTGTGACGTTTGTGCTATACTCGATCAATTTTCTGGTTAATTTTTAATTTGGATAGAGGCGTCCGAGAGAGACAAGCTTAGCTAGCCGAGCCCGACAGAATTTATAACAACCAGGAACGGCGGGTGCTATCGATCGGAATGAAAATATCATGATACTCCCTCAATTTCGGAATATAAGTCGTTTTGACTTTTTCTTATACATTCGTTTTATTCAATCATTTATTTTATTTGTGATTAACTTTATTATTAAAAATACATTAAATATAAGCATAACTTGTTACTTTTTATATCTATATAATTTTTTTGAATATGACGAATAATCAAGCATTAATAAAAAAAATCAAAATGCTTAAGTTATAAAACGGGTAGTATATGATAAACTGTGGATGTGATGCATGGAAGGCCGACGCGGAGATTCGGAAGATCACGAGAAGAGCCAAGAAGAGGGGAGGGGGAAGCTTCATCGGAATTTCCATCGAGGGGATCGGTCATGGGTGAAGTCCCATCGTGTGCATAGCACGTTGCAAATTGGCAAAATTGAATGCAGCTACTAGTGTCGGCCGTGCGTACTACATTTTGCTTGCGGTGATTATGACGAAGCTTTTGTGATAGGAATACATTATTGCTTTTGGATATTATGAGGATCTTTTGTGGCAGGATTACTAATTGTTTGAATTGTTTGTAACCATTGTTATTCCCTTCCATGGTTGGTACATATCATGGACAGTTAGGACTTAGGAACATATGATGACAAAAAAAAGGACTTAGGAACATATAATTCCAATGTACTTTGTTGTTTCTGCTATATAGAGCAGTTTGAATTTTTTTGTCATTTTCTGTAAGCACACACTTTCTGAAGTACTAAACAATATATTCCATGCAAAAAAATTCTATATAAAATTTTAACAAAGATGAAATAAATCCATTTTCTATGTTTTCAGTCGTTAATACTTAATTAACCATATACTAATATTAATATGTACCGTCTTCTGCGCATCCGACAATTTAAGCCCAATCTAAGTGTCAAACGATGTACAGACAAGAGAAATAAAAAAAAGAATGATGCCATATATTTATCTAACAAAAAGTGTGATACACTGATAGTATACTTATACTCTTCTCGTAATTTTGTCGCCAGACCTAGCCTCTGAGAGTTGGCTTGACCCACTGGTACGGTACCCCTCATTCATGACGAGCCAAAACCCTAATCGGCAACAGGTTTGAGCGCCGTCACGGACAAAGATTCGGTGATGACAAAAGTCATCTTCAATGGGCGGATGGCTCGTCACCGATTGCAAACTTATATGGATTGAGAAACATGGTCACAAGACATTTATTTAAAATATCACATAAATGGCATACACTTAATATTACTTGCCTAATTCATAATTGTCCACATAGCTTACAATATCATAAACTATAAAACAAATTCAAACTACAAATTAAACCCCTAAACTGGCTATGGTGAATTGGCCTTTTCGTTTGATAACATCGTTTACGAAGAAAAAGCCTTTTTTTCCCTGGATTTTCTTGAGATCCATGGGGCACCCTTCCACCTCGATTTCTGTAGGACAAACATTGTTGTTAGTAATTAAGGACCATATACAAGTGATGAAGATTTAAATGTTTAGGTTGTTATGGATAAACCTCAGGATTAAACATATGTTCACCTGTTGAGTCAAGTTGTTTATGTAGTGGCACACATGAAATCCACACGTGTGAGTCTAGTTTACTAAGGGATGCGGGAAATCATAATTATTAGTAAAGCTGATCCTTTATGATCATGTTTGTTGTTTTCTTGGCACGCACAATTTCCATGACTTGTCTAATGTGTATGTAATTGCCTCTCGGAAAGACACGACATAAATAAGTGGACAAAATATATGAGGTTCTTATGGTTGATTGTAAACCAACACTAAAAGGGTGATGCTATTTCGAGCGTACGCGTCCTGAACGTGCACGATGGTGTGACCCACACGCCCGTACATGTCTATGTCCGTGCATGTCGAAGTGGTCCACACGTCCGTGCATGTCGGAGCGCGCAGGCACATAGAGTCTTGGGAGAGGGGGTTAGATGGCAGGGCCCACATGCATGTAGATTGGATCAAAGTTGCATGCGGTTTTTTTTAAGAAAGCATAGTAGGGGAGGCTACCACAGTTAGAAATTTTTATTTATTTTATATAAGGAGTACAAAACAGTTACAGGAAATAACACTATTACAAAGGGCCTGATGCAAGCCAATCTTGTACAGCATCCTTTTCTGAAGGATTAAGCCTAAAAAGGAGAAGGAATAAATATGCTTTAAGCTGACATCTCCGGGAAGAAACCGAGGGAGCAACATTCTGAAAAATTAGTCCATTTCTCTGTTTCCAAATATGCGAAGCCCCATAAAGGACCTTTCCAGTGAAGTGTGTTGACGTGTATCTTCCTTTTGCAGTTATGATCATATCAGTGAAGAGTATTGAAGTATATTTCAAGTATCCGCCAGCAGTCTCTACTAAAGGGGTAATAAAAAAAAAGATGGACATAATCTTCCGTATAATTGTGATTGCAAAGGACACAAGTTAAGTCACTGTGTTGTGGGGCACAGTGCTTTCTATCCAGCATATCTCTTGTGTTCAACCTATCAATGAGAAGGAGCCAACCAAAGACTTTTACTTTCACCACACACTTGCTCTTCCAGATCCAATTGAGATAGATAGGAGCTTGAACTGATAGAAAGTTCATTGCATGAATTTTCTGGGAGTAAAAAGTACCATTGCCCCATATGTAAGCTCTATGATCTAAGTCCTGTGTTAGGACAGGGAGACTATCCTGCATAGTCAAAAATTTCTGATAAGCTTGTTCAGACATTGGCAGTTGTAAGCTGTTGGCAAAATCCCTTTGTAGAAACATAGCAACTGAGTCTGTTGCCTTTGTAGCATAACTATAAGCTCTAGGGTAGGCATGAGACCTGAGTTTGTTATTCCAGACAACATCCGAAAAAGACATGTTGTACCATTACCAACAATGCAGTGGGAAATACCTCTGTAGATGTCTATGAGCTGAAAGATATCTCTCAACCAAAAGGACCCCTTTTGATTACTCACTTGAGGTAACTTATGAAGATAATATTATTCTAGATCAGATTCACCCAAGGAAGAGGGTATCTGTTGAAGAATTTATGCAAATTTTTCATTAGAAAAGCATTGTTTTGCATTCTGAGATTGATTACCCCAAAGCTTCCTTTCTTTTTGGGTTGGCACACTCATGCAGATTTTTTTTTCTCGCGTAAAACGTGTATTTAATTGTAATTGTGAAGAATTTTTTTATCATAAATCTTGAAAAAATAAAAAACATTGAGATATATCATTTTCTAAAATCAATTCAAAAATTTTAAATTCAAAATAAAAAATCATTTGACTCATATTCCAAAAAATTTCAACTTCGTATTCAAAAAATTTTCAACTCAAGCTTTGACATTTTCTACTCCAAACAAATTTCAATTCAAAATTTTCAACTCAAAATAAAAAATTATTTGACGCATATTCCAAAAAAATTTCAACTCCGTATGCAAGCTCTGAAAATTTTCAACTCTAAACAGATTTTGAATTAAAAAATTTAAAAGTTGAGTTAAAATTTATTAAATTTTTGTGTCAAAAATTTTTGATATTTTTTAGCTGAAAGATTTAAATATTAAAATTCTAGTATTATTTTGTTATTTATATTCAATCGCTTACTGTAGTAAAAATTATACTGGATATTTAGAGGAAAAAAATTTAATCATTGTATGCATGTTTCACGGAATGTGTGGAAGTTGTGCGCACGGGCAGCCTCACGTGCCGTGTGTCCGGCCCAGGTGAGTGCACGTGACTTAGCTTAGGCCTTGTTTAGTTATAACCGGATGTCGAACGGATTTTTGACACGAATAAAAAAACTATCTTTTGAGCTTAATTAAATCATAATTAGCACATATGGGGTTACTGTAGCACTTATGACTAATCATGTCCTAATTAGGTTCAGAAGATTTGTCTCGGGATTTTATTCCAAACTGTGCAATTAGTTTTTTTATTTATATTTAATGTTTTATTTATGTGTCTAAAAATTTGATACGATGTTTTTAGAAAAAACTTTTGAGGAACTAAACAGAGCCTAACCACACGGACTAGTTACACCCACAATAAAGTCTTCTTAGTTTGGTGGGCCCATAAGCTTGAACCTTTTTTTCAAGAGAACTCATAAGCTTGATCCGGAGCAAAGCAACACGCGCGACACAATTCAGCAGCCGGAGCGGCCGCTATCTGCACCTTACGAGCACGGGGCAGACAGCTAACAGCACGCAAACGTGTTATATAACAAGCTTCCGTAGCACTCCAACTCATCCATCTAAAGCTTGAAAAGCAAATAATTTCGTGATAAACGTGCGTGCTCGTTCTGTCATTCATTCAGTAGGTAAGCAAATGATTATTTAGGGACCTCGACACCTCCTCCTGTTCGTCTCGCTGGCAGCTAGCCCAGTCAGCTCTTAAGTAAAAATTATTCAGTCCAATCAAC
>CM002480.1:16238316-16268427 GCA_000325765.3 Leersia perrieri | reverse complement strand
TGTCCGCTCCGCTCAGGTGTCAACCGTCTCGCCAGCCTACACGTCCACTCTCGTGCCAGCTTTGCATTCCCAGTCACGGGAGTACATTGCTTCGAGATTGCCCATACATGGGTCCTGTTTGGATCCGGAGTGATAATAATTAGCCCTCCAAAATCTTGTTATTTAGGAGTACTAAACGTAGATTATTGACGAAACCCATCCAATGACCCCTAGGTTAATTTGCGAGATGAGTCTAATGATGCATATTAAACCATGATTTGCTATAGTAATACTATAATAATTATTCTTTAATCATGGATTGATATATCTCGTTAGATTCATCTTGTAAATTAGCTCAGGGGTCATGAAATTGGTTTTATAAATAATTTATGTTTAATACTTCAAAATAGCAAAATTATAGAGAACTAATTATTAGCCCAAAGGATCCAACCAGAACAATGGAGCGTGGAAATCGTGTCGAAAAGCCTGGGTGATGTTCTTCCGCGATCTTCTTTCTAATCTCCGCTGGCCAGTACGGCTGCTGCTGTCTGCTAAACTGTAGTACACAGCACAGGGGCTGACGGGTTGTCAGAGATAAGCCGACAAACTAGACCCTTGACTAAGCAGGTTTTTTTTTCTCTAAAAAGGACCCAGCAAGAGTGAAATTAACTAATTTTCAAAATAACCAATTAAAAGATATAAGATTTTCTAAAAAGGACCCAGCAAGAAGGAAATTAACTAATTTTCTAAAACAACATTGCAGTATAGAACTCACTGTGTCTCAAAATATAACAATCCAGTGCCAGATATGACACATCATAGTACTATGCATATGGACAGAGATTATGTCATAGATTCATAGAACTGGGTTTTTGTTTTTGAGACAAAGGTAGTAGCATATTGCCCGGCCATGCGTTTCAACGAGATTTTTAACTTGTTATTACTATTATTTTCTGTATATATTTATTGACACCAGAATTTGGTAAATTGATGAGTCAACGCCAAAATTGGTAGATTCTGTACTAAATTCGGTCAAGCAATGAGCCGGTGGAAAGAGGAAGCCGAAATTGGGAAGTAATCATAAAGACCACGGATGACAGTTAAATTTTTTCTATTAATTAGGTATGTTTTAGCTATTTCCTTATGTAATTAGGAAAGAGTCTAAGGAAAGCCAATTGGCTTCCTTATTTTATAAGTTTAGGAGTCTTAGTTTCCTTTCTTGTAACAGCTGCTTATAGCAAGCCGATTGAGTCGTATCCTATTAGGACTCGGTCAACTCAAGGGTATAAATTGTGTACTAGGGGTTCCTGTAAAATTACCTCGACTTCAATACAACTATTCCGGCGTATCACTACCCTAGTTCGCTAGTTTTACAACCCACTCGACGGGTTCTTGACAGTTCTATCGGATCTACATAAGTTCGCTTTAGAACCTTTGTAAGATTAGTCGAGATCGGGGTCTTGCTACCAAGTTGGACTGCATTGGTTAGGTCCGACCTCCGGCGAAGAAGTAAATTCCGTCGACGGCGTTTGTATCGGGAAAATTGGTACTTTCTCGGTTAAGTCCGATATATCGATCCAACTGACGCATACGTTGCCTATCTGATATCTTAATTCTATTTCTAATTGCATTGTGTTTAGAGACGCATCGGTTTAGTCGGAACTGTCTCGGTTAGGTCTAATATTCTGTCTTAACCGATATTTCTCTATAATCATAATGTTGTTCTAAATAGATTTGTTATATCCATCACTATACATAATGTTAGTTGGTTCGATTAGATCGGTTAGCAATAGTCTTGGTGTAGGCTCTCTCGACCCCGCTCGATCCTTCGGGCTAAGACTAGAGCTGATCAGTTTAGGTGCATCGGCTGTCGGCATGTGTAGTTTTATCGGAGGGTTAGCCGATGAGTTATATTATGACTAGATCTAAGTCTTGTATTGGCTTTTCATGTTATATTCTTTTTACAGCCGATACTATTATTAATCTCACTTGTCCATTTGATTACTTGGATCTATGTCTAACATACAGCCGATCGATCTTTAATATCTTATCGACATCGGCTAGACGCGCACCATCATCGGATGTTTAGCCGATCGGCTCCTGGACCATCAACATCAACATCAACATCACCTGGAGGCACTTCATACCATCGTCTCGATAGCACATCAACATCACGGAGATCAACATACAACATCTTGTCAGTTGCAGGATCAAGCTTACTGGCACACCCGCAATCTCAAGATTTAGGACCTGCACTGGAGCTAAGTAGATCTCCTAGACCTTCGTGTGTCCGAGCGCGGAGAACTCCATCGACCAACGCACCTGTCAACAACGCTCAGCGACCGGTGGCAGAATTTTGCGTCAACAATATTATCTCCTAATTTATGCATATACTTTTCTGTGGTCTCACCCCGTAACTTTTTCTTCCTGACGAGAGGAGAGTCGGTGATGAGGGTGGTTAACACGTGAGCCCTATAGACAAAACCCACCCCCCTGCTATACTTTTTTCTCAAAAGAAACAATGACTTGGTGGGGTGGAGGCAGATTAATTATCTGCTCACCCACCATCATTATTTCCTTTTAAATAAATATATAAACCAATATAATTGCAAAACTGACCATTGTGCATTCACCATATGACTTTCTGTTTTCAAATAACTGCCAGCATAGGCTATCACACTCTCTCTTTGACTACTAATTAGTCTTAAATGGTTAGACTATGATGAACAGAAGTGCTTATGTTTAGATGTAACACACATGAAAATATCTCTTTAAGTATTTATAATTTATTTTTTGAAAGTCCGTAAGTGAAATTTAAATGATTTCGTTGCTAGTTATTAAAAACGGAGCGAGTATAACACTGTAATATCGATATATGACCCGTGTAATGCACGTTATTAGTCAGTAAATGACGGTAAACTTCTCATGAATCGGCGAATCGCTGCCTACGAAAATGAAAGGCGGCTAGCTGGAGTAGTTAAGAGTAACAGTCGGCGTCCAATGCAGGAACCTTCAAAGAAAACATTTATTGTCTCACTGCCTTCACAGGAAACATACGTTGTGTCTCCTGTCCCGCTCCTACTTTGCCTCAACGAAATATGACCAGCATGCATCGTCGTCGGCCGGCAAAAAAGAAAACAGGAAGAAGAAAAGGCAGCATAATTCCTCACACAGTAATATATCCGTGCTAACGCTACGATGATAAATTATTGGTGTGTTTGGTTGCCGGTCATATTTTGCCACAACTAAACTTAGATGAGTTGTGACAGCCACAAAGTATGGCAAAGTTAGCAAAAATTAAGTCTATGACACATGGGACATACTATTATTAAAGTGTAGTAAGTCATAACTGTGGCAGAGAACCAAATACCTGCTTAGCAGCCTGTGGCAGCTATAAATATGTCGTGGCAAAGTATTGTAAATGAACAATTAAAACAGTCAACACACATTAAGACTTTATTAAAGAATTCAATTAAGCAAGTAGATTTAATCAGTTGAACACAAACTTTCTTTCTCACAAAATATAGCGTACAAAACATTAATAAAACATGGGCACAATAAATGTACTGTACTTGTATACGGTGAAATCTGTGCCTTCTAATTAAAGACAGTGAGATGATGGGACATCTGTAACCAAATTCCCTCATCAAATTATATACTACAATTCCTTGGTATTAATTCAACAGATCTTAAAATAGAAACTGGTGTTGATAGAAGGTTTTGTTATACTGTAAATCATGCCAACAACACTAACCTATACTGATAGCTATTCCTTTCTAACATATCCATTGAGCTAATCCTTTCTCATGATCTGCCTGACAGTCTTTTTACTGACTAAAGAAAACCTTAAATATGTTGTACAGTAATATTGCACAAAAGAGTTCTAATGCAATTAGAGACAGAATTTACTGAGTCGCTTCCTAGAAATGATTGTTGAATTATGATACAAATCCAGTTATACTAGTTGACAAGAGGGCAAGAGGGCCAGCTTGGGCATACATAAATTACAGCTATCAACATACATAAATTCTTATCAATGGTATAAAAGGTTTGATTTATTTATGTTGTCACATGGCTTTAAGAGGTCTGAATTTGATAGTTGTGTGTACATTAAATTTGTTAATGGATCATCTATATACTTGCTATTATATATTGATGATATGTTGATTGCTGCCAAGAGCAAGGGAGAAATCACTAATTTAAAGAAATTGTTGAGTAGTGAGTTTGATATGAAGGACCTTGGTGTTGCTAAGAAGATACTAGGTATGGAAATTACTAGAGACAGAGAATCTGGTTTGTTATTTCTTAGCCAACAAAGTTACATTAAGAAGGTTCTTCATCGTTTTAACATACAAGATGCTAAGCCTGTTAGTACTCCTATTGCACCTCATTTCAAATTACCAGCTTTACAATGTGCTAGTACTGATGAGGATATAGAGTACATGTCAATTGTTCTATATTCTAGTGTTGTTAGTTCTTTGATGTATGTCATGGTTTACTCTCGTCCAGATTTATCTCATGCTATGAGTTTGGTCAATAGATATATGGCTAACCCTGGAAAAGAACATTGGAAGACTGTTCAGTGGATTTTTAGGTATCTTCGAGGTACAACCAATGCTTGCCTGAAGTTTGGAAGGACTGACAAGGGACTTGTTGGCTACGTGGATTCAGATTTTACTGCCGATTTGAATAAGTGAAGGTCCCTCACAGGTTATGTATTTACCATTGGTGGTTGTGCTGTGAGTTGGGGGGCAATATTGCAGTCTGTTGTTGCCCAGTCTACCACTGAAGCTGAGTATATGACTATTGTTGAAGCTTGTAAGGAATCTGTTTAGTTGAAAGTATTATATGCTGAGCTTTGTGGAGTTGATTCTTGCATTAACCTGTTTTGTGATAGTCAAATTGCAATTTATCTTACTAAAGATCAGATGTTCCATAAGAGGACAAAGCACGTTGACATCAAGTACCACTATGTTCGCGATGTAATCGCGCAAGGTAAGCTAAAGGTATGCAAGATTAGTACTCATGATAATCCTACTGATATGATAACAAAGCATGTTCCTATTGCTAAGTTTGAGCTTTGCTCAAGCTTAGTTGGTATAACTATTTAGCCCAAAAGGCTATTTGGCGCTGAAAGTATGTTTCTTTGTTGTTTAGGGTGAAGGCTTGATTGATGCTACAAGAAGGGATTTGGCTCAAGGTGGTGTTTGTTGAATTATGATTCAAATCCAGTTATGCTAGTTGATAAGAGGGCCGGCTTGGGCAGGAGCGTATACCTCTTGTAAGCCGATATATATACCTATAAGGGTTTCACCGATATATATACCTCTTGTAAACCGCCGTTCGACATTGTAACCTCACCCCGGTATAGTGATGACTTTTGCTGGCTGGCGCCCGTGGTTTTTTCTCTCCCACCTTGAGATGGTTTTCCACGTTAAAATCTCGTGTCCTCTGTGATTGATCTTTGTTCTTTATCGTTATATGCCTATCATCCTATAACAATGATCGCGAGTACTTATCAGAAAATTGCACGTGCAAGCAATATTGGATTTTCACGGTTGCAGGTTTTATCCGAAATACAGTGACATTAGAGTGCTCCAGTCATCACTCTCTAAAGTCATGAATCTCTTCAAACTCATGACATTATTTGGATGTATATACCGGCAATTTCTTTGGTTCATATCCATGAAGCATACATCTGAACTCTGAAGTACGGAAAAAATGAACATTTCACAGAGCAGACAAGTCAGAAATTTCAGTCACGGATGCTTGCCTACCAAAAAAAAAAAAGAAAGTAAGGACTGTTGTTTCAACAAAAATTACAGAAAGCAACATACATAAATTTCAGGCTGAAGATCCACCTAGAGGAAAATATTCAAAAGTGCTTTTGACCCCCATACATTCAGATAAGACCTAATAGGACTGTATGTTGAATGTCAATATGACATCCATATTCAAAGGTTCTTTGATCAAAGTTTTCAGGTTCATACTGCTTGTAAATTCAGAAATTTACCTTGATAGATTATCAGAGGAAAACAAGCAACCACCAAAATTGGGAGCGGCTCATGACTCATTCATCATGGGGCATTTTATTTGCTGACAATTTAAGAATCCATCCAAGAATGCACCAATAAAATTAAGCAAGAATCGATCGACAATTTAAGAATCTCCTATATGCAAGCTTATAAACAACCTTTGTGTCACAGTGCACGCACAGAGGAACAGATCCTATCGTGAATTATTATGACACAACTACTCTGTACTCCCTTGTCAAAGGCATGGTGCTTGCTTTTTTAACTTGTTCAGAAGAAAAAAACACAGATTTCAAACCAGATGAACCCCTGATTCCTGCGATGTCACCACAAAACCATAGCCTGACAAAGGTTGATATTTGTTTATATACCTGTATTACAAAAAAAATGCAGATAAGAAATTGTCATCAGAAGGTATAGAAGAGGTAAAACTAAAGCCCAAAATGTTCAGATAGAGTGTTCTCATTGGGCATGAAAAAATATGTGGACTGAGAAGAAATAAACCCGACAAATGTGGAGAGGATGTGGCATTGTCCATTGCATTAAGACGGTGAGTCCTACGTCACAGGGTTTGTGGCACTGTACGACATCAAAACAGAATCAGCATCAGTACAAACGTCAAAACAGAATGTAAAATGTACCTAAAAGAATTCAGAAATTATGCATCGAAAAGAAACACAACGAAATCGATGTTTATGGAAGAGAGGAACCCGACGACGGCGGCAGTGCTAGAGGATGGAAACGGTGATGGCGACATTGCTGGAGGATGGTAACCAGCGATGGCGGCGTTGCTGGAGGATGGGAATCGGTGACGACATTGTTTCTGGAGGGGACCCGCAGCCAACGCTATTGATGGAGGAGGGAAACCGGCGATGATGCCGGTACTAGAGGAGGGGTACCCGGCGCCGACTGTCGATGAAGTAGGAGATCCGGCAACGGCTTTGCTGAATGGGAACGGGAGATAGCGGGGTTGCTGGAGAGGAGGAGAACCCAACGTCGGTGGCTGTGCTGGAGGAGGCGGCTGATGGAGGTTGATGGATGGTGTCGAGCGGAAAAGGCGGGGCTGGGTGGTCCAGCGGAGTCGATCAGGGAGATGACAGGCATATGTGTTTCCTTCGATTGACAATGGTTTCCTTTCATGATGATGATGATTACACGGGATGCAGTCACGACGTTTCTAGCGGGGGCAATCTGCCGTTGGATTAAAATGGACGTTCGTGATTCGTTTTTGGATGCGTCTTAGGATTGTGAGGGATGATGAACTCCTCCTTTTTACCTTGGTTTAGATTTAGATGATTTCCTTTGACGACAATGATTACATGGGATGCAGTCACGACGTTTCCAGCAGGGACAATCTGCCGTTGGATTAAAATGGACGTCCGTGATTCGTTTTTGGATGCATCGTAGGATTGTGAGGGAGGATAAACTCCTCCTTTTTATTCTTGGTTTAGATTTAGATGAATAATTGAATATTGGTAAAGTTCAACGTTCTTCAGCCGAGAATTGTCAAAGCCATTGTGCACGAGGGATGACAAAGTCTGCTCAGCAAAGAGAGAAATTAATGAAAATGCTTCCTAAATTTCCGCCCTGTTTTTTGTTTTGTTCGGTTGTATCAGGTTGTGTTCACCTGAAGTTCTAAACATCTTTTCCTTGCATTTTCTTGATTTGATTTTGTTCTATCGGGTGGCTCTGCAAAGATATCATCTCTACCTTTTTCTGCCCAATTTGTCTTCGAACTTCTATGGTTCTACCCTTCACTAATTTGTTCACTTTTGGACTACGAAAGGGAAGAAGGACAACTGGACAACTCTCAGTGAATGGTGCTCGGAGGCACCATGACAAGAAAAGTTTCTTTCATATGAATTTTAGAGAGTTCTTTTTTGAAACTTACACTTGCTCAGTTGGTTGATGATGTTTCCTGAGCGATGTAATGCAGTGCAATGGTTGATGATTAAAAAAAATAAAGCAATGAGACCAACAAAGCCGACAAATTTTCTCGCCCAAAAAATGTCAAATTCAAGTCTATAAAGACGGACATGGAACATCGGAAGTTCTGAACCCGGACAACTATTTTTCCTATATTTCTTCATCCTTTAGAGAAGGACAACAGTACAATTGGGGGGTTTTCCTGCTGACAATTGGGGGGTTTTCTTGCTGAAATTTTCATTAAGTGTGTGGATAAAATTGGAATGATTTGAGGGTGACATCATGATCATCAACACGACGAAGCTCTTGATGCGAGCATCGGTGAGCTCGAACCCATCGGTGTTGCGGTTGCCTTCTTCCTCCCTCAGCCGCAGCAAGACGTCCATGAAATCTTCGTCCTCTACGTTATTCTTCTTCTCCATGTGTTCGGCCATGGATACTGAGCCGTATCCGCATCCACAACATCGTCAGCGCCATGGTTCCGCCGTGTGGAAATCGCCCTCCGTAGTCCGTACGCCGAGTCTGATCCCTTCTCCACAACTTGTCGCTGCCGCTCGGCGGCTTCCCCAATCACCGTGCGGCGAGCATCCTCTACCATACCTGAGCTGAGCCTCGCTCCACCGCAACGTGCAACCTTCGTGTCCTCCTCGACTCACTTCACCATGGTTCATTTACTCTATCTGAATTCTGAATGTGGTAATTAAAATATCTGTGCATACACTTAATCTATTTCTGCCCTGTTGGTGTTCGACTAAATGCTGCTTAGGGGATGTGTCAAACCGATGATGGATTTTCTGAACGTTACTTTGCTTGTTCTTTACTGGTACGACCCATCTTATGTATGTATTTTGTTTTCCAACTTGAATAGCCATGGAACCCAGATGCTTGAGTCTGTTACCGTTAGGCCATGCATTTATAGGCTCCCAATGGAATTTAAGCTATAACAAGTAATAAGTATGTGCTTACAGTGTTAGATCGGCTAGGATCATTAGTCATCGGATCTAGTTGGGTTTAGCCTTCACTTTATAATAGAATCATCAAGAACATGTAGGTATTCTACTAGGATGATTAAAACACAAATAAAGATATGGGATTAGGCGAAACCAGTGGAATCCGAGGAGGGGTTAATGGCGGTCGGGTCGCCGGCGTTGGTTGTCGTCATCGGGGCGTCGGTCGGTGGCGGTGGACTTCGTTCCCGTCACTGGCTGCGCCCCTCTCGATCGGATTAGGGTTTCGGGTGAGGGTGGCGACGGCGACGAACCTCGCACTGTGTGCCCCAGCCCTCACCCCTTTATATGGCATTGTGACGGGGGCCCACCAATCGGAGAGGGTTGGGTGTCCCCGATCAGGACGCGGTCAAGGGTTCATTGGGCCGTTGGGCCCAATGATGTGGTGATCAATTCTAACATACATAAGGGCTAAATGAACTGATCGATGTCTGCTTTATTGTAAAGAGTAATATTTTCACGTGCTAAGTGCTGCTCTTGTGAAACTGTCTCTTTTCATACCACAGTTTAATTTGTCTTTGCAAGTAGTAAACATGGTTGTTGAGAAATAAATTTTTGTTTCTGTTACAATAGTAGTGTATATACAAGTTTACGGTGTTTGTCTGATACAGAAGTTTGTTGTCTGAGCACAATTTGTGTGTATTTGTTAAATTCTATTACATCTGGGTTCAAAATTGGTGTTGGATTTTGATCCATTTTCTTAAAAAGTTACTGGTGTACTAATTGGTTTATGTTGACGTACAACAATGATTATCATGCTGACCAGGTGTCTGTTACAAAGTTCCATGCCTATATTTAATTTATTCGTTCGTCTCCCCTTTACCACTGCCAAAATGGATGAAATTGCAAGGGGCTGCACACCAATATCATCAAGAAGCTCTGGTGATTTATCCTTCTTCCCCAGATCATTTCTATTTAGGTATTTTTGACATTTCAGGTGCCAGAATAGAGAGAAGGAATTAAAAATGGATTCAAAGTGGAGAATGTCATGTAAATCAAGACTACATCTGTTATTAGTGTCAATTTTGCAAAGCAATTCTTCGAAGTGTCAATTCTGCGAAGCCACATGTTTGGAGTGTCATTTGAACAAATTTCTCTGTATCGAGTATGTGTGTTTACGGTGAGCTGTTAATAGTTGTACAACTAACTTATGTGGCTTGTTGTGAGGGCATTCTTTGGAGTTAAGACAGCTAGAAGCATCTAAAAAATGCATGTACTACTTGGTTGATTAGCTTCATCTTGCCAATGTTGGCAGTGGCGGAGCCAGACCCTAGACATGAGGGGGCAAGAAGAGTTGGAGGCGGCTAATACACTTTTATTAAGCTTAATTACTTTAATTACTTGAATGGTTAAATGTAAAACAAAAATTGTTGGAGGGGGCCAGGCCACCCCTCCCTGTCTCCGCCACTGAATGTTGGCTGTCACTTGTCCGTTGATAGTGTCAGCTTTATGTTGAATTTTCCAAACTGTTTATAAAGTTTTACAAAATTTTCTATGAATCTTCCAAATTTTCTGCTTTTATGAATTTTCGTGGATATTCTGAATTCTCTATAGATTTTTCGAATTTTGCGACACCCTGAATTTTCATGCTCGTTAGTTATTCTAGCTTTCCTTCTGTTTAATTGGCCAGGGATTTGAAACCCTTGTGTTTCCAAATGACGCAGTGGGTTTTCCCAGGGAAGTGGAGGGCCTTTGTATGTCACGGGGAAAATCCCTGTGGGGGAGGTATTTCCCTGGGTTCTCACCCCTGTTTGCCAAAGGAGCCCTTCATGGCTTCATGTAGCGCCCTAAAAATCACCCTAATTTATAAATCATGTTTTAATGCATTACTAGAAATTTTAAAAGTTGAAAAGAGCCTACAACAATTAAAAGTCACCAAGGTTGAACTCAAATTGGTTTGTGGGTAACCTTTGTTGGTTTCCTGATGCATCGAAATATTTAATCAATTTTAACTTGAACTTATAGAGCAATGTAAATAATTTTAAATGCAACAACAACCTTTCTAATTGTTTTTATAATTAAAAAATTAAAACTAAATTCCCCTTTCTGCTCTTGGGCTCTTTCCAGCCCACCTCTCTCTTTCCTTTCCTTTCTTTTCGGCCCAAGTCGCCTCCTCTCCACCTCCCCTCCTCCCAGGCCCAGCCAGCCCTGGCCGGCTGTCCCTTGGCCTCCCCATCCCTCACGACAAGAGAAGGGAAGAGGCAGAGATGCCGACCTTTTCCACCTCCTCGTGGCCGACCTCTCTCCTCCCTCTCTCCACCATGAACACAACAGCAACCATCACCAATTGATCCACCTCCTCGCTTGATTCCCCTCTGGTTTGATCGCAAAAATCGGTTCCTCTCCTCCTCCTCTCTGATTCCCCCACAAATTCCCCTTCGATTGGTGCTTGGATCATGTTAAATTGATTGGTTTTCTCCTCAGGTATGCTGCTGCGTTTGATCATCGCTACTGCCAACCCTCTCCAACCGTCATCGTCGGTGCAACTCCGGCAGCACCTCCCTCTACGCAAGAGCACTGCCAGGCTGTGTCTCCCCTCCTCAGCAGTGCAGCAAGCCACCAACGCCCTCCTGTGCAGCAAGGATTCGGTGTCACCTTCGTTTCCTCCCAAGAACGCAGGAGCAGTGCCTCACCGTCAACCCGCAGATCGTCATCATTTTCTTCCTCCGGACACCACCAACTCCTCGCTGCTGCCATCAACAAAACCGTGTCGACCTCGGCTGCACCTCGTCATCACTCGAAGCGGTCGCTGCACCTTGCAAGCCAACGATCCGAAGGCCTCATCCGCAAGAACATCGCAGCTGGTCATCCCGTTCGTCGTCTCGTTGCGGCATCCCCTTCGGTGAGCTCCCCATGGCAATTGTTTCTCGTCATTTCACTCACCGGAATCCGTCGCAATGAACATAATTTTTTAATAGAAAATAAGTTCAACAATATCGGAAATATCCAGTGAACTACACTTAAAATTCGGATGGTCATCTATTGGCTATTCGGACTCTAAAATAAACCCGTTAAATTATCTAATTTTTCCCTGTACATATAAAGAACCTAGTTTGAGCTTTGTCTTTGTTGTTTTCGTGGTTTTCTTAGTCTAGTTGTTTCTTTTTCCCTTTGTCGGGTAGACGTTGCTCTTCTGGAAGAATCGTTGGTCATCGTTGTTCACCGAGAAGACTTTGGGTGCAATTTAAGGCAAGTCATTTCATACCTTGAAGCATGTTGAATCCATAATTGTGAAAATTATGTTGATTTAAATTAATGCATCGCTTTTACAAATTATATCGTTCGCTGTTCTGTTCTTTTACTAGTTAATATAATTCCTATCCTCTTTGTTATGGCCATATTGTTGATATTCATGCTCTTGTTTATCTTTGACAACCCTAGGTAACCAAAACCAGCTAGTGAGAACTCTATATGTGGTGCTTACTAGACATTTTAGGATGATGCTTAGCTATGCATAGATTCAACTTAGAACTTTTTGAATAATTGAGAATATTGTTGTATCAACTAAAATCTTGTTCAACCGATGGTTGAGGAATGAGGTATATGGTGTTTTCTTTGTGAAAACTAAAATGTGTTTTGGGGTTATCTCGGGCATCTGTTGCAAAGCCTTTCCGTGCAACCACAAGTCAATGGGCACTGACCTGACCTGCAGTTTAATTCGTCCCAAAGCAATGGACCTCTGGAACTATGGGCAGTGGGTCGTGAACAGACAAAGTTTGTCCAGTCGCTGGGGCCAGTTCCGTCCTAGGGACCCGGGACGTTGTCGCCGGGGACTAGGGGATGAGTGCCTTTAGCAGGTTCCACTGAAGGGGCCGTCTGCGGTAGTGCCTCGGGAGATCTATTGTTTTGAGTTGAATTGGATGAAAGGTCTTGGCATGGACTCCGTTCGGGTACCTTCCGGTATCGCGACGCATGGTGGACATGATGAGGAGGACGTTCCTTGTGGTGAATGTGTACACCTCTAATCAGAGTTAAAATTCTATTCGAATAGCCGAGCCCTCGGTTATGGGCATGCCGAGCAATGTTACTCCAAGTGGGCCCCAACTTTATAAAACCTTGGGATAAGGATTATGATGGGTTTAATCATATGAAGGATAGCCTGGGTTAAGGCGGGTTCGCGGGTTTTCGCGGACATGGTTAATTTATAATATTGACATAGAATATGGCCAAATTATTTAAGTATGCTTTTAAAGTTAAACTGTTCTAAAGTTGGCTTTATGCAAAATGAACCCTATTATGCCATTCCTTTGTTCTTCCTTTACATTATAATGCATCTCCGATATGGCTTGTTAAGTACAGTTGTAGTACTCACTCTTGCTCTCAATAAAATTTAGAAGATGGACTCTCACCGGAGGAGAAGCTTTGGACTGCTAGCTCGTATCGCCGTCAAGTGCCTGTGGATGCTGCTTCCGTAGACTTCTGCTGTCTTTTCGTTTATCTTTGTTCGTAAGACTTATGGTCACCTCTGTAATAAATATTATGTTTATGTTTCCGCAAGTGTGGCTGTAATAGCAACTTTGTAATTGTACCCTGCCTTCCTGGGACAGGGATTAATGCAATGAGCGTTTGGAAAATGGTTGTATTTTCCGGGCGTGACACTTCATGTGTCAGCGATCCCCTCCTCCGATTGTTGATGTGGTTGATGCTGATCAACCCGTGACGGAGCTAGCTGCATCGATCATGTAGCTCAGGTAGATGGCATCGGCAGAATGGAGAGGAACGTCTTGATCGGTGGAACACCGGGTGGGTGGCACATGTGGAAGAGCACATGTGGCAGTGGTCGACACGACGGCCGGATCAGCCTCTCTAGCCGGCTGGATGATTCAGCGACGCGCCGCGTGCAGCCGTGCCTGTGGGGATGAGAGCCACGGAGACGGCTGCTGCCTTCACCATGGGCATCGGACGATCCTGATCGAGGAGATCTCACCAATACTTCGGCATTGTTTGCGACCACGCGGGCGGCGAAACGCATACGAGACCGCAAGGAATTTGGGCCAGTTTGGTTTATGGCCAATGTTGGCCTTGGCAAGTTTTGGCATGTCAAATTTTGGTAAGGCAAACAAGTGTTTGGATTGAAGCCAAATTAACTTAGTTTTACTATTAAAATAGCCTATATTTTATAGATTTGTCAAAGTTTGGCTCTAATCCAAACATATAGAACTACTATTAAAGTGATCAAATATTGACAAACCTAATTTAGGCCTCAAACCAAACTAGCCCTTTAAGCCTTAGGAAAAGGTGGAAAAGACCCGCGGAACCAAGCGAGCAAAATAGGCCGAATGGGCTTTCTCTCGGCCCACGAACAGGAGAACAGCCTCGCTCTTAACCGACCCGAACAGAAAGTCCTAAGACCACGAGCGCCGCACACAGGTGATTTTTTTGATTATTGGTAGTGATATAATCTTTTTTTAACTTGGTAGTGATATAATCTAATTTGCTATATGCCAGAATATTGAAGAGAAAGGACGTGAATAAACATGATTAAATTTGTGGGCCACAGCCATACAACATCAACCGTTGATGGGTTACAGAACAGAGATCGGAACAGGCAGGGGGAACAGGGAAGCCGCGTCCCCGCACAGAGCCCTGGACAGCACGAGATACAACGCGGAGAGGCTAAGTGCGTCGTGGCGGCGCCACTACGAGCAAGTACAATAATGGGCTTTAAGCTGGCTATTAGCTTATGTGGAGAAGAGAGACAATAAAAATGAGAAGGGTGGGCTCTCATGCAAGAGCTTACTCTACACATGCTCTAAGATAAATGCATTTAATGCATAGAGATAGGAGAGAAAAATTGGAGCCAATCTTAGAGCCAACTCTATTATACATATGAGCTATAAGCCAACTCTAGCAGGTTAGCTCTACTATTAACCTTGCTCTACGCCGCAGCATGCAGCTGGCGGCGGACCGGAATGCAGGTGTGTCTAGTCTAGCCCAACTGTCACACAACTCACTATATAGTTCCTTTTCTTTAGCCCCAAAATTATATTGGCCCAGTTAACACAAACCATTTTTTGCTCATGACAACAATAATATATATTGGGTTACATCGTCCCGCTTAATAGCAGTAGTATTAAGATCAAACTGAATACCACTCTGTGTTTTTTTTAACAAAGTTTACAACTTAATATACCGGTAGACAGAGAGGAGAAAACACCAGTACTACTAATCGACATAATCTGACCCTCCACTTATCACACCCCACGCTACAAGCTTACAAAACAGGGATGGAGTTGGCTTTGCGATGATCCCTGATTCCAATCTTCTCGAAATAGATTTATGGCGGTGTCAATTAATTCTGAAGGGGAATAAAAATGACAGATCGGCTCTCGTAAATCTGATCAGTGAGCTAAGAGTGCTCTAGAATGAAAATAGGAAAATAAAAATTCAAAAACTGCATCATGTGTAAGATTAGCCATGAAATGGCAAACGCTGCTAGAATAGGCGGTACGTACTTTAGGCTTCTGGCTTGGCCATGAGACGAACTATCTAAACTTGTTCTCAACGGTTGTAATCTTGATCTATAGGTTATAATGAAGGGATTTCCTTTTTCCCTGTAAATAAAAAACTAGAGATACACAAGCTATATTTTTCTCGGTTTGCTATTTATCAGTCACCCCCATTTTTCTTTTACTAATATTTAATGTTAGAGTCATAAAACCGCAACTCCATCATTGTAACGTAACCGAAGGGATATTTAAAGTTAGTCATAAAACCTTCCGCTTTGTGATCCTTATTGTCGCCATTTGTCAGACGACCCAAAGCATTAGTGTTGTCTAACCCAAAAACACCCTACAACTACAAGCCAGCAAAACCATTACATTTGAGCATATAAACCCTACAAGCCAGCAAAGTTAACGCCTTCACGCGACTTAATTACGTGGTTAACTAGTGTGTTACGTACCTCACGGGCCAGTTACGTTTCTCACGGGCTCACCGCGGCGGGAGCGAGACGAGCAGCGACAGGCAGCCGACGAGCCAGGCGACCAGCGCCATGAACAGCCGGGAAAGCGTCGTGGGAGGCGCCGATGATCACGGTCGCCCCGAACATCATGAGATACAACGCGGAGAGCTGCATGCCGCCGTCGGGCAACGGCGAGCTGCTGCTGCGGCGGCGGCGGCGCACGGTCGTCGTTGCCGCTGCGGCTGCCAGCGTTATCCTCGGTAGCCATATCGGTGGATCTATCAGAAGTTCAGAACGCACCGGCCGGCGGCCGGCCGTCGCGAGCCAGATTGCTGTGGTGTTGTGTTACTCTCTCGATTAGTTTTCTGGTTAATTAATTTTTTGGAGGCGCGCGCGAATGGCAACAAGCTAGCTAGCAGAGCCGGACAGGATTTTATACCAACCCGGAATGGCCGTTGCTATCGGTCGGGATGATGATATCATGATGTAGTGGTCACGTGCTGATGAACGGAGATCGAATCGATCAGGAGATGGGAAGTGCCAATTGCCAAGGGGGGTGGTTGGGGCAGGGTGGGGCGCAGGACAGGGAAGCTTCAACGGAGTTTCCATCGCGCCTTCGGTCGGTCATGCGCGCGGTGACATCGATCGTGAACAGCACGTTGCAAATTGGGTATTGTTTTGCCCGCAAACCACAATCTCCGCGGAGTATCCCATATTGACTACTACTCTGACGATTTCATCGTCAAATGATAATGAATCATCCAAAAAAAATGCCTCAAAATGTAGCTCATTGGGTGATGGAAGAGGATGAGCAACAATGTGGATGGAGAAAAAGAAAAGCAAAAAATGCAAGGGTATATATAGTCCGGGAAATCTAGCCGTTACAGCCAACCATTAAAAAATCATATGTTGAGTAGTTAAAAGATATTACTAAGACATGGTAGGGTGTGATATGAAGGATATAATATGGATAATCTGTTGGAGTGAAAAGGGGTAGTAGGGGAATATTTTCTTATGGTGAATATGGAGAATTAAATTTGGGTTACCTGTCAGGGATGCTCTTAGCCCACACATAGTGCACATGTTCATCTATCCTTTATATTGTTGGCTAGTTGTGGAATGTGGCTATGTGACACCTCCATCTCTTTGTTATGGAAGACTTGCATATTGCGCTCGCTCCACAGTTGCCAAGTGATATGATCAGTGCTCACTTCATTGCGCTCGATTTGTCCTTGTCTCCTTGTTTTACACACCTCGTACATCATTCTCATTTGGAGCAGTGTTTCATTTACGCTATGATATCAATATCAACACAGTTGTAACCGAGTTTAGTTGCCACTGCTTGCCATACTTTCTGCATTATCGAGCAATCCTCGAAGAGGTATTACGATGTTGCTAGGTCTCAGAAGCAAAGTTGATAGAAGTAGTCATTAAGCCATCCTATGATTTGTAGCCTATCGATGGTCCAAATCCTTTTGGAGCAACAACCATGTGAACATATTGTACTTGATGCTGTTCTATATACTATCTCTCCCGGTTTTACCTATCCTCAAGTCCAATCTCAGGTGAAGTTTTAAAAATTTGCTTCACTATACGAGCTGCATCCTCTCATTGGAGTCAGCTTGCCAGGTAAATTAACTTTGTTGTGTAATCTTCATTTTTAGTGAACTTCCATTGTATTGAAGCTTCCACTCCTTCACTAAGGCTGATGGTGTTGTTCTACTACTTGAATTCTTGAACCAATTGTCCATACATTTCTGGATGGATACTTGGCTAAGATTGTGACACATCGGGTAGCGCTTCCTGCACCGACCTGTTTTTCTTCTAAGCATACTTGTTTGTATAGGTTCGGTGCACAAGTTGTACATATCTTGACTTTCTATTTAGTTTTTTATCAATTTAATTATGAAATTCAGAATCAATAAATTATCATGTAACTGACGGACCATTTCTTTTAATATAAACCACAACAATTTAGAAAATAGTCAGGTTACCGTTTGCAATTTGAAGGACTGATCGTCACAAACTTTAAGACGGTCATCTGGAGTGCGTGGGTACCTCCAAAGTACAAATTCTTCTCGTGATACATAACAAAGTTTGGACAACTAACAGGTCACAAACTCAACAATGGCTGAACCAGTACCACTGTCCTCTTTGTCACGAGACAGCGCCGACCTTCTAGCACACTGCAGGTTGTCTACCAAAATCTGGCGCGTGGTGAGCGTCTAGTCTCATATTAATTTTTAGGTGACCGATTCGTCGAACTGCTCAGAACACGAGTGGTGGTCCATGATACTTAAAACGCCGCATAGCCCCAAAGACCTCACCATTTTATTAGCCTGAAAACTAGCTTGTTGACGCCAAGATTTGGATCAGGTTATTGGAGCCAAGCGGATTTGGTGGCATAACTACATTTGGAAAGAACGGAACTGCCGCATCTTCAAGAGCTTGGCGAACACTTCGAAAGCGATCCTGTCAAAGAAGGGGCAAAATTTCTTATGGAGGTTCATCCGTCGAGAGAGTAGCTTGTCTGTTTTTATTGATCCGAGACGACCTTAACTCCAGCCCTTTGTACATATCGCCTTGCTAAACTCTTTCTCTATCAATATATAAGGAAATTCTTTTGCCTTTCTTTAAAATATATATAACTGATGTATTCGACACATGATTAAAATTATAAAGTTATAGTAGTAGTAATCCCGAGTAATAACGGGTAAACTTCTCATTAATGTATGAAGTTGAAAGGCGGCTAGCTGTCTAGCTGACGCCGTTGTCCTGCGTCGTTGAGCACCTAGTAACCTAATCACAAAAAGGGTGCTAGTTGAGAGTAACAGTCGCAGAGAAAAGTTTAAAGAGGCTGGAGAACTGTCAACAGTTAAATCATCTCGAATGCTGGAAGCTTCACAGAGAACATCTGTTGCTGTTTCACTTGTACCTATCTTTGCCTCTGAACAAATATGACCAGCCTTCCATCGTCCGCTCGGAGTATAATTCCTCATTTCCTCACGTGAATGATGGAAAATTTCGACATCCTCACCCGAAAGGTCTGTGCTTCAAAGTCCAAGCCAAACTGCACGAGGGAAGACAGGGAGAAAATAATAATAACAAAATGCTTCTCGGTAATCTAATACCATTCGGAGCAATGACATGGCTGCTTGCAGCAACTCAGAATTCAGAACAGCTCCAACTCCACACGTGTAACTTGCTTACTTGCAGCATATATAGTCTTCTTTTTATTCCAAAATTATAAATGTTACAATGTTTTGACAGGCGACGTAGTACTTTTTATTATTACAAAGCACACGATGATCGGCATCTAAACAGAATTTGCTCAGCGGCTAAAATTTCGAAAGGGTAGGTGGTATCCAAACGTAGCCATGGGTTTGCACGTAACCCATCCTCTTGCTCAGCTCATCGGCCTCTGAAGGGCCCCGGGTTCCCGGCTTGTACGGCAGGGCCTTCAGCTTGCCGGCGTCGATGTCGTGCAGCAGTGGAGTGAAGATCTCCCATGCAGCCTGAAACCAACACACAG
The DNA here is from genome assembly GCA_000325765.3 of Leersia perrieri. Taxonomy (NCBI): domain Eukaryota; kingdom Viridiplantae; phylum Streptophyta; class Magnoliopsida; order Poales; family Poaceae; genus Leersia; species Leersia perrieri. The sequence continues at coordinate 16,249,047 of CM002480.1, read as the reverse complement.
CTTCAGATATTCAGTAATCACAAGCGAGTCAAATGCAAAGGAAGTGATAATGTGAATGGCAGAACAGACCCTCAGTTCGTCGCGGCGAACGAAGTGCTGCTGATCCCCTCTTATCCTATCAAAATTGAAGATGGCATCATGGGCTCATGTTAGATTGTGACACGTTGTATGCGGTGTTGGGAACAAGGTGCAGTGCGCAAATGATGAAGATAATGTGATTAGAAAGGAATGGGGAGGACGGAGCAGGACGTACGTATCCAGGATTAGGCGTTCATATGCTTCTGGGATTTTTACGTCTTGGTAGCGTAGCCCATATGACAGATCCAGCTCGCTCTGTTCGGTTGCCATTTCTAGTCCAGGCTTCTTGACCTGCAACAGTTCATGCACATTGTTCAGACAACACCTTTTTTTGCAGTTCTCTTCAAACAATATAGATCGACGATTGTGACATATCTTTTATCTTTGACTAATGGAATGATTTGAGATTGTGGGTTTACAGAACATACAGTTAATTTCATATACATGGCTTCTGATGGCTGCAACCGGATAACAAACTCATTCCTTCCTTGCTTCTTGCCTTCATCAGGGCGAAATAAAAACACAGAGCGTTAGATACCATAGGCAGATATAAAGCAAGTGCAAACAGAACTGAATTGATTCTTGTGCCGAAAGAAAACAATGGTTAATCCTCCTCTAAAAGAGTTGAGAAGAACAAATTTTAACTTCATACCAGTTTTTTTGCATTGTGTTATTACCCATGAGAAAATGACCAATTCACCCCGAGATCTACTTAAACACACACAAGCTGACAAGCAGGGTGAACATAAGTCATAGAAACAGTGGCTACACCAGTTAGTAAGTTATTGGGGTCAAACTGAAAGTAGCAAGCTTATAACAATTTAAGATTCCAACACCTAGCAGAGTAGCAAACAATCTCATGCTTATACTCCACTACGGTGTCAGATCATTACCCATCATAAAAGTAACTTTTTCATACCAAAGCATCAGACCATTTTACATTGTTGCTCAGTATTATCAGGAAGGAATGTCAGTACTCTCTTTATTGCTTACATACTGCAACATCTTATACTTCCAATAGAGTTTGTCTGCTGTTGCCAATTAACTCTTGACACAGATATTTAGATATTTGAGTTTGTTTTGAACTAGCATCCAGACATTCTAAACGAAATCACTTCATTGGTTCTTATATTAGGTTATTACTTCTGCAAGAACAGATCATCAGACTGAATGAAAAGTTCGAGAGCACATATGAATACGACAAAGTGTTTAGTACATACATTTAAAAATGTCACCAGGAGCATCCTTGAACTGAACACGTATCTCTGCTTTCCTGTTGTTCAGTGCTTTGCCAGCCTTGAGAATGAAAGGAACTCCTGCATTACACGATTATTACTATGTTAACTGCACTGAAGTATAAGATAATGATAATTGGAGGTTCAGAAGTAGACGGCAATGCAACTTCATTTTTGCTAGTACAATACATGAATATGGAAAATGGAAGCCTTCGAACCAAATGCAGAAGCACTTATGGGGGAAAATTATTTCCAAATGTTTTATCAAAGAGAGGCAAGACAGATAAAACTATCATATCGAAAGGTATTTCAGTTTTTTTAAAAAAAATACAGAGATTGGTTAAAACATGACTTCGAAATAACACTGTATGTTCTATATGCTGTAAATTGTAACATATACCTTCCCATCTTTCATTGTGTACTCTCAATACAAGAGATGCAAAAGTAGGTGTGTTGGAATCATCTGGTACTGTAGAGTCATCCTTGTAGCCATCATATTGTCCAAGGACCACCTCATCATGATTTATAGGTGTCACTGATTGCAGAACCTGACATTGTGGTATAAAACGGAAGTATTGTAAGCAAAGATCGGTGATGAAAAATAGATCCATGCAGGTCTCACACTTTCAGTTAAGTGGAATTGCATATAGAGAAGCAAAAACCTTGACTTTTTCATCTCTTATGTGTTCAGGCTTAAGAGAGACAGGCTTTTCCATAGCCACCAAACAGAAGACCTGCAGACAAGAACTGAAATCAATAAATACCCGCGGGGTCTCAAGTCCTTAAACCATATAAACCAGCAGTATTCTCTTCTAAGGAAGTTCTAATATATAACATAAGAATGTCGTTGAAAAAAATTAATCATTCTGGATGTCCAAGTAAAATGTTCAGCAATCCCCACAGTGATCAAATGCTAATATACATTCAAATTGAGAAGTGAAAATGCACATAAAAGTACATAACAACTTATGCTGTATTAAAAACATTACCTGCAACAAATGGTTCTGAATGATATCACGAATGATTCTGCAGCAAGAAAAGCGAGGTCAATTATTTACATCAGCAAAGATGAATAATGTTAGATGGGATCCGTAAGGTGAGTATTTGTCTCATAACATAAACAGCATAATGCAGTTGATTTATCTTAAATCTAACAAATATTAGTACGTAAAAGTAGTGATGCACGCAACTGTAAAAGCATGTTATTACTACAAAAACAAAGAAGTTTATGCCTTAAAAGAAATAAGGAAATACAATCTGTATTTTCAAATGCACACTATACATGGTCAAATAAGATTTCTTAGAAATATAGCGAACCAAACCATTTATAATATATTGAAGTGAATTTATACTTTTATAATATATCCATGTCACAAGTATCAACAAAATACTTTCAGTAAAAGGAATATCCATTTCCACGCAGCATAAAGTTACTTCCAACATTACCCGTATTGATCAAAGTACCCTCCACGTCCTTCGGTCCCAAAGTCCTCTCTGAATACAATCTGAAAAATATATTTATTATGTTCTACCACATGTTTTCATACTGATAATTATAAAACTTTGCAGGTTTTTTTGAAACCAATCCAATTCAACTTTGCCAATAAAAGAGGATGCCACAGATCTAACCACAGTTGACAAATAAGAATTTAAAGAAAGGGGTGCATAACTACATAGGAAAACATATTACCTGTACATTAGCAATGTTATCACGATTCCAGAGAGGTAGGAACAGACGGTTTGCAAAGCGAAGCACAAGCTAAAACAGATGGAAATATGTCGTATTATAGAAGCATCAATTATATCAAACAGCTAACTAGACTAAAGTCACACAACTTACCAGATTTTGGACCAACTCTTTTCCTAAATAGTGATCAATTCTGTACAACTGTTGTTCATTAAACAGCTCTCCAAGTTGGGCACTGAGTTCCTCTGCAGAGTCTAAGTCCTTCCCAAAGGGCTTTTCAACAATAACCCTTGTCCAACCATCATTAGAAGCTGAAAGTGCAACATGATAGTTACAAAAAGTTAATAACATAAAATGAAAACTACAACACATAGTATAGCACAACTATAAATAATTGAGCTTAAAACATAACTGATTTGATTTGTTTTTGTTTACTATGAATCAAAACATGATGCTCAATCAATAAATAAGAACAAAATCATTAAACCTAAATTGCTTCCAGAAAAAAACAATTTTATGGTTTAAAAGTCAACTAAAATCTCTTGCTAGGGAATTTATGTACTTAGAACAAATTGAAATAGTAGCAATGGAACTGTGCTTGTAACAATCTACAAGGCAAAAACTTATTTAAATAAAGAGGACAGAAAATAAAGAAGGTACAGACACCATTGTATATTAAATGCTTAATACAACAACATTATTTCCTAAATTTTGAAACTCCGCTGTGGATAACTACATTACACCTAATGAAGTTTAGCAGCTCTCAAAATCCATAAATAAGGGGAAATAACTCACATGGATTCATGCAGTAGGATCTTATCATTTTGCATACTGACGGGTAGACTGATGGAGGCAATGCCAAATAAAATAGTCTACGCGAGCTTCCTGGTTTGTTGCTTTTTGAATTTTCATGCTCTGCAATGGTTTTATTTAATAATTCAAATCCTTCGCTGCTATTGTAGGAACCACTAACATATTTAATCTGCAAGAGAAACTCAATGTGTTACAAAATCTAAACTCAAAGAAGCTATACATTATATCAGTGACTTACTAATTGCAAAAATTCTGAAATGACTTCATCTGAAGCTCCTTTAAGGTATCTGCAACAACAGAAACATGCTTTTCAGACACAGTATCTCATCAGACTTCAAATGGTGAAATTGCTTCCTCATGCTGAACATACCAATTTATTTTTACATAAAGTACTTAAATCATTTTATGGTAAATGTCCAATCATTAATGTGTATCTTACCCCCGAATGCGTTCTCTCAAGCCATCATCTGAAATATCTGATCTTGCATACCCAAATATATGGACTTCTCCAGATTGTAGAAATCCCTATCAACAGCAAAAGAATGCCAATTCAGAACTTTGTACATGTGTCTACCTGACAAAACATTATGTACATGGCTTGTAATGACAACATAGAATTAGACAGTGCTGGTGTAGTATTTCTGACCAATTGAGCACAACACATCAATTTTGTTTCTTTTTCACAACAACACTTTCGGAAGTTTGACAGCTATGAAAGAAGCTAGCATCGCAAAAAAAAAGGTAAGAAGCTATAGTTAAGACCAAACTACCTGCTGGAATAGGTGAAACAGGGCTGGGAATGTTTTCTTCTTAGCAAGGTCTCCAGAAGCACCTAGGACTACAATGGACAAGCAACCAGACTCTGAAGACAGTTCTATGTCCTTCAAATCTGACAAACAACTCAAGCTAGCCCGCCCTGATGCAGGGGATGAATCACCAGATCCTCCTGACATGAAAAACTGTCTTGTCTCTTCCTTTGGAGACAAACCTGCGATTGTCAAAGAAGTACTTTTAGTCTCAACATGAGAGATTCAACAAATAGCTTATAATCCATCCAAAACTTTGATCCATGATAAAATTAAACAAAAAAGTCTGTTGCTTGACTAATGGGTTCTTAAACAGAATCACCTGAAGTGCCTAGCAGCAAATTTGCAAAAAAAAAAAAAGTGTAAATCAAAATGAATGGAACTAAAGTTCTTTTCATGAAATCAGTACTAAATACATTACCCCTGAACTATTCCCATTGGATGCCAACTAATAGTGAAAACCCTATTTTCAAAACGAAGATGTCAAACAGAACTATATAATCTAGTAACACACACTCGGTAAAAAACTATAGCCATGCTAGTCATGCGCTTCTGTGATATTCGAATCCAGAAAAAAAAATATCTATAATACTATAATGTAAATCAGTCGCACGGTCTCCCATTACAGCACATTTTTATATTGAACACACGCAGCAACTGAACTACGCACCCCCTGGAACACAGAGCAAACAAGGCAGCAGCTCTGTTCCAGGAGATCAAAATTAGGAGACGAACCTAGCTATACACCACCAACCTAGCGGCAACCCGAGCACATCTGCGCATCACGAAATCAACAACATGCAGAATGAGTAAACATAACACGGTTGACGGAACACGGATTACTCGCCGTCGCCGGTGATGAGATCCTAAAGCCGCAGCGCGATCCCTTCCTCGGGAATGGAAACCGAAACCGATCGATCGCGCAGTGCGGGAACAACCCAAACCGATCAAACACAAACAAAACCAAACCAACAACACCCCCAACCAAGTGGAATCTACCCACCCGTGTCCGTGTGGGCTGGCTAGTATTCAGGAAGAGGAAGAGGAGGTGAAGAAGAAGAACACTAACCAGTGGTGGCGAGATTTGACTTCGCGAGGCGGAAGAGGGAGACGGCGGCGAACTGGCAATGATACGAGTGATGGTTTTGGGTGCGATTTATAGGGGATCTATACTCGGTTCTCACCCGCTTTCCTTCTTCTTCCACTGAGTCTCCCTCCCCCCGCCGCTTTTATACTCACGGACTCGTCGTCTCGTCGGCGTTCCCTTCCGCTTTGACCCGCGTAGCCGCCTGCCTGCCGCACCCACCAACCCCTCTCCTGCTCTGTTCCACTACAAGTGAATCGTGATGTAATTACGAATCTTGCAAGGGGCATCGTGCAAATATATTGTGGCTCCCACCATTTCCCTTAACATAATTTGAAGTTCGTTTTTTTCTGAGAAACACTGTGGTCCGGCGTCCCGTCCGAACGGACCAACCTGTGCACCGCTGCCGCATCTCTCCACGCCCGCGACCTACGCCCCGCAGCCGTCTCGGGGCTCCCGCCTCTCCACGCCCTGCGCATGCACCACCGTCCTCCCCTCTTTCTCCCGACGGCGACGGCGGCGGCACTCGATGATGACGGCTACGGCGGTGGCGCGATGGGGCGGCCGGATTCGGCGGCGCGGCCCTGAGAACGGCGGCGGCGACGGCGAACGGCCAGATCTGGCACTGCCGCCATCGGAGACGGCCTGATCTAGCCGTCCTCTGTGACGGCCGGCAACGACGGACGGAGAGGTAGGAGAAGAGGTACAAGATCTGGTACTGGTATCCGAGAGTTCTAGCCTGGTACCCCGGGTAAAAAAAAGTTCTGGTACCCAGGCATACCACCCGGGATACCGGGTCTGGCCCTGGGTACCAAAAAATCTGGTACCCCGGGTATTTGGTACCTGGGGTCCGTTCCAACGGACATCCATTGGCTAGCAGCACTCTTTTTTTCGGGGAATTTTGAAGCTCGTTTTGAGGTCATGAATGATGAAAATATAAAGTTTTATTTATAAATTATTTATTGTTGCTATGGTTTTTGAATAAATGAAATAATCACACCCAAGATAACACCCGACGAAAGAACAAGGCCATCTTTGGAAATTGATGAATAGTTATGGTCAAATTGCAATTTATTTCCTCATCGTGCATACGAGATTGTTGTTGACCAAATTTCTTCCCTATTTGGAAGCCATTACGTCGGATGGGGCGCCGCAAATCAAGCGTGGTGTGGTAAATAAAAATCAGTTCACGAGTCAAACGGCCACCTAGCTAGTTGCATCTAGTAATATGATCTATCATCCCGTCTTTTCTTTTTCTTTTTTCTGTTTTGATGATTTAACAATTGTCATCAGCAAGACAGCAACGCCACAATACGCTAAAAGAACCACGTTTTAGTCCCCCGGCGCTAATTGGTCTTATGATAAGCTAAACGTCTTCGTCCTCATCGCAGACGTCTCAACGAACCCATAATGAAACACCCAAACAGACCTATCCAGCTGGATAATAGTTTCATAAAAAAAAGTTCGATAATACTAGTAGTACAAACTATGGTGTATAACAGCATAATTACACAGAGTAATCATCAAATGTATGCATATACAAAATGTATTATAGGAGTAAGTCTTTACCAACTAGTGCATGAACCACATGGCTAGCTGACCACTGTACTCATAGTCGTAGATCTAAGCATGTTCCTGCACGTGTTAGGTTGTTTGCACTTGCAGAGTTGCACTGCCACTTGCCCGTCTCCACTCTCCACCGAAGCCGATCGCCACGACGGCCCAGCTAGCAGCAGGCTGCCCTCCGGAGCGGCCTAGCCCATTAGCTGTTTCCCCTGGATCAGTTTCTGTCAAGTAAGGCCTCATCCTGACCCATTCCCCAAAGGGATCATGGCTAATCCCTTCTCCAAACTCCGAACAAGTCCAAGGAGCAGGTACAATAGGATGAGATTATCAGACTATAATTGTTCCACGTTGGATTTATGAATGAGTTGGAGGAGATAAGCAGTAGGTGAGAGAAGGAACTGGAGACTATAGTTACACACCCAAACCAAGTTGTTGTGGGGCATTATGCTTTGACGATTGCATGCAAACCAACTAAAATATTAAACCATACTTTGAACAACGAGTGGACCTAGGTAAGAAACAGAATAATAGACCTATTCATTGTATTAATACAATAGCCAAGTTATAGTACTGATGAGCTATAGATGATTTGGATGTTTTTGGAGCAACTAACTCTTCTATTGACCTTTCGAGACGATTTTTTAATAGGGAACCATGTATATAATATTCTTCATTTTTTCTAAAGACAATTAAATATAACTATAGAAAAATTTGGATGTAGCTGCATCGTAACTCATATGTAACTATAATGTAACTTATATATAATTGCATTGTAACTAATAAAAAATATCATTTGGGCTAGCAGCTAGCACAAGGAATGCAAACAGATTATTCCTTGTGAGCCCACTCCCATTCTAATTCAGCCTCTAATAATCCAGAAAATAAACAAATCATAATTTATTTACCAATAGACTATTCCTTGCCACCCCACTCCTATTTGCAAAGCCAACTCGCAGTTTATTCACCATTTCCTTCACGGTTTATTTATTAACCACTCCCTTCAGCATCTAATAATCCAGAAAATAAATAAGTCATGGTGTATTATACTCTGATTTATAAGAATCCATCTTATAATAATATAGTTATTTCGCATACTTAAGTGAGGGTAGATTAAATTACTCTGTTTCTTTGGACTTTCTTACAAAGCCGGATCAATGTATGTGATCTGTTATATATAAAAAAAAGGTAGATTAAATTTGGCATACTGAGGTGAGGGCCTAAGGGCTACTCAGTAGATTCAAATCCATGTATTTCAATGTTACAAACTGGGAGGCCGTTCATGTGCAACGTGGCGTCCACATATGAAGCCACGCAGCTGCCCCTTTGCCCTCTCTCTACTTCTCTCGGAGACGACATTGGACACAAGAACCCAACACCATACAGATCAGCTGTCCCTAGCCACGCCACGTATGCCACGAGCACGAACTACAGGAGCCGCATAGCCACCAATCCTCTCACTGACATGTGGGCCGGGAACCCTCACCCGGGCCCACACGTCAGCAACCGCTCGCCATCTCACCGCCACAAGATAAGCTCCTCTCCATTCCGCTTTATCTTCCCTCGTCTTCTTCCCCTCCACTGCTTCTTCTCCCAAGCCCTCTTCGACAGCCACGTACTGACGTCCACCACACAGCAGCTTGAAACCGGAGGAGGAGATTGAAGGCGGCGCCAATGGAGGTGGTGGGCGGCGTGTCGTCGCTGAGACCTTCGCCGGTGCGGCTGCGGCAGCTGACACCCGGGGAGGCGAGCGGCGGGGGGTTCCTTCTGGTGAGGGCGGCGCCTAGGAGGCTGCAGGCGGCCGTGAGGCCGGCGAGGCGGGCGGCGATGGTGGTGGAGGCGAGGGGGTGGTCGGACCGGAGGTCCCAGCAGCAGCGCATGCCGTCGTTGCCCAAGATCGAGGACGACGGCAACCCGCGCTTTGTCATCTTCATCCGCACCGCCAATGTCTGTACTTTTTCCTTCTCTTGATCCTAATCAGCCATCGAGATCGCGTGTGATCATAATTTGAGAATTTTTTGTCCTTTCCTCTGCAGGTGTACTTCTGGTACCCTCTCAACATCGTCACCGGCGGCACGACGGCGAAGATTATGCTCGCGGCGAAGGACAACTTCTTGGGAAAGTACATCTACAAGGACACGCTCGCCAGGAACCTTGCTGCTGTCATCTACAAGGTAGTAGCACAAATGCACAATCTGTTTGCTGCTTACACAATGCCATAATCGTCTAGAGAAGCTCTAGAGAAGAGAAGCAATTAGCAATTGGGTGATTTAATGTCTGTTTTATGATTTTGTTTACTGAAGGATGAGGATGACATAATTGAGACAGCGAAACAGCAGTACCGGGTGCTGAAGACCGAGAACGAGTTTCGATATGGCTACAAAGTTGTGGTAATTTTCTCGGCCCTCACAGGTTTTGTGTGTCAGTGTGTGTGTGTGACTTTCTGCTCTTGCATTCAATATGGAGAATTGCTATTTACCTGTTTCATCTGGGTGAGCAGGAGAACGCAAACCTGAGGTCTGCGCTGACAACAAGTAATGTGATCGAAGTACGTTTCGCTAGCACCATTTCTCATTTTCCTGTCAAAGTTTATCAAGTTACTAGCAATTTATCATTGACGTTAGAATTGAAATCCCTGAAAATGAATATATCAGCCTTGTACCTTTTGTTTTATTCTAGGCTGACATTTGCTAGACTTTTACTCAGCAAACTCTCTCGCGGTGTCCTGCAAACTTCAAATTATTTTGGCCTAGTAGATAGTAGCTTCAGAATATGCTGTCCTGGAAAAGAACTTCTATGCAATTAAATGAGGATGGTATTTATAGTAAACTAGAGAAACAACGTTTTCAGTAAGTTTTGAGAATTGCGATTTTTTTTTAGTGTATGTGACCTTCTGCTCTTGACTCTTGAGCAAAGGTAGAAAGTTGCCGCCGTCCTTCCGGCAACCGGCAAGCAAAGTTAGCAAGTCACTAACAGTAAGTTGTACTGCTTGTTCCAGCTCCCAAAGAAAGAAGAGCTCAAAACTGTGGTTGACAAGGTGAAGGACTTCTTTGGCAATGTAACCTCTGGTGCCAAAGAATCCTTTGGGCAGATTACAGGATCTGTCAGCAGTGCGGCCGAAGCACCAGTGGAAGAAGAGAAGCCCTGGGTGAAGCAGCGAAATGAGAGGAAGCGGAAACAGAAGCTGAAGCAGCAACAAAAGCAGAACCAGGGGATCAGTAAGTAGAGACACAATGCTACTACACAATTGCATTACTGCTTCCTCTGATTTTTGCTTGTGTGAATCTCTAGGCCTTGAATAGCCAGATGTTCTGACCTGTCTGCATGGTTACCATTCCTAATCTGCAGAGACGGAGAGCTGATTGAATCGTGCATGCAGCATAACAGAGATCGCAAGTGAATAGCCGGCTGTATTTTTGCTGCGTGCTCATTTTCCTGTCCCAGATCAGCCCAGTAGTCGAGTCC
>CM002480.1:16169869-16238216 GCA_000325765.3 Leersia perrieri | reverse complement strand
AAAAAAAAAAAGGGATCAACCCTGTAGTTTCACAACATTTCAAAATTTTGAAATAATGTGTAGCCTACCTGTGAGTAACTTGGTTTGTTCTTCTCACTGAAATGCGCAGCTAGTCTCCCGGGATATTAGAAACTGGCGTTGTATCGACTTATGGAACTGCGAAATTTACTGTTGTATATTGATCTCATTTCTTTGACGAGTTACAGAGGCTGTACAGCGTGTGCGTCACTGCGTATGACCAGATGATATTTGTCCGTATCACAATTCAGTTTTCTGAAATTTTGCATCCGAAACACAGGCTCCAAGAACAAAAGGAATTAAACATGCTCTATTGTGCAATTCTCTTTTGGAGGCTGCATGTTGGCATTAGCATATTAGGCTACTTCGAGCATGTCAGTCAGAGTCCCAGAGATCCATAAATATCAAACAGTATGGAACCAGAAAAAGGATCTCTGTATGATTTGAAATGAGCGAACTGATTCATCACAGAGAATATAGAAGTGACCATGAGATTTTAATATCACTCTTCTCATTCTACCAATCTAAAGCACCAGGGTTTACATTTACTGAAATTGCACACAAGAATGTTCTCTTTAAAACTTTTTTCTGTCTGCAACAAAATCAAAACCAGATATAGATGAAGTGCCCATGAGCCTAGGACGATTAGAACACTACTTTCAGTATGGTGTTTACGGCCATGGGGATCATAGATTGAACATTTGCAATTACAAGTCAATGACTCGTGACAGTTTCTGGATGCGATTCAGCAAGAAGTCCCCTTGCTTGATGGTCGCTTGGTAGTAAGCATTTCTGGCGTCAGGTCGGTTTGTCTCCAGAACACCAGCAACCTTATCGATCTTGCAGTGAAGCTTCCCAGCTGCAATGAACCGCGACAATTCCCTAGAACAAATGAAAGTGAAATATTATCTCGGCAGCAAAGGAACAGAAGAAAAAGGGTTTATCCTGCACGGGAGTTACAAACAGGTTTTATCCTACACAGGATCACAAACATCATTAATGCATATGGTTGACAGCACTTACTGGTCTATGAAATCAACAGTCACACCAAATGCTGCAGCCATTGCTTCCATTGTCACACTCTTGTATGACTCCAAAAACTGTGAATAGACAACAGTGCGCACTTCCCTCATGTAGTAGCGGAAATGAGGCTGAAGATAGCGGTCCAACTTAATTTGCTCTGTCATCCCAGCTGAAATGAAGTTTAGACCATATTTCATATATGACCAGCCGAATGTTACAGATTGTAAAAACAGACGTAAAACTATAGACAACTTATTGAGATATTATACACTTACAGAATGCAACAAAAAATGACTTGTATTGACAATCGTAGAGGGAGTTGAGAAACTCAGATAGGTGAGGTACTTTGCCAATCACTGCCAGGATTTCTGGTGCATCTACCACCTGACATGTTTCTTGTTAGTGAGGTAATTAAAATAAGAAAAGATAGAGACTGTAAGAAGTGAAATTACCTTTTGTTTCAAAGATACACGATCCAATGATATGATACTTGTAAGGACAGTGTAGAAGACAAAAGTGTCATATGGGAACAGATCATAAGTCGTGAAAGTTGAAATAGAATCTAAAAATAAGTTGGCAGCTTTCTTGAAGTTTCTTGTCGCCATGCAGTATAGACCTTCATATACTTTCAATCGGTTCTTTCTCTCCCAGTCACCCCCCTCCTCAAACAGGCTTCAAACAACATAATAAATGGTCAGGCATCATTGTACCAGTATTACAGATGGGAGAATGGAACTCCACAAAGGCACAACCAAAGCTATAACTTACTTCTTTGCCTTGTCAATGGATTTTGAGATGAGATCAAAGTCCATGTGGAAAAGGCCTATCTGCAAAGTGTAGAACACAAGATCCATTTTCTGGCCAACAGCTACAGTTTTTCCTTCAGTAACTTTAAGCTGCTCCAGTGCCTTTTCCTGAAATATTGATTTGAGAGAACGAGAATAGGTAAATTTCGAGGATGCACTGAATGGATCATGGATGTATAGAAGCATACAAGTTTATACCTTCTCCCCAACCCTCATGAAGTACAAGGATTTTGCTAGATGGGCCTCACGCACTTCACTCTCACCCAAATTCTCTTCAGCATCAGCAATTCTACATACATGAAAAAATGAGTTACTTCCAGAGGAACCAAATGATTCTTACAAACTTGATAGTGACTTGAACATTAGATACAGATGCGAAGAGCACCATGGAACATAGGAAAGTAGAAACATGCAGAATTATGCAAATCACCAAAAGGGTATATTTTTACTAGAACATCAAGGATACTATTTATACTATGTTCGCTAGCGTAACCCTTGATATTCAGTCTGCTCTCTATAGTATGGACTGAATTTTTGAAATTGGGAGTACTGCTATGAACTCATGCTGCCATATATTTGATACCTAGTGTGGTCTTTTATATTTATGCAATTGACACCTTAAAATTCAGTTTTTGCAACAGGTTAATGATGGGAGTGTTGGCCCAGCTCCTAGCTAGCTCTCACACTCACGGAAACAGAAACTCCGATGAGGGAAACACAGCTCACAACTTTTGAGAGCAAGAAGAATAATTGAAAGTGAATATCACAAGCTCTAACTTTGTAATGAGGTATACATCACCTTATATAGGCACTTAAGTCGGTTTGCTACAGTACCCGGCTACAGTAACCGACTTAGCACAATACAAAATAAAATTGACTACTATCACAGCTGTCAAACTGGAAATGACAGCTGCAGCCTACCTTGCTGCCTAAGGAAAGGAACAAGGATTATACTAACAGGGAGTATGGAACTATGCGTGTTTTTTTCCTGTAAACATTGTATAGTTAGCAGCCCGTAGGGTAACCAAGCTCACCAGCAGGGCAATTGAGTCAGGTGCTCAAGACAAGGGCAGTCGAAATACGGAGGAGGCAGAGGATTGGTAGCGTCAGCAGAGAAAAACTTTGGATGCAATCTAAACGCTACCAATTGTTACCAAATTTTGGTAAAATATGTGGGTAACAAACTGAACACAGCCAAACTAACCTTACCTACCAAAATTTGGCAATGTCACCGACTTACCAAAGTTTGGCATTACCAAATGATGGAAAGATAATCTGAACAGCCCCATATTGAAACAAAGTTAAATATGTCAATCTTTCTTCACATTAGTTAACATTGGTATTTTATTTGGAGACAAGAGATGCATAAATTACCTCACATTGATTGGGAAGTTGTGAATTGTGATCCTTGGCAATCTACTCCCTCCATCTACTTATATTTGACATTGGCTAGCTCATTTTTGAGCTAACCAACGTCAAATATAGAAAAAAAGAGGGAGTATATTACTACTCTACAGGCCCAATTATACAACGCAACGGAAACAACTAAAAAGGAACATGCATATGTACCTGACCTTGAAACAAAATAGCGAGAAAGTTTATTATCTTCTGCAGATTTGTATAGGTAAATTGACCCTAAACATGATTCATAAATTAGAACTACCTAGTCAAAAGTAAGTTATCAAGTAGTTTAATATTCTACCTCTCGCACCCAAAGCTAGTACTCCCTCCAAACAAAAAAAAAGGTGGAAGGAGTATGTTAGTTTGGGCAAAGGGATCATAGTAAAACCTGAGTTATCAGTTATCAGTTTATCACAATATATTCTCACATAGAACGTAGTATTACAGGCATACTCAACACAACAAAACGTATCCCCACATAGAAATTACTTTAGATATTGGCTAGGAAGTTGCCAATTGTGATCCTTAGAAATCAATATAACTTTTCTACAAGCCCAATTAAACTTTATAACAGTAACAATGAACAAAAGCATGCACTGAATCACACATCTGTGAGCATGAAATCAAGGGGCAAAAAAACTGGCAATGTACTTAAGTACCCAATTTTGAAACCAAATTGGGGAATGAATTTACATCATTAGCAGACCAGTCTAGAGGCCAATCAACCCTAAACATAATTCATAAATTACAACAACATAGTCAAATACAAGTCATGTACCAATTCAGGAATTATGTCTCGCACTCGAAGTCAGCTATAGGTTAGTTTAGGCAAAGGGATCACAGCAATACCTGAGTTATCACTTATCACAAAACCTATCCCCATGTAGTAAGTACTACAGGCATACTCAACACAGCGAAGGGGCGACCTGTTTTAGGGGACTAAAAGTAGAACGATGCGAAATTGAGAAGAGCAAGAATCCACTCACTTCTCGTCGAGCTTGCGGACCTCCTCGTCGATCCGCGCGCGCATCTCGGCGAGCAGCGCGTCGTCCGGCTCCAGCACGCCCGCGGCAGCCAGCGACTCGAACAGCGTCGCCATGCCTGCCAATCAATCAATCAATCAATCAAACCCGCAGAACAACCAAAGCCCATCACCGAAGAGGCGGCGGTGCGGCGCGGCGCCGTACCATCGGATTTGACGGCGTCGAGGACGTCGGAGCGGAGGGCGACCTTGGCGAGGTCGTCGACGTCGGGGTGGGAGAGGAGGAAGAGCTTGTTGGCCAGCACCAGGTGCCTCTCCTGCTTCGCCTCCTCGCCGCCGGCGTCCATCTCCTCGCAGGTTAGGTCGCCTCGGGTTCTCTTCTCGCTCGAGGTCGAGGGGAACGGAGAAGTCTGTTGCTGTTGCAGAAGCAGAACCGACAAGGAAGGAGGATTAGTAAACCTGTAAACGTGACACAGCTAGCCGCGCTGCGGCCCACAGCTTATGGGCCGGATTCAGAGTCCGTTTCAGCGCTAAATGTTCTTTAGTTCAGAATTCAGAAAGCCATAAGGTATTTAACCAACGGAAGAGTGAAGAAAACTTTGGTCATAAGCAACAAGTATGCAGAAACGGAACAAGTATTTCATACCCAGAACGCACCGAGATTTCGAAATGAGGATAAACTAGAGCAATCATCACTAGATCAAGTACTTTCAAACCCCCAACAAAACATAGATCAAGATTCGTAGACAATTTGAGGAGGTTTCAAGTCTGCTAAGGAAAATTTGCTGCTAAGTGCTACAATGTACTAACCAGCCCCAACTAGAAGTAAGCATAAGCCAAAAACCAGCAAAGTACGAGAAAACGATAACTACTCTCCTACTAAGTGGAAACTACTCCATCCGAATCATGTACCTATGGACCCTAATCCTTAATCCTGAATGTCAGGTATGGGGAGGACTCGTCCGAGTTATACAGTGGGGAGTCGTCGTCTTCCGGTAAGGTCGGGGGAGACGACGGCTCGCCCTGGAGAAATTCACTCACGTTCTGGGAGTAGGGCACCCCGTCCTCGCTGCTGTCGTTCTCCACGAGTACGTCGTCCTCAGGAGCCGTGTCCTGGTCAGCAGCCACGGCGGCGTTGCCGGCGTCGATCTCGACCTCGCCGACATCCTCCTCGTCGCGGGTGGTGGTGCTGTCAGCCGTGGCACTGGCGCTGGTGCTGGCGATGGTAGTCGGATCATCGGCCTTGTCGCCGGTGTTGGTGTCGTCGACCGCGGCATCGGCAGTGAGCTCGACCTCCACCTTGACATCATCCACGCCGGCGTTGATGTCGTCGGCCTCGGCCGCGGCATTGCTCTCATCCACCTTGATCTCGTCCTCGTCACGGATGGTGCTGCTTTCAGCCGTGGCGCTGTCGTTGGCGATGGTAATGGGATCATCGACCATGTCGTCGCCAGTGTTGCTCTCCTCGACCTCAGCAATGGCAGCGGGGTCGATCTCGTCGACGGTGGTGGCGTTGTCAGCAACGGCACTGGCACTGGCACTGGCACTGGCACTGGGGACGACCTCCTCGCCGCCGGTGTTGCTGTCATCCGGGGGACTGGCGTAGACCTCCTCGCCGGCGTTGCTGTCAGACTTGGCGCCGGCGTTGGGATCATCGACCTCATCGTCGCCGCTGTCGCTGACAGCGTCACCCACGGCCTTCAAGCGCGCAATGATGTCTTCAGCGTCGGCCAAGGCGGCCGCGATGGCATTGTCAACGCCGGTGCTGCTCATGTCGTCGGTGCCAGTGCCACCGGCGCTGACGCCCGAGTACTCGGCATTGAGGTCGTCAAAGACTTCGTCGCTGGAGTAGTCGCCTTCGTAGCCCGTCGTGACTGTCTCTGTATCTGTCAAGCCACCACCAGCCGCCACGCTGCTGCTGGCAATGTTAGAGCCGGCAATGGCAACCGGATCGACCAGCCGGTACTGGCCGTACTGCTGGAAGAATTCCGGATCTTCCGGCTGGTACTCGAAGGCACCGGGCTTGAGCATAACCAGAATGACGGTCGTGTTTTCGCCTGATGGCAAGCCAGTCACAGCAAGTTCTTCACAGATGACACGCGGAGATGCACCCGCCTGCATGAGCGCATGCGTTAGGCAGTTTTAACAACGAACGAGTCAAACATGTTCAAAGAAGAAAGGCAGTTTGTCAGTCAGGCTAAGGCATATGTGTACTCTATATTCAGTGCTGAACTACTACTCGTTTTGGGGTGTTTGGTGATTAGCACTTCTTTTTTGTTTTTAATAAAGGGCAAGGTGCTTTCTATTGCTTGAGTGAAGTCAAGTCCTAACAGATAGCATAATTGACACAAAAGATTTTTTTTAATACAGCAAGAGATCTATTGTCCTGACAAGAAGACAAACTGAGGAAAAGTAAAAGAAAAGAAAATACTCACCGCAATACGTAAATGTACGTAAGCAACCACCTCCGCACTTTCCTTGCAAATCCTGCAAGGGGAAAATATACAGTATGTATACACAGTAAGCATGGAACTATGTACGGAACTATATATGCATCAAACAGGAAGGGGGAAAAGCATGACAATAAGTACTGGTGACATGAAAATGATCAAATAGTTATAGTCAGTTATTTTTTGCTGAAGAGTTACCAGAGGCCTTCACTTGCTATCACAAGAAACTCCATGTCTTCAGTTATGCCCAGCTGACGTAGAAAGCGCCATTTTCCATCAGATCCCACCAGCAGCAAAGACGTTATATTCTAGTATCAAACAAATTAACCTAGTTATGTTGCACTTACAGTGCAGATGTCCGGGCCGCATACCAACATTTGATCGTCAGCTTCTAACTCTTTGTTCTTCTTAAAAGCAAAGTCACCTGAAACGTAAGTAGGTAAAACGCCAATCACTATGTAATGTATGTGTGATTGTGTGTGTTTGTGTTCTACTATGTGCAATCAACGAAAAACATATCCAGACAAGTCTATACCAATTGATCTTGAGACTGATACTCTCCCCTTAAAATCACCAGGTAAGCCCCATTCTTGCTTGCATATATCTTTCCCCATTACTTCACGACACCTAAGTCCAATGGCTCTTCCTCCTGCTCTTCGAACTCTCTCTAATTCTTCACCACTGGCTTCTGATAGTTTGTGATCGACGGTTAAATCATGGGCCTTTTGACAACAGGAACAAGCAAAAATGTTAGGCACCGCAAAAAGGAGCATAAGAGTTAGCTAGCAACCAGAAATTCAATAGGAAAACAATCACTATACCTGACCATTTTTCGAGAGTACGCAACGAGAATCACCAGCATGTTCAACAATGATTTGGTTACCTCTAATGAGAACCACACATGCTGAGCTCCCTTCATATGCTGGCGGAGTATAGGTCGCCTGGAAAAGGAAGAACAAAACAGAAGTACATAACACAGAATCCCAACATAGTTAGTTAGAAAGAAAAGGCTACCAAGAAATATCTCAAGAAAGCCACCAGGTAAAGAAAAACATTTCTGAAACCAAACCAGTGTACAAAGTAAATCATCAAAGGGATTGCCACAGACAATACCTTAATTTAGGTGGTAGCATAGTATGATAAGAACCAAGGTGCAATGAGAACTTAAGGAGCTGTTAGCCTCCAATTCAGCAAACCAGCCGATCAATATGTAATTAACTGAACCTTTTTTTATAGGAGCAATTAGTCGAGGTTAGCGTTAAACATGTCTCTTCCAACTCCAAAGTACATCTCAAGAAAGAACAATAGTCTCGACCTCACACAAATTCTTCCATTTCCTTTTTATAGATACAATATGCACACTGTCCAACAAACAGAGTTTTGAGTAACTTCTTCAACATATGTATATTAAAAGACATTCAGGGGTTAAAAGATTACTACCTGTGGGAAAGGCCAAAGGTTCGCACAGACACCAGCCTTGAGAAAATACATCCATCCATTATCACGAGGAATAACTAACTCCCTCCAAGCATCAGACTGTTTCAGGTTCTCATCCATCCTGCAGAAATTACACAAAAACAATGATATTCATATTCGCAACTGCAGCTATAAAGAAAATGATATATGGTAGGTCAAAATAACCTGAGAAACACATTATGTAGTGCAGCAGATAGTTCCAGATCGTTGTGATAGTTGTCATGATTGCAAAGCTCAATGTGAAATCGTTTTGCTAAATACGATGCTACTTCAGCTCCTGAGATAGAAAATAAACAACTCAGTTTTGCAGATCAATAGGATGGATCAATATTACTCCTGTGTGCATAGAAGGTTGTAAATCAAAACAATGTTATGAAACTAGTAGCAGGACATCACTTCAATAGGTGTCATAAGAAACTGATTTATAAACATGTCTATCAAAATTAGCCAAACCTGTTAATCTGGATTATCCTCTTAATTATAATGAATGTTTATATTAACCCACATCCATGCAATGTTTTATCCACCATAAATTAAAATTTCTATGTTTATGCAGATCATATTATCATTGCAAGCCTGCCGCATGAAAGTGATTACTCATTAGCTAACTCGGTTAGTTACTTGGAGTCGAGCTTCGACAGTTTATTGTCAATTGTAACACCCCTCTTTCAATCTTAATAAAATTTGGTCGGCCAATCCTTTCGGCTGACCCGGCAAAATTAGCTAACTCGGTTCATTATCCCGAACTGTATCATCATATTTATTTGAAAATTGACAGGCAACAGTTTCAGCATAAAAGGTACAGTTTTCTAAACATGCACACAGATAAATACGACACACGCTGACATTAAAAAAGCATGACATAAATGGTAGTGCCAACAATTTGAAGGGTTTGAAACAATAAAAAACGATTAGAATGAGGATCAAACCTCCATGTCCATCATAAACACCAAAGAATGATGTGGACGTGTTATCATCAAAAGATAGGATAGCTGCATGCTAGA
The DNA here is from genome assembly GCA_000325765.3 of Leersia perrieri. Classification (NCBI taxonomy): domain Eukaryota; kingdom Viridiplantae; phylum Streptophyta; class Magnoliopsida; order Poales; family Poaceae; genus Leersia; species Leersia perrieri. The sequence goes on along the minus strand of CM002480.1, from coordinate 16,229,056 downwards.
GAGAATCAGGAGGGTACATATGTCAGTTTCGGTATTTTTACACAATTACTTAGTTCAGTAATAGATTTTTGCAGAACTGTCATTTTTTTGCCATACAAAAGACTGCAAGTTTACTCACAGCATCTTCCATTTTCTCACTCAATCCCTGCATAGATGATACGGCGTACAAAAATTTTTCATTCTCTTCTCCAGCAGTGAACCTTGGATACTTAGGAAGGCTGTTACCCATAGCAGAGCTTTCTTTGCAGAAAATTTATGACATTAATACAAATATGCAGTAACCATATTGACAAGTATGAAGAAAATTTAAACTGAATAGAAAGTCAAGTAGCATAATCAGACTTGATATGGTACTATTTATCTAGCTCAAAGCACAGGGTGTAACTGGTGCTTGCCTTCAGGGCCCCTAAATGCATTTTTTTAGATATATAATGTGGAAGTATCGATCTTCAGTTGCAGTGCTACAGTTTTTTACGCCTAAATCTTGTCTTATAAGAGAATCAAGCAAGGAGGAATTACATTATAATGTTGCTGTGAACAAAATACATAAAAGGGTTTCTAAGAACACCATATAAGCTTTACAGATACAATCAGTAAGACCGAATTCCAAAGTGAGAAAAGAAGAGGAAACGAACAGAGAAGTGTACTGTAGAAGAATGAACAATTTTCTTCTTGTAAGAAGGGTGGACCGATCAGTTTTAAACAATAAACAAATTTCCAGATATGGTGAGTCTTCGCCGTATCAAAACTTCAATAAATGCAAACATGAGTATGAAGAACAGAAGAGGAAAAGCAGAAGATTCAGCAAGAACAGGAGGCAATATAACAGTGCGGCACTCAACACCGTCACATGGAATTTTTTTTTAAAAAAAAACAGAAATAAGTTACAAACAAGAAAAGAATTGAACAATCTTGCAAGATTCAACCGTTCACTAATTGAGAAAGAATCCAACAAAAAGAACTAAGGAGAAGGCATCCAAATCAAGATTTCAGGACAGGGAAAGCTTCTTTGGTGGGCCAGCCAGAAGATATACGTCAAAAACAAAAACAGCGAGCAGTTTAGAAGTCACCTGCAGATATCATTGAACAGATAACTTCGAGCAAACAAAGCCGCAATCGAACAGAGTTTTCCAAGCAGAACTAAACGAAGAAAACAAGCAACAGAACAAACTGCACATTGCATCAGAAACAGTAAAAAAGAATAAGAAACTGACAATTCCGCAACAGAACAAACTGGAAAAAACAGGCAGAAATGAGAGAAACGATTTGTTCGCGCATGCAGCCGCACCAGGAAGAACAGGAAGTAATAGAGATACCGATGGTAGTAAGATCCGGATCAACGTGTTCCGAGGAGAGAAGAATACGAAAGATCACCATGAACCTTCGGTGCTCGTCAACTTCCTCCTCCAAGGAGACTACACCCCAACTTCGAAAGCATCAAGCAACAACAACACGGGCTACGGGAAGCCAAGAACACGACAAGGTAAAAAATAAAAAGGGACCACAGCTGAGTAAAATCTTCGCAAATTTAGGATGCCGAAACGCTTCAATTTCGAGAATGAGGTTGAGACGCAGTGCTGCTCGATCAAAACGAACAACAAGACTGCATTTGGTTACTGCAAATTCAGAAACTGACACTTCCTACAACACACCAAAACAGAAGAAACTAAACGGCAAGCAGAGAAGAGAAACGAGTTGATGTCGTCTATATTTTTTCCGCGCACAAATCGGTCGGGTCCTCGCATCATAAACAAGAACGGGAAGCAAATAGAGACACGGATGATGATAAGATTAAGACCAACAGCGCTCCGAGGAGAGAGGCGAACGGAAATCACCATGAAGCTTCGGTGCTCGCCAACCTCCCCCTCAACTCCAATAAACCCACACGCCAAAACTTCATGAAATGCATCAAGCAACAAACGGGTGCCGTAAGCCAAGCACACGAGGAAACCACACGCCAAACTTCATCAAAAGCATCAAGCGACACATGGGTACCGGAAGCCAAGAACACGAAGGGAAAATAAGGATCAAACCGCGGTAAAACCCTGCCAGGTTTCAGATGCCAAAACGCCTCCAGATTCGAGAAGAGCCGAGAGACGACGGTGCTGCTCGATCAATGCCACCCAGTGAAGGCAGGAACGAGTGAACCGCGATACACACACCAAACACCACCACCAAAGCAAACACGATCAAAGAAGGAGAAGAATCCCACCACCACCAAAGCAAACACGATCAAAGAAGGAGAAGAATCTCACGCGCATTTCGAAGAGATAGGGTTTAGAGATGGAGGCGGCGGACAAAAACCAGAGGAGAAGAGTGGGAGAGAGAGAGATCTCAACTCACCTCGCACACCTTTCGCCGCCGCTGCTGTTGAGGGAGAGAGAGAGAGGGAGAGAGAGAGAGAGATGCGGAAAAGTGGTTGTGCTACGAAGCGCAAGCACGAGAGGAGGCGCGGTTAAATACCTGGAGCGGACGTATCTTGTCCGTTGGATCGTCCCTGACGGCTGATCCAACGCTCGAGGAGAGCCTGCAGCCTGTGCCTAGTGGTCCCCACGGAGCCAGCACCTCACCCTGCATGACCCGTCCAACGTGATGTGTGATTCTCTCTTATCACAACCTAGTCGATTCAATATTGGTACAGTATTCACACAATCTGGAACAGAAAACACCCATACAGTTTTCACATGAATCAATTCATGTGTTTTCTGTACGAATGACTAAAATTCTAAATCCCAAATAGAGAAATTGTGTAATATATGACGGTATCAAGCCTAAGCAAAATTAGCTGACCTGGAATTTGTAATATACTCGGTACATGGCAAGATGATGTTGTCAGGTCTTATGATCAGATTCCATACATCTCTTTAAGTGACTAGGGGTCCAAGGAATCAGCTCAGCAACTAAAATGTCTGAAAAGAGAAACATATATCATCAGAAATACAAAGAATTAACATGGCTGCCTGCATTTGCAAGTTGCAAATAGTGAAAAAGAAGGTACATAGATTACAAACTAGAAATTGTTAATGGTTAGAACAGTGTGCTAGGCTGAACAGGAAACACAGCAATGCCAGGTTATCATCTCAAGCATTGCAGAGCGAAATGCATTTCCCTTCAAAGTTACACCATGGACAAAACCACCACAACAGACTCCCTTCAACATTTATCTATAGGGCATAAATTCAAACTGGACATAAGTAACCGAATTATGCATCAGAAGCCAACGAAATAAACAGAAAAGTAGGTATTGGTTTCTCAATATGCTTCAAACACAAACACTTTCATTACAACCAAGAATATTTCATATTATTGCCATAATGCTTCCAAAAGAAACCATGATGAATTCATCATGGTCACATCAGAAACGTACACTTCTTTAGCATAATAAAAAAATGGTGTATTGTTCTTTTCTGCACGTATTACATTCTGTGTGCGAAATTCAGCACGTACTGCTCGAGTACAAATTGTGAGCAGATGGCAGGGAATGAAACGAATGGCATTTGTACCAGGTATAGTGAAGAAGAGAGAACTGTGAACATATCTGCTATTGTACAATTATGCTACGAGGGTTTTGACTATGGTCACAAGATGCTGCCTATCAACCAGAGGTGCAATAAGAGCAAATACACCATGAGTCCTAGCCTTGCACGAGGCCGGTTCATCAGAATTTGGCTCCCTGAAACCCTACAGCAAAGAAAAATACAAGGCAGTTAGACTAAAAGAATACTACTAGAAATTGCAGATTGCTACGAACAAGACTACTCCCATAAGACGATCATAATTATCAATGTCACGACAAATCAACCTAATGCCAACAGAGTTTGACAGCATTGCTTGTTGAAGTGTAAACAGCTTACCAGATGCCATCAACCCGATCAGCAATGTGTTTTCCCTGTGCTGGAATTATGCCGGAGGTATGTAATGATTTAAATACGCGCCCTTCAATACAAGAAATGCAGCACTGTCATTGACACATTACAAATGATGGTTTAAACAATGCAGAAAAAGAGGTTGTTTTACCTTTGTCGTCTGAATCTTGTGCAGTAATTAGTCGTTCAGACTCTCGGCCAATGTTCAGAACAAGATGGTCAGATGAGCCTTTTCGCATTGTTCTGGAATGCGCAGCCGTAGGGACAGATGAAATTGAAGCCTTCCCTGCTTGTCCCTGAAGAGAAGTGGACTATATTGTTACCACCAAGAATAGAGAATATTCATACATCTTCAAGAGATGTGCTGGCATGTGAAGTATCAGAAACAAGATGCATGTATAAGATTTGTGGCCACAGAATCACATGACAGAACAGTAATACAACTATATAATAATTTTACTAGTATCAGTGGCATATATCTTTTTGGATGAAAGGCCAAAACAGTGGCATATATCTTAAATAAACTAATGGAGCAAAAAAGACAGACGAGGTTTACCAAATCTTCAGCATCAGATATCTCTGAACCAATTGCTGAGGAAGATGCTTCAAATGCTCTGTCTACATTAGACTCTGGCTGCACAAGCCGAACATGATGCAAGTCATCAAACATCTTAACTTTTGTTGACAATTCATCAATCGCCTTTTCCCTGGCCTGAAGCTTTCCTCCCAGCTCCTGTATTACAGACTTGGCATTCCCAGATTCCGTATTTGAGGCAATTATAAGTTTTTCCAGCTTTGATAAGAGTGCTTGTGTGCTTGTAGGCTTGTTATCTTCAAGTGCTTCTTTTCCTCCAAGATATCCTAATCGCTGAATCATTCGTTCCATACTAACTGTTACCTCAAGTAGTTCATTACTCTTTGATTCTAGCTCCCTGCAATTTGAGTCACTATTTCTGGATGCCTCCTTTAGCTGCTCCATTTCACGAGCATGGGATTCAAGATTTAAGTGCAAATCTTCATTTTCATATCTCAAGGTATCCAATTCATGCCGAAGTGCATCAACTTCATCAATGAGACTAAAGAGTTTGTCAACAGGGCTAGAGGACATAGTCAATTCTCTCTGCAAATGTGATTCAGCAGATGATATATTGAGCTTATTTATTCTCTCAACAAGCACTTCCAGTTGATCCTTTGAAATAACATCAGTCACACCTAAATGTTAGGGAGAGAGTTAGGACAAGAATAGAACAAGTAAATAGGTTCTACTAAGTAGGAAATTGACAATAAAAGAATGTCCTGTTGGTAGTTCGATAAGAAGAATTACCTGTGTCTGTTGTACTCTGAGTTTGTTCTAACGACAGCAACTCTAACTCTTTTGCCTTCAACATATTCTCCCTTTCCTGGTACTCCTGGATCTTTATTTCCATTCTTTTGCACTCACCCTTTACTGTTTCAAGTTCTTTCTCAAGCACAGATGCTCTTTTTACATACAGCTCCTGCTCCTGTGAAGAAATTTCAGCAGCTAACTCAGTTTGTTTCAGCCTCATTTTTAACTCATCTAACAAGGTGAACACATCCCCTTTCATATTAGATAAACTTTCAGAGTCCAACTTCAGTCTGTTTACAGTAGATAATAAAGCATCTGAAACCTTAGTATAATCACCAGCTTCCACATCCTTCAAAACAGACAAAGATCCTTCAATTTTTGATATAGTGCTGGAGTTTCCTGTTGCCAATTCTATTGCATAGCCTAGTTCAAGAAGATCATCAGAAATGGATTGGATCTGTTGGCTGCAATAAATACAATTTGATGTCATTGCCCTCAACTCTTTCTGCAGAGAAAGCAATTCAGCCTCTTGAGCTCTGCTATGATTGTCTTTGTTTTGCAATTCATTCCTCAAAATATCATGCTCTTCTAAAGTATGGGCAACATAGCTACTTGCCCGTTGCAAAGACTGATGAACCAGAGTGATATTGTCATTCATGTAACCTGACAAGTCTTTAAAGAACTCAGACAGGTGTTCAGATTGGTTGCTCAACTGTTCAACAATAGTAGAGAACGACAAAACGCCATCAACATTCGCTTTTCTGATTTTGCCGCTTGCCATTCTTTCAGTAACAAAATTATCGTAGTCTGGAAGAGGGAAAAGCATTCCTGATTCTGAATCCTGCTTACAAACATATTGAATGGTCAGATTATGTTTGACATGATTAAGCCAAATCAGCACAATTTGAGATGTATAAGAGTAAACCAAGTAAAAAGGTTCTTTGGTTTGGAAAAAAAGATCGCCTCATCCCTCACCGAGGAAGCTAAAAATTTCAAAACAAAAATTGAAAAGAATAAGAGATCTGGTCAAAGTTTCTTCAGTTCAAACTTGAATTCTATGGGGGAAAAAAAACTGAAAAGCAAAGGACTTTTGCTTGTTCTGAGAGTTGAACCCAAACATCATGCTCTTCGGCCCACTAGCCTCACAAGTCATTACGACTGTATCCATTGGTAGGACACAATTACAAACATAAGAACTACTCCCTCAACAAATCCATTAACTTGAGAACTGCATTGTGTACATTGATAGTGGAGTAACTGGTATGATTAGATGGGGAATTTAGCTAGATCTATTGGTGGTAAGATGGAGTTGGTATCAGGGTTCTAACTTTATATCAAAACTACAGAAAGCTGTAGAGTTTAATAAAAACATAAACACTGAAAAACACAAAAGATGAAATCATGAATCATTTAATCTAAGAATCATAAACTCTCTGTGTGTGTGTGTGTGTGGCCAAGAGAGGGAGAGGAAAGCGGAGAAGGGGCACTTTACCTCCGTTATTGGGTCAATCTGAAAACCCTTTGCAGCGAGCTGTTCATGCATACTCCTCACCAGAAGGCCCATTTCTCTCAAGCTACTGACCTTCTTTCCAAATTCTTCAGCCATCAATGATAAGAGACTGTCAACCTTTACAAGCACACTAAGTTTCTCAAGGTAGCCATGATGTTCAGTTGAATTACTCTGTAAGTTTCCATGACTTTTATCCAACTCTTCCAAACATTTGGCAAGCTTAGCATTAAGAGCACTGGTTTCTGTTTCATATTGAGCTTCAGCTTCCTTCTTTTCAGCATCGAGTACAGAAAGATTCGCTCTAGCTTGTGACAATGCATCTTCTAGTGAATTAATTGTTACATTGGCATCTTCTAATTTGTTGGCAGTCATAGCTAGTTCCTCATTTGTTTTCTCCAGCTCCTCTTCTATAGCAGCAGTATGAGACTGTATTTGCTCCTTTTCTTCAGAACTAGAAGACATATACTCCTTTAATCTACTCAATTCATCTTCTGCTACCTTTAGGGTGGAAAGGGCATCAGCAAGCCTGCTAGCTTGCAAATTAACTTGCTCATTTGCTTTGTATAGCTCATTCTCCACAGAGCTCTTAGCAGCTTGTGATTGCTTGATGTATTCGATGATCTGGCCTATTTTGTTGATAGGCTCCTCACATGGGTTATCAAAAGGAAGAGAGATGCTTGATATCGATTCAACCAGAGAGTCCCAAGAAACTCTGGCTTCTGTCAGCATGCTTTCCACTTTTGCCTTCTCATCGTTAAGGGCCATAATGTTCAACTGCAACTTTTCAGAGTGTGTAACCTGAGAGGACAGCTGCTCAACCTGCTCTCTGAGATCCATAATGGCAGATTCTCTTGATGATATCTCATATTTTAGATTCTCCATTTCCATGCTCGTCGCGTCAATATCTTGCTTTAGCTTGTCTGTTTCAGAGTTTTTTTCATTCAATGTTTGTTTCAAGTTCTCTATTTCAGAGTTATTCTCATCAAGAGCATGCTTTAACTTATCTACCTCAGAGTTTTTCACAACCAAAGCTTGTTTTATGTTCTCTGATTCAGAGTTCAGTTCACCCCAAGATTGCTTTAGCTTCTCTAAAACAGAGTTATTTCTGTCAAGAGTTTGTTTCAGGTTATCAAATTCAACATTCTTTTCATCCAGAGCAAGTTTTAGCTTCTCTATGTCAGATTTCTTCTCATCTAGGACTTGCTTGAGTCCCTCACGTTCCTGTACCAAACCTTTGCCCTTTTTAACAGCCATCGACAACTTCTCCCTAAGCAGAGATGATTTTTCCTCCACCCGTTCAAGCTCTTTCTGCAACGAGTCCTTTTCATTTTTCAGTACACAAGTTTCCTGTACCACACTTTGTAGTTCACCAGATAGCCTCATCACCTCAGACCTATCAACCTTGTCTTCTTCAAGAATTATTTTACACAATGTTAACTCCTGATCCAGGGTATAAACTTGCGTTTGAAGCTTCTCAAAGCTCTCATACTCAACAGGAGAGGATTTAGATCTTCCTTGGATGCTGATGAGGCACTGTTCCACTAATTTGGCACCGTCCATGATTTCATTGCCTTCCAATTGGACATCTGAAACCTTTGCAAATGCCTTTACAAGCTCAGAATACTGTGACGAGAGAACAGAAAATTTATCACTAGTAGCATTGTACAATGACATCAATTCAGCATGTTCATTTGCAAGTATGTCCTTTTCCTGCTTCTCTTCAAGTAGAGCTATTGTCAAGCGGTCAACTTCCTCATGCATTGAATTTAACTTCGATTCATGTGAAGCCAGTCTGTGCAGCATACCAGAGGACTCATCCTGCATCCTGGCTGCATCCTCTTTAATCTGGTATAGTGAGTTCAGAAGCCAATGGATTTGTGAATCGAGTTCACCAGTTAAGACTGCATGTGGAAGGTCAGCTGAGCCTAGGATATCTTTAACTTTCCAGTGCTCTGATAAGATCATGTCAGCAATTTTCTTTTGCTCAACCAGCCATTCTAATCTGTCAATCATCTCCAAGGAAAGCAGATCCTCTGGAAATGATGCTTCTGACATCACCTCTTCAATGCGTCCAAGAATCCCATCCTTTTCTGAAAGGGAGGCCTGAACAGAAGTAAGCATAGTGTTTTGTTCAGTCAGTCGCTCAACGGCAGCCTTAGCAGCTTCCCATGCGCTATATGTTTCTCGAAGCTCATCCAAACATCTCTCATGCTCATTTGACTTTTCATCCAGCAAAACCTTGAGTTCCTCCACTCTGCTCTCAGCTGCTTGCATAGCATCTGACTTCTGCTGCAACTCTGCCATGCACCCATCAAGCTGAGCTGTCTTCTCTGCCAATGCCTGCTTCAAGGAATCACGATGTTGCACCAATGACTTGCCCTTTGTAACAGCCATGCTGAGTCTTTCCTTAGTTGTTGCTAATTTATGCTCCATCTGTTCAAAGTCTGCTTTTGCTTTTCTTGCTTCAGCATTTGCTGCATCCAGAGCAACTTTCACAGTCTGAAGCTCTTCAGCAAGGTTTTTGTTTTCTTCCCAAAAAGTGTTCATCTTCTGCATGAAATCTGCTTCATTCCTCTTGCTACTAACCAATTCCTCCGAAACAATACCTAAGATGTTAGCATGATCGCATTGCCCCATGGCTACAAAATCAGGCTTCACCTCTGCTAGAACCTGCTCAAGTTGTTGAATACCCAGTAAGATTTGTCGATGCCTCTCTGCCAGCAATGAGGTCTTCCTTTCAACAAGAGATATCCCATCTTCATCAGAACCCTCACAGCTGACATCATATTGCCCAACCAAAGCATCAACAGAGGCAACAATTCTCCTAATAGCAAGTTCCGACTCTTCCTTCGATGAACCAGGGTATGCATCCATAACCTCCCTTGACACCTCAACCTCTTTAGACTTACCACGTAAGCTCTCGATCTCCTGCTCCCTCGCACGCACCACCGAATTCAGTTCAAGTACAAGTCTCGAGCAATCGTCAAGCATCGAGTGCAGCGGCGTCGGTGATGCTAGCAACCTCTCATCAGCGTCCTCTGCAGGCAACATCGAACCTGATGCCTCTTCCCCCACAAGCTCACGCAGCATCCTTCGCAGCGCCACAGCCTCCCGTGCAAACACCTCCCTCTCTTCCTGAACCAAAAGCCATTCCACGTCGCATTACAAACTACAGCTAGAGCAGCAAGTATTAAAATATTAGCCTGATTAAGTGTCAAAAGAAGCAGCACCTTGTACTTTCGGCACTCGGCTGCGATGCTGGACTCGTCGGGGAAGTCGATGACAGCGATGGATTCATCGAGGGAGCGGGCGGAGCGGGAGCCGCCCGTAGCGAGGTCGTCCGGGGCGTCCTCGAATGTCTCCCCGCTGGTGGTGTCGTCGGCGGGCATGTTGACTAGGACGCCGCCGTCGGGGTCGGCCCCGGGGCTCCGCGCTTCCTACATGGAGCAGCAACAGCAGAAGTGAGGGGTCGAAGCCTCCATAAGCAACGTTCTCCCACGCGAAACCAGGTATCGGAACGGAGGTGGCGAGAGGCGCCGAGACGGCGGCGGAGTGCGTACCTGGGAAGGGAGCTCGACGAGGACGCCGTCGCTGCTGCCGCCCTCGTCAGACTGTACCCGGACGCGCGGCGGGGAGCGGCGGCGGGCGGAGGAGGAGGCGGACGAGGAGGAGGAGGACTTGGGGGAGGAGTCGGAGTCGGAGTGGTCGCCCATGGCGGGCACGGCGGCGGCGGCGGCAGATCTGGGCCCGGGGGATCCGATCAGACCATTGCCGCGACGAGGAGGTGAAAGGAATTTGGGGGGTGTTTGGTCCGGTGGAGACGATGGCGTGTGGGCCCGATCCCCGCGGTGCGCGGAGATGGAGAGTAGCAGAGCGGCGAAGGAGGAGACTGTCTATGCTTACAAGTGGGCCCACGTGGCAGCGGGAGTGAGAGAGGTTGACTTGTCGCCTGTCGTGTTTGTCAGCTCATCGGACCCAGCTGTCGGTCTGGGTTAACCAGCGCCCTTGAGATCGCGTGTACTCCTTCGCGTCGTGCCCACTGATGGATTATCGCCGATTCGTTGACCGCTGTAAACAGTAGACGGGACCCATCTTTCAGTTGGCACGCCGTCCACAGAGACACATTGGTCCTGTCACGGCCCAAACAAATTGCTACTCCGTTTTATAATATAGGGTTTTAAAAACTTTTTTTTAATATTTGATTATTCATCTTATTTAAAATTTTTATGCAAATATATGCTTAGAGTATTATTTATGATAAAATAAGTCACAAGCAAAGTATAATTAATACTAGCATAATTTTTTAAAATAAAATGAACGGTTAAATGTTGCAAATAAAAAGTCAAAACTCTTACATTATGAAATGGAGAGAGTACTTTCCAGATGGTTGTGCGTCTGTGCCCCTCAGCCTTGACTCTCGTCTCGTAGTCGTAGGTTTGGGCTTCGTGTAATTTTCATAATTGCTATTTGTCGTTCGACAGAAATATTGAGCACAGATCTTGCAGATTGTTAGCCTTAGAAATGACCTATCATTCATGCTAGTCTGTCTTCTCTTTTAGCTCCAATCATCCTCTCTGGAACTAGGAGCGAAAACCCAATGAGTTAGGATTTAGGGTTTCAGGGTTAGGAAGGGGCGGGAAAAGGATTGAGAAAGGGAGAATTCTCAGGGCTCGCGGGGTTAGAGGATAGCAGTGGAGGGGGTTGTAATGCCTCGACCCCTCACCTGGAACGGGTCAGGCCTGTTAACACGTGGCAGCTGTCTAGGACATCAAAATTTCTCTCACAAACCAACACAGTTCTTTTCTGCGCACTTTGTCATCACTCGTGCGCACCCGAAAAGAACTTTCCGGTCAGTCACCCATCCCAAAATTGCTACAGGACCAAACACGCTTAACATTAGAGTTCTCTGAAGATAAGCTCCCAGAAAAAAGTTATAACTTGTTAGTATGAGTTCTACCAATCTTATTAAGCCTGGATCAGGATGTCACTTACACCCGCCTTCAAAGGACCCGACGTCCCCGTCGGTCCAATATATCCACACTTGGGCAAGAGATATCCCATACCGACTAATGGAGGTGAGTCGGCAGATCTAGAGGTGATAGAGGCATTGTCGACTATTGAGGAAGGGGGAAGGCGCCACCGGCTACAAACTCATCATTCTCTCGCCCGCACGCTAAAGGCGTCGAAGGGAAGAGGATAGGCGTGGGCTGACGCCAAAGGGGAGAGACATGCGGCGTTGACGCCAAAGCCCAGACAGGAGAGATGCGGCAATAAGAGAGGGAAGAGGAGGATTGCCAACGATGCGAGGGAGAGGACGGGAAAAGAAAAGGAAAACAATGGTTGATTTGTGGGTCTGTTGGAGTTTAAGGGCATAATTTTTTGACTTTTTTGATGTCCTGGTATCAAAACACTAAATTTTTAATTGATGGACTAATGATGAATTTTATAAGGGCCGACTCGCAACTAAGGGCTGAAAAATAAAAATAGCAGAGAGTGGCTTCTTTTCCTTTAAGTCGCACACTTTTTTTCCTAGATCACGGGCGTGTAGGTGGCACATTTTTTCCCTATAACACGGCCCTAACCGAGGGGCCAAAGAGCTAGAGCTACTAGAGCCAGGGACGGAAGATGCACTAGAGCTAGAGAGATAGAAGACGCGAAAAGCAAGTATACCAGTGAGGAAAGAGTTAGGTCCTGCTTAGTTGCTAAAAGTTTGTTCTAAAAACATTATAAATGAAGCATTAAATATAGACGAAAAAAACTAATTACACAGTTTTGATAGAAATCGCGAGGCGAATCTTTTGATTATAATTAGACTATGATTAGCCATAAGTGCCACAGTAACCCACATGTGTTAATGATGGCTTAATTAAACTCAAAAGATTCATCTCAAAATTTACGGGCTAGTCATAAAATTAGTTTTTTCATTCCTATCCAAAAACCCGTTCCGACATCTGGTCAAACATTGATATAACACCCAAAAGCAAAATATTTTAGGAACTAAACAATGCCTTAGTTACTCCTCTGTCTTAAAATAAAACTATATAAAAGATTTAATTTTTTCTTAAAATATAACTATTTTTATACCTATATATCTCATCTTCACCAATCACAACCATCCCTTATTTAATTTTCATATACATATATATATTCTCTTTTAACCAATCACAACACTTCCTCACTTTAATCTTATTTTTTCCAAAAAAAAGAATAGATATCTCTATACTGAGACGGAGGAGGTATAAACTTATATTAAGAAGAAAGAGGATAAAAAAATTAAGAGTATAAACAACAATGCAGCTCAGCGACCCACACGGAGGCGTTGTCTTGCTTAGAAGGTATTCGTCTGGCTGCAACATGGGTGCATATGCTGTTGATCATCGAATCAGATAATTCAGAGGTTGTTGCAAATCTTGTAAAGAAGACACCCTCAAGAGCGGCATGGTCGGGAACGATTATGGAGGCGCACAGATTGATGGAGTGCCTACAGCTGGTGCATATGCACAAGATAAAGAGAGAATCAAATGGGTAGCTCATAAGTACGCTAAATAAGCGTCCAGTTTAGGAATCTACAGAGAATGGAAGCTAAGTTCTCCTGCAGAAATCCTTGATCTGATCTGGTGAATCGAGAATGTAATCCAGCTTTCAGTCATTAATATATTCTCTATTTTCCCTAAAAAAATTAAGAAAGATTAGCTTTTATATAAAAATTTACTTTACGTATGCTTTAAAACAAATATACCGCGAGTTTGCAACAAATCAGTGTTGCTGCGCTGTGCGTGTTGCGCCGTGCCATGGTTGGTCAATCGCCATGATGATAGCACTTCAATGGCGCGCAAGTCGTAACAGTCTCCGAGGCAGGGGCCCCACCCGTCCACCCACAGAACTCCTCGATCCCAGCTCTCTTCGATCTCACCTGCAAGCTCGCCCGTCCGATCCCCTCGCGTGGCTGCGATCCGCCCGTCCCTTCCCTCTGGTCTCTCCTCCTTCCTTCCTCCTCCCAAGTCCCAACCCTGCAGACGGCAGACTGACTGCTCGGCTAGTCGGCTGCTCGCCGCCTCCTCTCCTTCCGGTTCCACTGTCCGCGCCACCCTCCCATCTCCGTCCCTCCCGGCGTCCCCTCCATCACTGCTGCCGCGCAGGCGCAGCTTCCGCATCCAGGTTGGGGAGGTAGAGTCTGCTCAAGGGGAGATCGCGGCAGCGACTGGTCCGTGGTCTCGTTCGATCGCCTCGCTCCGTCGCTCGTCCTTACTCCCCCCCAAGAGGAAGGCGCATTTCGGGTGGTGATTCCGATTTCCCGCGGAGGAGATGGGGAGGACATCGGCCTGGCGATACTATTTCTAGAACCAAATGTAGGTAAGCTCTAGCAGTTGCAGTGCTCTTGTGGCTGCAATGTGCTTGTTTCGTTTCCTGTCAGTATGTTCGGGTTTTGGGGGGTGATTTTTTTTCTTTTAGTCATCACTATCACATATCGAGGGGGGAATTTACTGGGATAGTGGCATATCGGGTTCGTGAGACGGTTTCAATATTTTTGCCTCCTTGTTGTTATTACTGATGATCCGATACTTTTTGTCTGCTGTTTGTTCCAGATGATTGAAGAGTTTGGGGGGTGATTGCTTTAGACAATACAAGATTGGGGATTATGGATGGTGCTTTTCAAGGGCGGGGATGTGCGGAGCGGCTTAGGAGCCGTGACAAAATAGACGAGGACGAGAGTTGCAGTGATGACATGCGAATTTATGCAGGCGAAGAGAAAAAGAAGAAGTGCAGTTACGATATGAAGAAGAACGTGCGAAAAGATGCCGGCAAAGAGATGTCAAACTGTGGCAAGAAAAAGAATAGGACGGCTGGAAGTGATGATGCTGAGCAAAGGAAGAAGAAGAAGATATTGAATGGTGACAATAAGCCTAAGAGTAGGAAGGTGTGCACTCCATTCTTTGAGAAGGCGAGAAAGAAAATGCTGAGCACGATCAGCCAGAATGGCCCGATGAAGAAGAAGAGTAATGATATCAGTGACAAGAAGAAGACAGTGCCACTCTCAGTCAACAAGAACAAGGTGAGGAAAGGTGAAATGAGCAATAGGACTTCTCCTAATACACCTGTTGCGAAGGAGAGGAAAATTCAACATAGTGACAGTATGGAGATGAAGAAAAAGAAGCGGGATGCATCATTTGTTCACCCTGGGAAGAGAACATCTCAGATATTTAACACTAATAACAAGGAAATGAAAGGTGAAATGAGCAATAGGACTTCTCCTAATACACCTGTTGTGAAGGAGAGGAAAATTCAACATAGTGACAGTATGGAGATGAAGAAAAAGAAGCGGGATGCATCATTTGTTCACTCTGGGAAGAGAACATCTCAGATATTTAACACTAATAACAAGGAAATGAAGAGGAAGGTGCCGTCTACACCATTGAGGAGGGAGCAGAAGATGCAAGAGGGTCGCAGTAACGATAAAAAGGAGGCAAAGAAGGCTCGCATTATTGCTGAAGGAAATGAGAAAAAGACTTGTAGCGATCAAAAGAAGAAAAAACGGAAAGCACCCTTTGCATTCTTCAAATTCATGTGCAACAAGTTCAAGGAATTACTGGTCTGTAGATTTCTAATTGCTACCCATGTCTTTTGCTCATAAGCTCTTATTTAATGAGTTATTCATGGCCTTGAGTCTTTTTTGGTGCTTGAAACTTGTAAGGTACTAGTTAATTTCATCTAAAAACTATCAACCATTGATTACTGTTTTTATCCTTCTTTCTACAATCCTGCCTGCCATTGACAAAGTTAGCTACACAATGGAAAGGCCTTGCAGGAGTGGAGGCAGTTTAATTTGAACTTGCAAATTATTCAGGGCCTTTTACCATTATTGAAAAAGGTGCCGATAGCAAGAGGTGCCACAAATTAACTTAGTGAGGTAACTTTTGGAACATACGGAGGACTCACAAAAACCAATGAGTGTACAATCAGTTCTATCTTCTAAGTAGTTCAACAGCGCATCGCTATGGTGCTGTCTTCTGTAGTAGCCTTCTGCTGCCACTGACTGACTGATACGACCACTGATCAACTACTCTTTTTCTTTTTTTTTTTGGTTGCCACCAAAATGAGAAAAAACAGAGAAGTATGTTTTAGCTGAAAGGATCAGATAAGCATGTCTATGTTATGTTTCTGCTTTTCTCTGTATTTATGTGGGTGCATGAAGTATCGAACTTTCTATCCTATTTTTAAGTTGGTACCTCGTAGGTAACTAGTTATCTTAACAGTGGATCGTTATATTCCAACTAATGAATGGTCACCATATGTTACTAGCTCCCTATAAGATCTTCATAATTTAAGCTCTTTTTTTCTGTTCATTTAGTGTATTTTTTCTCATTTTCTTAATTTCTTGTACTGTACCATGATGACTATCCTTAAACATGATGCGTCCATTATGATTTATGCTTGTGCAGTTCATACCGCCAGCAGTCACGCCCAGCTTTGAGGATTTAAATAATCATCATGTATATCTTGAAGACTCAGAAGGGAAGTCTTCAAAGATCAGGTTATCAGTGGTGGATGGTTCCCTAGCTTTTTATGAGGGATGGAACAATTTCGTTTTAGAACATTTTATTAATTGGGGCGACTTTCTATTATTTGAGTACACAGAAGAATCGACATTTTCTGTGCGGGTGTTTGGTCCGGATTCTTGTGAAAGATTACATTTCAATGGCGAAAGCATAAGAAAAGGTACCATGAAGAAAAGGAAAGAAAGACACACACTATCTGACGATTTGGTCTCATCATATAGTGGTCAGGACTCTGAAGGCATATACGATGACTCCCACGTTTCTGGTGAATCTTCTAGGAGAAAAGAGCCCAAAATAACAGTTGATGTTGAGATTGTCCCCAGTAATGTAGCTGCCAAATCTATAAACACAGCTTCAGAAACAAAAGACCCTGAAAGAGTTGAGAGTGGGGTTGGGAATGAATCCTTAATGGCACTAGGGAACAAGGATAAAAATTTGGGCGATGGAGAGTGTAAAACAAGGAGTGACTCTGTGCTCTGTATCCAAGAAGAAACAAGAAGATCTGAGGTTATTATAATAACTGATGAAGCTTCTTCAACACAAGAAAATGAGGACACCATGAAGCAAAGAACATCAAATGAAGCTTCAGAAACACATCATATGCCTATCAATACACAAAAAGAGGCTGAAAGAGTTGGAGATGATGTTTGGCATGAATCCTCAGTAGCACTAAACAATAAGATGGGAAATATGATCCTTGGAAAGTGCAAAAACAATGATGTTTCACCAATATGCAGCACAGGAAGAACAAATGGATCTGAAATAATTCCAACCACTGATTCAATTCCTTTAGCACAAGAAGATAATGATAGAGAGAAGTTAAGTACATTTTCTTGCCTCAAGGAAGGCAAAAGCACAACAAGGGAGCCTGAACTTGCTGCTACTACTCCAACAAAATGTACAGAGATTCATGATCTAGATGAAGATTCAAGACAGAAACATCAAAGGAATAGTGTTCAAGTAAAATCTACTATAGACATAGACAATTATCCTAATAATGGTGAGATGAATAGTAGTGGAAACGATTCCAGATTATATGAAGCCCCAGGAGGTAGTCGGTGCTTGCAGAAGTGGAAGGAGGATATTGTGAGCGGTCAAGCAGCTCATGATGAGATTGGACAGGTTAGACCTGAAAAACCACAAAATGCTGGAGAGAAGTTTGTTGATAATTGTGGTCCAATGGGACAAACTCCAGTTGATCCGCGGCTAGAGTCTGATGTTACTGATACATGCCTCAAATCAGTGCTCACCATTCCTATTGAACAACTCCCGTCTCCTGATAGTGTATCAGTATCCAAATACGGGGATGGCAGCGCAGACGGCAACCATTTTTTCAATCGAAAAGGTGGAAGGGTGCTATTTTTCATAATAGCTATGATGTCTGCAAGCCTTGAACTAATATTTACAAAGTTTTTTTATTATTTAGTGTGAAGATAAGTTTAATATATAGCATATATTGAATGTCAATTTGGCAGGAGCTACTGCTCAACTTCAAGCAACAAAAGAGCCGCTGAAACCAACTTGTAGTGGTGGAAGTAGACAGGGGGACAAGATTCTAGTATCTGCCAGTCGTGCCCATCAATCAGGTGAACTTGCTTAAGCTTATTTCGTTGTAAAATTAAAGAGAGGCTGACCGATTGCATATTGTGTTCTTGTTGGGCACTTAAATTCACACATGCAGAACTTCAGATCCCCCAACAGGAAAATGCAAAATTTTCCTGTTGTGTTACCCCAGTGGCTCTAGTACCTGCTAATGATGAACTCCAGGACCTCGACGATCATTCCTTACAATTATGCATCTCTTCTACTATTCAGAAATGGATCGTGAGTTGTTTATATCCCATTGTAATTTCTTTTGCATCTCATATATTTTCTAGTATATGTTTTTAATATTTTATATAAGGTACCTTATAGTCATTTCATTTATCAAAATGGGTGGGAGAATACAGAATTATGATGTGAACAATGGAGAGAAAGAAAACAAACTGAAAAAAAGAAAAAGGGAATGTACAAAAGAAAAACAGAAAATGAACATACAACATTTAATACATGGGTATTATCGCCTAATTTTCTGTTTGATCACTGTATTAGAACGGTGGCTCCATAACTACAGTGTATCATAGATTTTTTGCACTATGTTTGTCAGTTGGAAGTGTTCTCCCTAAAAAATTAGGATATTCCTTGACTTCCAGAGTGTGTGTCAGCTGCATACCAGATTGGTACAATTTGCCTGTTGGAGTGGTCATTGTTGTTAATGACATCCTGTAAAAAGCATAGCATCGATCTTAATGTGTTGGGTAGGTCTAGTCGTCCTAACTTTTTCCATAGCTGTTTCAATTGCTGAGCATAAGTTGCACTGATGATTGTTGTCCTGTTTCTTTTCACCATATTAGCATTGTTTAGCCTATCTCGAAAAAGTTAATCAAAAGAATAGCTTGCAGGTGTTGCGAATAGTTTTTTTTTAGGGAATGCGCAACAGGATTGCACATTTTTGTATTAAGATTGAGGAATAGAGTTTACAATAGCCAAACAGCCATGGCGGGCGACAATAGTGATCTCTCGCAAAAGGATGGAAACGACCGCTGACAGGGGACCTAACATGCCTCAATCAGGCATCATCCTCGCCCAGCCGCACACCAAGACCTGGCGATGGCCACTAGCTAGCCGAATACCTCTGACCAACTGCGGCGGCGGTTGTCGAAGACGGCAGCGTTCCGTTCTTTCTAAATTGTCCAGGCAACCAGGGAGACCAAGGTAGCCACGATGTTTCCCCGCTAGAACTCTTGTCCGGGCCGCTAGCCACCAGTCGACGAGCGTATCACCGACGGTAGGCATCAACGCAATTAGCGAGAGGGAATAGTTGTAATCCAACATATTCAGCTGGTTTCTATAGTGTGCCATGGAGAGTTAGTAATTGATATGCATTTGTCGTTGAAATGCTTGCAGCCGGGTATATCAGCTCTATCTAGTCAATTGAGTCCTAATTAATTGTGAAAGCATTCTGAATGTGTTGTACCCCATGTGCGCGTGATGAGATAAGGACAATATAAACCACCATATCTGCTCTCATGGAGCCAAGGGATATAAAAACGGAATGACTACTGCCCAAGCGTCCGTTGGGAGACCAAACGTCGAATGCTACGGATTCCGTTTCAATGCATATAGAAAAATGTTTCATTGTGGCACAACTGAAACATTATTTTTGCTTATTGATGAAACAATTCGCACCAGCTAGTGAAATATTTTTCTACATGCATTGAAACATTTTTTTGAGCATCCGACGTTTGGCCCCGGAACGGATGTGCGGGGTCTAGTTGTCTCCATATAAAAATTACCATAATATCTGCTCTCACGAAGAACTAAGAGCTTTGGGTCAATTGATTCAAAAACATTTGTATAAGCTGTACAATTGTATTTTCAGCAATAGGCGTGTATAAGAAGTATAGTTCTACTTGAGTTTTTGACTTACCTTTATCTATACAAGGCTATAAATGATAGGGTGTTTAACAACACCGTGCCAGCGTGCCTCCCTGGATGGCCTCATCATCTACACGGTTTGGAGTATTTGGCTGTAAAGAAATGATAGGGTGTTTAACAACAGATACAAACCTGCGAATGAAGTAGTAGATTTCACCATCCAGCTTTGTAGGGAGAGAATGTACATAATGGCTAATATTTAGTATAGCTCTCTGTTAACACCATGTACCAGTAGCTGCAGCTTATGCTGGCAGCTATCAAGCTGTTGTAAAACGTTTTTTATTTCCCTCTTCTAATGAAATGGCAGAGCTTCCTTCCTCCAAATATATATATATATATATATATAAATCCTGTTGATGAATATAAGGCTATAAATCCTGTTGATGAATATGACATTTACTTGCTCTCTTCCTTTAGGAGCTACCCAAGTCAGTTCCGAAAGCCCCTCTTAACAAGGGATTGCATGACCGGAGCGTCATCATCCTCAAGGATCCCATGAAGAGACTATGGCCTGTCATTTACTATGAGAAACCAATCTTCGTTGGATTCACCGCAGGCTGGAAACCTTTTGTTGCAGCAAACAACCTTCAGGTTGGGGATGTCTGCAAGCTTGTGAAAGAGCTGGACGAAGATGAGCCAGCATACCAGGTTCATATCACAAGAAAGTGATGCTGCCTAGTTGGGGTTCATATCTTAAGTATAACTTGGGGTTCTCCCTGTGTAAATATATATTAGGTGGGTTGTCTTGCCTGCATCTTTCTCTTGCTCTCATATTTTTCGTTTTATATATCAGAAAAATTGTACTAGCTCATATATCCTGATATTCTTATGTGTGCTGACCCTGTATGTGCAGGCATCAAGAAAAATTGTGGTCTTTTGTTGCAGCAACAACAACAATGTGCTGGGCTGCTGTGGCTGGCCACCAGGTTGTCTAGCCGCCGTTCTAGGCGGCCTTCACTTTTGAGTTTTGACGAGATGGGTCCTGCCTGGGTTGGCCCGGGTGCTGCATATTTGGCAATCCATGTATTGCCTAACGTGTTTATAGTGTCATTGCCGTCGAAGACGACAATTGGTGGACTTCAGAAATGTGAAAGCCAAACATGGATTGTGTTGAATCAGAATGTTAGGAACATATTTGTACTGCTAATTAATTAGTGAGGCTCACAGTTCCTTGCTCCTGGTCGACCAAAGTCCCTTTCAGCCCAACCCATATATATATGGTAGCCTGGTCTACTACTCAGAATGTTAGGAGTAGTGAGGCTAAGGGTCTGACGACGGGCCGGCGCGTGCAGCGGCTGGACACGCACGCAGGTGGCAACCTGGCAAGCGACATGTATCCGTTTTCCGTTCCATGTTCCGCCTGCCATCTGCAAGACTGTGACCTCGCTCAATGCTCCCTTTTAATTTCAGCTCATCAAACCCCAAACGCTCCAGCCTCCAAGCAAAATATCCGTCCGTCGTCTCCTTCGCCGGACCAATCGAGACTCTCCCGGTGCACCGTTCAAGTAAACATTTTCTCCCTTGAGTTTTCATGGCTACATTGGCTAGTATCTTTTGTTTATTTTCGTAAGTAGCAACTGTTCTGGAGATGAGTTTTTTGTCAAGCTAATTTCAGATGTAGGTGTACCAAACTGGTTCTAATAAATGGTTTAGTGCGTGGTATAGTTGAGTAGCTAGGTGGATTTATCTTGCTTAAAGAGTGTGGTCAAACAATATAAAGCTCATGGTTCTGCTTTTATGCTTAACTCGTGGTGGTGTCATGCTGTCATCCTACCCCATGCTTCTATCCAATGTAAAGATTGTTGTTTTTTCTTTTTGGATATTAAGATTGCTATTATCCGTTTACATTAGATGCCATTTCTTTTACATGCAAGTACATCAACCTGTTTTCAGTAGTCATATTTGTAAGTGTTGTTAACCTAACCAAAATTCTTATCAACAATAATATTTTTTTGAGAGATTTATCAACAATAATTAGTGCATTGAAACATACGGAAGAGGCACACTCAAATAAAACACAACATTTAGTGCAAATAATGGGTGGGATGGAGTATATATTTTGTATGAGAAGCAAAACGAATGTGTCCTAAAATATATTAGTAGTTATTTCTATATTGATGGGAAACATCAAGATATCCTATAACAATTGATCTTAACATGATGACGTGTTTCATCCGTGTAAAAAAAAACATGTTAGAACGGAGACAGTAATGTCTAATTTTCTCAATCGGATCAAAAAGTCACCGATTGACATTTGATCATTACCACGTACAATGCGCATGCACTGCACATATATAAGCAATCGAATTTAACCAACAAAACAGGAAGAATTATTCTTTCACATTATTTGAATCAAAACAAATAGGCAAATAGCGGTAAATTCGACTTCACAAGTTAGCATCCTTTTCAGTTTCTCTCCACCAACTCAAGCCAGCGTGCAACGGCATTCCACATTTCCACCGTTCCAGTAAGATGAGTAGCGCGCCTGGGTGGTGCACCGGTTTCACCAACCCCACGCGACTCCCACCACCACGGTACACGGCCGCTATAACAACACTCTGACCAGATCGAACTCAGCAGCACGCCACACGCCACACGCCACATCTCAGCTCTCCCCGAAATCCCACCCCCACCCCCACGCGACGCGACGCGAAGCCCCATGGCCGGCACGTGCGCGCACGCCGAGTTCTTCCGGTCGCAGCCGGCGTGGGCGCTGGCGCTGGCGGCGGCCGGCCTCCTCGCCGCCGCCTCGGCCGCGCTCCGCCTCGCGCTCTGGCTCTACGCCTCGTTCCTCCGCCCGGGGAAGCCGCTCCGCCGCCGCTACGGCGCCTGGGCCGTCGTCACGGGCGCCACCGACGGCATCGGCCGCGCCATGGCGTTCCGCCTCGCCGCCTCCGGCCTCGGGCTCGTCCTCGTGGGCCGCAGCCCCGACAAGCTGGCCGCCGTCTCCGAGGAGATCAGGGCGAAGCACCCCAAGGTCGAGGTGCGGACGTTCGTGCTCGACTTCGCCGCCGACGGGCTCGCCGCCGGGGTGGAGGCGCTGAAGGAGGCCATCCGGGGGCTCGAGGTCGGCGTGCTCGTCAACAACGCCGGCGTGTCGTACCCGTACGCCCGCTACTTCCACGAGGTGGACGAGGAGCTCATGCGCAGCCTGATCCGGGTCAACGTCGAGGGCGTCACGCGGGTCACCCACGCCATGCTCCCCGGCATGGTGGAGCGGAAGCGTGGCGCCGTCGTCAACATCGGCTCCGGCTCCTCCTCCGTCATGCCCTCCGATCCGCTCTACTCCGTCTACGCCGCCACCAAAGCGTGAGCTCTCTCGCCGCCTTCTCATCCCCAAATCAGTAATCAATTAATCACCTGGTCTACTTTGCTCAGTGTTCTTAATTAGTTAAGTTCCTTTGAATGTCCTTGCTTGTCGATGGCGGTAGTGTTGGTAGTACTTTGTACATCAGTACTTGATTTTGCAATTTAAGGTGTTTGTTAGGATCCAGCCTATTCTAGGAAGATTTGGGCGATCGGATACCGAAACTATGTGAGCACTTTCGGTGTGAGCTGTTAGTTCTGATGCCGTACACTTGTACTCATATCAGATTCTGGTGCCAATCCAGATATACAGGTTAGATGCGTGGAATAGAAGTAGCTGGGGACTGGAATTACATCACTTATTAATGATTTTTAGCTTGCGATATGCTAAAGCTCAGATCTGGTGTGAAATCAGTCTGCACTGCAGTCTGTAGTGAATTACTAGAAAAACGTGAGCAGCTTGCTTTAACATGCCATAATATTAGCAAATCACTTGCATCTGTTTCTATATAAAGGTTGTACTCTCCACAACTTAATGCAAGCCATAAAGTGACATTTCTAATTTGTGCCGTTTCCGAGTAAACCACTTTACATGTCTTAGCATACATAGTACAATTTTAGGAATTGTTTGCTGTGCTTCACAGAACAGTAACACGCTCATCTCTCTTTCTCTCACACACACATGCCCACAAATTCAATCTATCTATGTTGTACTATAGAATATTGTGACTAACTAAACTTTTGTTTCTCAGTTACATTGACCAATTCTCAAGATGCCTTTATGTTGAGTACAAGAGCAAGGGTATTGATGTGCAATGCCAGGTAATTACTAGTTTTCATTTCTCAAAGTTACTCTCTGTATGCAGTTCTTGTGAACTCACCATTTGAGATTTCCGTGTATTGGAATAAACTATTGGTTTTATCTAAGACTATCACTTTATATGGTCATTATCACCTAAGTGATGCTAGTAATACATCACTTGTAAGTGTGAAATTGGCAGACTGCTAAGGTTAAATCATTGCATAATAATATAGATCAGATGTGACCCCCCAACACCAGCAAAGGCCTTCTCACACAACACATTATTTCTTGCCTTATACTTTATGTTTTTAAGATTGTGTCTCTAATTTACTGAGACTTACCTACCTTCTGGCATAGCTTTTTTGTCAATTGATAGTTTAGTTTTCTTAAGTGCTTCTTCCCTGATTAACAGGACACAGTTTATTGACTAAACTGCATATGTAAATGAGAAATCAAGACAGATCTGAAGCCCCTAGATGTGCTTGGTAATCTAGCAGGAAAAGAACATGTGAAATTGTGAATAATTTCGCCGTCTTTTGTTATGGATGTTGTTAATATTTCTGCACAGCACTCTAACTTGACTTTTGATCTATTCAGTTTTGTGAATTTGTGAATATTTTCTCCTGTCTTTTGTTATGGGTATTGTTATGACTTCTGCGCTGCACTCTAACTTGGCTTTTTGATCCATTCAGTTTCCCTTGTACGTGGCAACAAAGATGGCTTCTATCAGGAAGTCCTCTTTCTTTGTCCCATCTGCAGACACCTATGCCCGTGCTGCCATTCGCCACATTGGCTATGAGCCCAGGTGCACACCGTATTGGCCACACTCTGTGATGTGGTTCCTGATCTCCATTCTCCCTGAGTCACTTATAGACAGTATTCGCCTGGGGATGTGCATCAAGATCCGCAAGAAGGGGCAAGCTAAAGATGCAAAGAAGAAAGCACAGTGATGCTTCAGATAGTCATTCTTGTTGAGATTTTACTGTTTCTTCACTTCTTGAGCACGTTGGACAAGTACGTAGCTCTGCTGTACAAGTTCATAGATACCATTACCTTCTCAGTGCTTAGACCGTGAGTGATGTTCATTCCTTCTACTGATTATGAAACGTGAAACTGTAATCCTTGATTTCCTACTGTAATGCCAGATTTTAAAGAAAACTAACTCGCAAAATTTGAGTATGCCTTTCAGAGTTATCTTATGTATCCGTGTTTTTACCGTATTGTTGAAAGTGCACAGTTTCCTCTTGAGATAGGATTCTTCCCGTCTAGACTGGCTATCCAGAATTCCAGATTCTACTCATTCCAGGAATCAAGTCCAAAGCAGACACTAAATCATTATGCACAATGAATATGCAAAGGCATACTACTAATCTACTCGCCAGGTTTCTAAATAAATTGTATTTGGGGGCACCAATGATTCTGTAAAGAAGGGGCTTGATCCTAAAACATACCGGTTAGCTTCACAGACCGGTCTAAAACACTTTGTACAAATTAAGTCAAACTAAAGTAGCTCCAGAAAGACGATGGAGAACTTCTGCTTGGTCTTTCTGCTAAACGTTGTTACGGATCAATTGTCAGCTGTGCCTCCTGATCATCAGCACGGCTGCTTGTCCTCTTCACCATTGATTTCTGGCTAAGCATTCGAACAATGCCGCTTCTTAGCTTTTGCATCTGGGACACACTGCCAGACTGGCTGCCACCCATTATCCTCTCGAGCTCTTCTGAGAGTGACTTGACAAGGTCATCGAAACGGCGCTTCGCTGTTGGGTACCTTGATATCGACCTTGTGATTCCTTGCAGTCTTGCATAGGATTAGAACATAAAACAGATTAGAAAAGGAGCACTTTATTTTGTAAATGGGAAGGGCGATCAACAGAAGTACCTCCGGGAAAGTGCATCTACTTCAGCTTGTTTTCGCTCATTCATTGATGATGGAAGGTGAGGAAGAACCTCTTTGAGGCGCTTCGGATCACTGGTCAGCAGTACTCGCTTCTTAAGGTATGATTCCTCCTCTTCTGTGAAATTCTGAGCTTTTATTTGCTCTTTGATGACCATCAGAGGATCAAAGAACCAATCGAAGATTGTGTTCTTAGGCCTATTGTCAGATGTCATTTCAGAACCATCACCTGCATATAATTTCAAAAGGCAAGTCAAGGTATGTCATAGCAACTGTGTTCGACGATGAAAACCATGTTTTTACTTACTTAAAATTAGGCCATCAGAATTAGCTTTTGCAGATCTGATGAGTGCATGAAGAATAACATATGCCGGCAAGCCAACATTAAGTACTCCAGTCCTGACTTTCCCTGACTTTGTTTCTTCGATATCTTTTGGTGTTATCACTCCTTCAGCAACCAGAACCTCTCCACGGTGCTTACACTCCACGAATAAGTGATCTAGCAACTAAGTAACACTATCAATCAGATAAACTACTGCAAGTTTAACGTACTACTATGGTAGTATGTGTAATAAACGAGAAGTGAAAATAGTATGATCAAGTAGCATAGAACATTAATTTATAGAATTCAGAACAGGTGTTGCCCCTAAAATAGTAGAACGATTCAACAAAATATTCTACTTTTTTGCCTAGAAAAGATCACCTTAAATGGATTAAACTCTTCAAAGCTGCCCTTAAATGATGTAACACGCGATGGCGCTTTCTTCCCATCACGTTTGTCCTTAAATGAGGCAGGTCTTGATAATGGACCACTCTCCGTCGGAGCATCATTTTTTCGATATTTGAACCTAAGGCATGTAAAGTATTTTAAATTAGCTTTGCATCAAGCATCATTCAGACAAGGAGGATTCAAAACATGGATAGTATAGTACCTAGGAAAGCAGGAACCTGCTGCCATGTCAAGCACATCATTTGTATATTCATCAAAGATGGACACTGATGATATTACGTAATATAGTCCCATGATAAGTGAGGATTCCTGGCACATTAAACAAGTTAAATAAACTAATACTCCATCATTTATTTATGCTAGAAGGTAAAATTTATAGTTCTGCAGTCAACAAATGGGTACCTGATAAACCACAACAGCAGCATAAGCACCTAGAGGAACGCTGGAGATGATGGAGGCTAGAAAAGCTCCAAAAACAGCAAATGGCCACAGAAGAATAGCAAGACCAGCAAATGGCACACAAGCTGTCTCTAGAAAAGGTCCTTCTCTGCCAACTAAATCTTCAATTAGTCGCTTCCATCCTTTGAAAAGCATCACAGGGAACTTGTAGAAGGCAATCAGTGCGAACATTATTCCATCCACTAGAAGTCCACATGCAGCAGCGAATATTGCCCCAGGGATGTCAAGCACTCTGTGAGATGTACAATTATTATTTGACTTTATTATATGGACCGCTTCAAGAAAAACAAGATCAAGACAGGGATATTCAGAAATAAATAGCACAAACTTTAAAATTGCAGCATGATGAAAATAATTTGACAAGGAAAACTTCCACATATCGTATTATAAAGTAGGATGGATCTTAGTCAAAATCTATTGCAAATCTTAATTATTCGTGCATGTAAGAACAAATGCCCCAGATAATAAAAACAAGAATTGAATTCATGAGAAGATTGTACTGTTAGAATCTTAAATGAAGATTCTGTCCTGACCAAAAAATGCAATCTTACAGGGTAGGAGGGACAACAGGAGAAAACATACCTTATTTCATATGGCTTTCCATCAGGAGGTGGATGAAAACGAAGGTCATCCATAATTGAAAAATATGAATGGAACAGTAAGTCTTTCAGGTCCCTAACAACTGTACAGCTTCCTGTGATGGTACTCCACGTTCCATCCTGCATTTCAAGTTTCATTCCCATGTAAAACTTACAAGATAGTACAAGTAAAAAGGAAAATACAAGAGTAAAACCATGAAAAGGAAAATGTACCACAAAACAGTGGTATAGTGGTCTTTCTTTTGCTTCACCAACGGCATCAAATGTGGCCATTACTGGAGCTAGAAAACCATACACCAAACCAGCTAGGACGCTTCCAATGATCCCGACAATGAGCCATACGACTAAAATTGCAGATGCCACAACAAGAAGCAGCAGCTTTACAACAGGTCCAACAAGCTTGGACCTGTTTCCCACAAAAAAAGAGAAAAAGATGAAAGCCTACATGAGCACATTTTTTCCTTGATAGTACGGTAATTTTCTTTTGAATGAATTTGTACAGAGTTGTGAATTCTACCTGATGATGCAGTAGTATGTCCAAAGTACATGCATAGGCCATAATCCAATAGCGAGCGCAGAGATTCCAATCATCATAATAATCCATGCCCATGGGAAAAGCAAAGCACCTTCATGGGGAAAATTAACATGTAGGGAGGATTGAATCAGAATCTGAAGTTCAAAAATGGACCATACTAAAGCAAAAATTGCTTAGTATTATTTGATAATATGATAGGAAGGCATTAAAGTTCAGCACAACATTTTTGCATTCTGAAATCTGCACGTGCCTGGTACCGAATATGTTTCCTTCTATGTCACTTAACATCCTTTTTGCAATGAACAGTGGCAATCAATTTAAATGAAGTGATGAACTCTAACTGAACCAGCCAAAATAGCTAAAGTCCAAAGACCTTAACCGATCAACCAAAAAAGAAGCAAAAACGATGACATATTCTGCACTTCCAACTCCAGTCCATCCTACCCTAATGCAAATGGAAAGCAAACGGGTCACCCAGAAAGACCTTCGACTTGTCATTCCGATCAAACCAACAAATGTGACCAACACATCATCTGACTGATGAATTAATCGAGAATGAACACTGCTATTGAAGTTGTCCTCAAATACTCGAATGAACACATAATTTACTTTTCTACTAAAACAAAGAGAAGCAACCGCACAACACGAACCAATATATCCAGTGTTTCTGTTCACCTTTGATGATCCCCAGGAAGAGAAGGCCAACGAAGAAGGGGAGGAACTTGATAAAGGTCCACACAGAATCCCAAATCCCAGCCGGTGGCTCCATTGACAACTTCGCCCAAACCGCAAGACTGCTCTTTTCTTCAACAGCGATCAATCCTGCCCAACCCAATCATGGCAAAATCGAACGCAAACAACAATGAGCAAACTCAAGTACTCCTATGGAACAAGCAGTCAAGAAGCAAGAATTTCCAAGAACTCACCAGTCCGTCGTCGAGTCCCAATCAGAGATGCGAGACCCGGAACTGGCACCCCAAGAAAACAAAAGACTCAGGGAGTCCGGAACTGCCAATATATGGAACGGACAAAGTGGGGGGCTCTCTCGCCCACGTCCGCGCCCGCTGGTGGTGGACTGGTGGTGGTTGCGGTTTGGCAAGAACCGCCGCGCCTGGCCAGATTGGCGCCGTGGGTATGGGCGACTAATCAAAAACCAAGTAACCAACACACCCCGTCCACCAAAAAGGAAAGCAAGAAAGGCACTGATAGATACTATAATCAAGAAAGAGTAAAGATCGAACTGGACTTTACAACCGCCCGCGAATCTGGTGCGAGGAGTAGCGGAGCAGGTTCGGAGAGGGAGGCAACCGAAGCAGAGCAGAGCAGTGGGCTGGGAAGAGGAAAAGGGGCTTGCTTTGCAGCTCAATTGCTGGCGGAGGAATGGAACTGGAGGTGGGCTGGCGCAGCGGCAGCAGCAGAGCGGAGCTGGGAGCTTGGCAGGGAGGCAGAGAGGGTGAGGAAGGAAGGAATGGCCGACCAGATGCGTCGCGTGGTGGCCATCTGAATTCTGGAGCGCAGGAAGAACTGAAGGCCAAGGAAAGAGACAAATCGGTCAACAGCGGAATGACCTGGCTGGCTGCCTGGCTCCAAACGGTGAAGCGAGTGCCGAGTAGTACTAGTACTCCAGGAAGTAGGAATAGAAGAAGCTTTCGAGATTTGGATCCCAATTTCAGGGACACGAGATTTGGGTATTGTTTATGTAATCACAAGCAGGCTAGAATTATTGAACTTGAGTTCCCTCCTTTTGGCACACGTGATTGCTTCCCACGATATTCTTTTTGAGTATAGGGCTCAACGATACAGCCCCAATATATATAATTATCACGGTAGCACGTGCAGTTTGCACGGGTTTAACTTTTATGTTTATATATGCTTATATACTATTAAATTTAATTTTGTGTATAAATATACTTAAATTTGAGTAACTATCATATTTTTTATGAATATTAGCCTTAGTAATATGCAAATAAAAATAAGAAATCTGTGTAATGTTATCATTCATTACATTATTATATACAAACATTTTGTTTATTTAATTTTCCAAATAGACCTACTTCGTCAATATAGCCATTATGAAATTTTTTAGAATTTTATTCTAAGACATTTTTAAGCATCAAATATTGCATATGTAATTACTAACATCAGCTAAAATAATTACTTGCGTACTTTTTTAACATGATATTATTTTTTCTATGTTTAACATTTTTCTTTTATTATCTTCATCCACATCAATCATATGGTTGGTTTTTCTATTACTTATTTTAAATTTTAAATATTTTGTTTTTTCTAAATTTATTTCTTGGACCTTAGAAATATTCCTATTTTAAAATTCTAAAATTAAGATTTTCTAAATTGTATTTCAATAGGGACTATAGTCTTGATTCCGAATTTCAGTTATTTGTAAATTCTATATATGTGTACTCTATATTTTTCTCTTTCAACATTTCTTATTTTAAATTTCAAATTTTTACTTTTTAAATATGGACTTTATAATTTTCTTCCATTATTTCCTATTTTTTAATTCCATATTTTAGTTTTTTCTAAACTGAATTTTTAAATGGACTCTAGAGTCTCCTTTTAATGTTCCATGTTTTTCAATTTCGAAATTAGATTGTATTTCTATATGGACTCTGTAGTTTTGTTCTAATATTTCTTATTTTTAATTTTAGTTTTTCCTAATTTTTATTTCTATATGGACTATAGATTCTCCTTTTAATGTACCATATTTTTTAGTTCTGAAATTAGACTGTATTTCTATATGGACTCTATATATTTTCCAATATTCCCTATTTTTAACTCCAAATTTTTATTTTTTTCTAAATTGTATTTCTATATGGACTTTAGAGTCTCCTTTTAATATTCTTTATTTTTTAATTCCGAAATTACAGTGTATTTCTATATGGATTATACATTTCTTCCAATCTTCCTTATTTTTAATTATAATCCCAGTTTTTTTTCTATATTGTATTTCAACATGGGCTCTACACCTTGTAATATTCCATACTTTTTATTCAAAAATTAGACTGCATTTCTATATGGACTATACACTTCTTTTCCAATATTCATTATTTTTAATTCCAAATTTTAGTTTTTTCTAAATTGTACTTCTATAAGAACTATATGGTCTTCTTTTAATATTCTATTTTTTAATTTCGAAATTATATTATATTTTTCTTTATATAGTCTATTTTTTTCTTCGACTAACATGGGAATTTCTAGGCCATAAGAACGAAAGTGAAGGCTTTTTTTTTATTATTACTTTATTAAGATAATAGATAGATATCGTAATTCCTTCATCTTGTGATATTCTACCGATAGTATCTCGTTCATATAATCTCTACAATCGTATAAAACATTTCAAAGAATAGGGCTCAGACATATGATATTTGAGAAGTTTCAGCGCGATAAAAAAGATATATCGCTTAGTAAAAATGTTCCAACCAAATAAAAAAACGGATTTCAACATGAAGACTTCGTTGTGTAAAATATTGAAGAAAATAACATGCACATCTAACACAAGAAAGAAGAATAGTGTTCTATAAATAAGAGTAGGCATGGAGAGCTTTTTGCGGGTTGCAACAAAGACAAACAATAAACTACAACAAAACTATCGACTGTCTTCTTTCTTTGTTTCAGTGGCTAGATCCGCCTTCTTTCCCTGCTCCATTGGGCGGATCTGATCTTTCCATGTTGGTAGTTACTTCTAACAACCTGTTGTTATAGCCTCCCGCAGCTCCAAGGCGAGGAGTTCCCAGTGGCGCGGCTTCGGGACGGCAAACTGCCGGTGATGGTGTGGCTCTGGGGCGGCGAGGAGGTTGCGAGCTCCAGCTTGCGACGAGCTCCTAGAATGCTACACTCTTTTTTTTCTTCTCTTCTCTCTCGTTCCCTTTCCGCAGGTCCACTTTTCACCCTTAGAGCATGTTTGGATCCACGGACTTTTAGTCCATGGATTTTTTCCTAATAGTTCTTGGAATTTTTTTAGTCCCTCCTGTTTGGAAAGAGGGACTAATAATCCCTATTTGTAGTGTAAAAATATTAAAATATCCCTAGGACCATACCCCTCCCGCCCCTGCTTGCCCACCTGCTTGCGTCGCCGGGATCCGGAACTCTCAGTTGTTGGTTGGCATACAATTTTGACGCGGCCTGGATTCCTCGTGAATCAAGCTGCTGAACAGCGGTGGTGCCGGTTGTTTCCAGATCTAGGAGGCGGGCGGATTCGATTGCTGGTTCATCGGATGTGCGGATCCGTTGGCGTCGGCCTCAGATGAGGAGGGAGAGCGATGCCGGGCATCGACGCAAAGATCTACAACGTCTTCTTCAAGCTCCTCCTCCGCCACAAGCTGCAGGGGATGTGGCGGCGCTCGGGGTGTCCTACCGCGCAGGGGAGGGCGCCGCTGTCGCCGGGATCCGCCGCCGCCGCTTCCGTCGGACCCGTCACCGCTGCCGTCACCGGGATCTGCCGCCGCCACAACTGTCGCTGGGTGGAGAAGAGAGAAGGAGAGAGAGCACGTGCGGGGAGGGGCACCGCCAGGAAATAGGCAAAAAAGTCCCAATAAGCACCTCCCTAGAGACTTCTAATTTTTAAAGGACTAAAAAAGTCCTAAAATAGTCCCTCCTGTTTGGATTCCTAGGGACTTTTTTCTAGAAGTCCCAAGGACTTTTTTGATCCAAATAAGATCTTAACAAAAACTGGGGAAGCCGTTTGTTGCCTTTGTTGAACACGAGAGGCCCTGCAAACTCTGCTGCAAACTGACCACGTTAGATGCAATCCGAGCTGGAGGCCTGAGGCCAAACTGACACGTAAGCCCATTGTAAGGCCCTTCACAGTCGGCCAGGGTGTCTCGTGTCTTTGGTTCACCAGCTCAGCAGATTCTCGCCAGCTAGGACGTGAACCAGTGTCTGCGAAGTTTCTCGTATCCTACAGAGGGAACCAGCTCCCTTGTTAGATAGTCTGACAAAGTGGGAGAGAGAATGAGAAGAAAAGAGAGAGGGGAAGGAAATCCAGAAGACCGAGCGGGCCACCGTCGCGTCGTCGTCTTCCAAGCCGTTGTCGTCCCTGCCGCGCCGCCGTTGAGGCGCCACCGGACGTCGAAGTCGAAGACGACGCGCCGCCACGGGACAGTCGCCAAATCCGCCGCTGTCTCGATCTTCTCTGCACCGGGCGCCGCCGCCGTTGGTCGATTCGCGGCGCCCTCGGTCGATCCGCGCGCTGTTGCCACTATCGAAGACGGCACGCCGCCACCGCAGCCCGATCCGTGCCACCATCGGTCGATTCGCGCCGCTGTTAGTTGATTTGGGAGGCGGAGTGAGGGGAGGAGAGGCCTCCACCTTGCTGCTGCGGCTCCGTCTCCGGGTGGCGTGGTAGTTCTCGCCGGCGTGGTATCTCGCCGTCGGTGGGAGTGAGGGAGAGAAGGGATCGACGGAGAAAGAAGAGAGAGTTCGGTCGATTTGGGGGAGAAAGGGGATCAAAACTAGTACTACTCCCCAATTTACTCGCTGACAAGTGGGGTCATGGGTATTCTTTATACACTTTATCTGTGAGTAGGGTCCTATCTGTAAAAAATCTTACTAGTACAAAATTTTGATACTGCTGAAGGGCTGAAACATAACAATTGAGGAGCTGAAATGTCTAAGATTTTGTAGCCTAACAAGGATACGACGCATTGTGGGAGTGGTGCCCCTATTTGCTTTAGGAGTGTTTTTTTGGTTACGTGGAGGCTAGGGGGATGACCGGTCGTCTCTGGACTGTGAGAGCCCTAAAGGCCCTTAACCAGGAGTACCTACTGGAGTCTGCAACATTGTCTGATGGCTGCTATTGTCTGACGACTCGATGCAAAGCCGAGATTTTGAACACAGCCGCACAGGTCGACTGCCCCGCCTCACCGGAGAAATCCTCCTGTTGCACTTGGCCCCTTGCTTTGCCGCATCAAGATTTGGTGCGTTTTTTCTCGAAAAAAAAAAGATTTGGTGCGCCTGCCTGCCAGTTTGCTCAAGCGAGATCTATCCCCATCCCTTTAGCCGGCTCGGCGCCTCAGCTCTTGGGGTTGCTATGGGTTGGGTGGGCAATGGGCCGCCTGATTGAGCACAGCATGCGGCCCTAGGGCCTCTCAGGTCCAAGCCGAATCAATGCGACGAGAGAAATCAACCTCGCGAGGACGCTACATAACAGCAGCAGATAAGTTTGACCTGAGAATCTGAGATGATGATGGAGACGGCGACGGCCGGAACACGTACATCGTACACCGACCGCCCGCGATCGCCGGCCACCCGCAACACTGCAGTCACCCACGCGCGCGGGTCTCTGCTTAATTCGACGGGACATCACCAGAGGATACCGCGATTTCGCGCGTGCGATTCCACGTTGACGCGCAGGTGCGGATTACTCTCATCGGTGTCAAGACGACCCCGACGATCTTCGACGAAATAAATAGATAAATTGCTTAGCCAATATATATAGTACTATATAGCAATCAAAATTAGTGTACTTTGACATCGGCGATCTAATTTTCTAGCTCCGCCTCTGTTGACGCGCGCGTGATGTGAAGACTGCGGAGATGGATAGATGAAAGTACTAGATCGCGCAATGATGCGCCGGATCTTATCCGGGAAGAAAGAATTCCAACCTGAACCTAAGCGAGAGACGTGCGTGCCGGTGCCGGCATCAAAAGATCAGAAAAGGGCAAACCCAACCAAAAGATCGGAAAGGGCAAGCATGGCTTGAGAGGGACCATTGTCTCCATGACTCATGTAAGTGGGGTTGTGTCCTCTTGCTGATGAAGCGATTATGGAGATCGGAGAAAGAGGCAGAGACATGAGCTGATGGCTGGTAAGAACCTTTTTTCCTTGAGAGAATGAGAGAATATTACCAGGTCAACTCTTGCATCAGAGAATAGATTGGGAATCTGGGATAGGCATTGATGCAGTTGGATTGGATAGAGCGAACAGATTTCTTGAGCTAGCATCACTTTTTGGCGCCAAAATGCAGCCTAATTCATCATACTTTTGTACTAGCTTTATTTGTGCACTAGAGTACTCCGTAGTCCATACAAGTACTGTACAGTGCATGCTGAAAAATGGCCGGACCGACCATGCTCATCTTGGCTGTTTGACAAAACTGAAGTACTGAACAGTTATACGAGTTGTCAAATATGTAGATATATTCAGAAGCAAGTGGCCTTTCATGTGATAATTATGTGGATGCTGTATTCCTTGCCTCCGAGAATACTTGTGTAAATTGCACATCTTATTAATAACTGCCATTATTTTTCACTACCATTTCCTTCGTAAGCGAACATTAATTTAATCAGTTCATGTCCTGATCTTAGCGTAAGAATTTTTTTACTGACCAATTGGCTAGCTCAGTTGGGTAGGAGCTGTGGCTTTCACCCCAAATACCCAGGTTCAAATCTCAACTTGCTCATATTCTTCTTTCTTAATATCATTGGATGATAGCTCCTTCTATCATCCCAACCTTTTAGCGTAAGAAATTAGTGAAATGCTTGAGATTTGAGACAGCTTATGGACGGAGCAGGTCATGTCCTGGTCTTGCACTTGCTTTCTTGTGAAGCCAAGTGAACACTTGCTTAGTGTCGCAATGTTCATGCTGTCAATTCAAGAATGAAAAGAGATAAACGGAATAGACGGAAGCCTATTCCGGTGCAGATGCTGGTAGTTGCTGTCTGTAAATGGGGAACAGATCGGTGAACAAATTGTACTCACGCCCAGCCCAAACTGAAATCTTTTAAGCATGAAACAGCTTAGCATGTATCTCAGTGGCACAAACAGCATAACACAACAAAATCAGTAACTATATTTCCAATTAATAAAGATTTTCAATATCACCTAGGTTCCTTTCCTTCAACCTGAAGCATAATTCATTGGTCTTTATCCATGCAGACATCGCAATCAAATCATGAAAATCCGACAAAAGTCAGGAACAATTAAAAGAACACACATTCAGTTTCCATTCAAGAAAACACAAAATACTCTTTAGCCCCATTCCTGTACATAACCTATGTAGGAATGGGAAAAAGACCACAGTACTGGCACCAAAGCTTAACACATCACATCACAACCACCATGGCTAACACTTGCAACTAACTAGTACATCATTAAAACATCTCACACACTCTCATGCTGAGGGACCCTTTGCCCTTTCATGCATGGAGTGGCACTGACAGTGAACTAAGGGAGGAGGGGAGTGAACAACACCAAAGCCCCCTCCTATTCCGGATATAATAAAATCTTCCAGAAATTGAGGCGTCGCGACTAAAAATAGTACACATTGATACTCTAATAGTTAGCATGGGAATAGAAAGAACCATCGACCCTTAGACTTGGATAAAAGGGTGGCACGGGCTCTGCAGGACCCGGGCCGCCGTGAGGGCAGCCCGGACCTTCATGTCCTTGAGGGCAGGGTCTTCCAGGAGGAGGACCTTGTCTTTGTCCCTCACCCCAACCATGTGGAGATGATCAGTATCCTCCCTCTCCTTGCCCCTGAACAACAGCCTCTGCTCCCTGGGCTCTAGCCCTGTCACAATGGACAGCCTCACCTTCAACTCACCTGCAATGTGAGAAGCAGAATTTTGTTGTTACATACAGAACATCATGAAATCTAAAACTTGGGCTTCATATATATGCATTGTTTGCTTGCTTGGTAACAAAGGGAGAAATATAACAGGAAATTTTGTCTGCCTCACAGCCATGTCGCAGGCACCGGCAGATGCATACAATACATATATGAGCATGTGCTGGCTGTGCCGGTAGCAGCCATAAATATTTTGAGCATGTATGACTTTTACAGTTATGGAGCAGGAGTGGTACACTGGTAGTATACTCCTTCCATCGAAGCAAACGAACTTCCTAGTTGTCAAGTGGCGTAGTTAAAAAAACTACTCCGTATGTTGGCATTTACTCAAGTTCACATTAGTCTAGAGCATAGAAGGTCACATTTGAGTTATGTAGGATATGCAAATAAAACGGTGGGCTTTATCTGGCTGTAGAATCAAGATCAAAGGTTTGATACACTATTGTGAGCACCTGATGAACAATCATCCGAGTAGAACAATCTTGAAAAGCATTTTTATTTGCAAGGAAAATGTGAAGCAAAGGAGTGGTACTACTAACAGAACTGATATTTACTTCACACCAAACTGGCAAAAGTGTGTATGGGTGTGATGGGTTCTTAACTGCACACAATGACTCAACTACTACCAAACAAAAAGTAATGAATTTTTCTCGGCACTCTTTCCCTCCTTTTCTTTTTCCCCCCAAATCTTTGCTTAATCTAAAACAATAAAACATGGCAAAGCATGCATCTGAGCAGATGAAAAGGAGTGCAATCTGTGTATACTAAAAACTTTATCGTTCTTGCAAAAAGAGCGTGCATTGGTGATGAGTTTCCCAAAGAAAACCATGACCAAAGCAAGTTCCAAGAACATGCTCTAAAATTCAAACAGAAAAAAAAAAACAAATAGAATAAACATCTACTCACATCAGTCCAAACAATACCAAAGGAGAATAAGAATGCAAAGAAAATCAGTTTTCTCAAGAAATAACAGACTGAAAACTCTGAACTCACCGAAGGTGGAGGTAGCCCCAATGGACACATCATGCCAGGAGAAGCCAGTGGAGACCCTCACCATGATCACCTCCTCACCCCCTCTCCCCTCCCTCTTTTGCACCAGCATCCCTCCCGGCCTCACCTCCCATTCTATCTCCCCTGCTCCTCCGCCGCCGCCGCCGGCAGCCGCCGCATTGCCATGGCCCAAACAAGCAGTTGCCTTCGACGACGAGCAGCTCCTCTTGAACAGCCTCTTGGAGTACCTCAGCTTGATCATGGCTGCAATGCCCAGATTTCTAGCTGGCTAGCTGCAATGGCCGCCTCCTAACTTGTATACAAACTCTGAAACCGGTTAAGGCTGGCTAATGGTGACAGTGCCAAGAAGGCTTGTGTTTTGTATATATAGGACGAGAGGCAAGTAGTTTCAGAGACTTTGGAAGCGTGCGTCTGCTTAAAGAGTCCAACGATGCATGCTGCTGCAATCTCTGCAAAGTCCAAAATGGGACCCAATTGAAAAATACAGGGGGCCCATGTTACAGTACACCACTATAGTATTGGGAGTACTGATTAATTAATTGATCTTGAGATGATGTTTTTTTGAGTTGCATGGAAAGAGCGGTTTGGGGTTGCACATGGGAGGTTGGCACCAAAAAATGATGAGGTTCTGATGATGATGATAAGAAGGAAGAACATGATAATTGGGGTGTGGTCGGTTAGCTAGCCCATAAGCGTCTCAACTAGATTATTGCCATGATATAGGATGGTTGCACAGGGTAGCTTAATTAAGTTTTATGGCCTATGGTTGCTTGCCGTCTTGCGGAACAACAATGTGTAAAGATGATTATGATCATGATGGTGAGACCAGCTCGTACGTGTGCACGGTGTGAATGTTTTGTTTTTGAGTAGCACTAAAGGTATGTGCTTGTGATCTCCATTTTCTTTAGCTTTTAGGGTGGTTAAGGGTGACCTGTGGGGCTTTAAATAAGATCTTTGTGTTGCAATTTTCAGTCCCTATGGAGCTTCACGCTAGCTTCACGGCTAAAGCTTAAGCTTAAGCTGCCGTTACACTTGCTTCAACAATAGCAATCAATTAATTAAAGAAATCACCCTCTAACAATCTTATTAATCGAATCGCAATATCCGACAACGACAAACAAGATCGATCGGCTGGATGACGATCTCTATACATGATTCATAATGCATATACGCATTTCGTCGGCTAGCTAGCTAGTGCTCGCCGTTAATTAATTGTTTGTTAATCCTCAGAACCTTCGTGCAGCCATGGGCGTTGCGCCATGTTGCTCTGCACAACGTGCTCCGATCGAAGCGATCGAACATTTGTGTTGGAATCTCCATTATTCTTGAGCTAATCGCCCTCCCGGCCACAGGGCGCCGCAGGCTCGGATTTGGATTCTCCTCGGCCGCGCGCGCATGCTCTTCCGACGATCCTGCTGAAGTTGTTTAACTGTCCTATTGATGGGATGATATCGCGTGTTGGATTGTTCATGCTCTCCAAACTACTATTACTGTACTGCTGTTCTGTCAGACCATGCCATACTGACATACTGTTACTGCATGGGCACGCAGCGCATGCCATTGCCAGGCGATAGTATGAATCGTGTGCCAAGCTGGTTGATGCCTTTGGGGGGAAGGTCCAGTTTTTGGTTGGCAGGCGAATTGCCAAGCGAACTAGACACGAATCTAGGCCGATCGATGTGACGATCACAGCATGTACAAAAACTGGATCTTCTGGAGCGTCATATTCCTATTAGATTTTTTTAGAAAAAAAGCCTCTGCAGCTGCAGGGAGAAATTTTAGCGGCTTACGCCAAGTCTCCGCGCCGGCCGGGGGCTGGCACACGGTGACCGACCACGCGGGCGGGCGGGCGCGCGGTACAGGATGACGACGGGGTCGGTCCGTTCGCCTGTGCGGCTGTGCGCCAGCGAAGCGGCACGCTGTCCTCTCGTTGCGTCGGCGCCGTCCGTCCCCCGTCTCCCCCGCGCGCGCGCAAAGCCCCCGTCCCCGCCGCTCCGTCGTCGTGGTCCGGCACGGATCGCAGCGGACTCCCCGCTTCCCATGTCGATTCGGCCCCCGTTGCGTGACAGCCTTGGGCTCGGCCTCGCGCGCGTGAGATTTGTTGGGCAGGTGTGACTTTTTTGGGCCAACGCGGACAGTAGCGGAGACCGCGCAGCCCTCTCCAGTTTGGGCTCCCGGGCACGCTGCGGCCATGGTAGCCTCGCCCGGGGGCTGCGCGTGATATCTGAGCCCATCACTGGCGCATCGTAGGCCGGGCCGGGATTTCGGCCTGCCATCTGATCGTTTTGCTGCTGCTGCTCTTGGGCCGCTGCATTCATCATCTCGCTCTCTCTCTCGCTTGGTTTGTGAGATGGCAGTGGCAGGTGAGGATGCTGATGCATGCGAGCACTCCGTGGCACCGTGTGGATGATTATCCTAGGCTCAGAAATAGACATGCATGACACCAGTCGCTTGGATCCATTTGCTCCTTTGGCTGCACCGAAAGCAACACGTAGATCTAATTTATTTTTCCATTCCGGCTGGTTATGCGGTTGTGCCCATCAAGTAAGATGGCATTATCACACAAGGGCAGTATGGTATTGCGTTGTAGATCAGCCGTCCCAGGCGCACCACCGTTCCTTCCTGCAAATGGTTGTTTGCTTCTTGCTTTCTGGACAATGTTGTTTGCTTCTTCTTTTTTACACATAATACCCACTCAAACCCTCACGGAGACGGATCTAGCACACGCTTAGAGAGGGAAACCAACGGAACATCCCTTTTTTTCGAGGAAGTGGGCAGAAGCTCTGCCATTTTATTAAGGAAGAAGGAAGAAAAATACAGTTTTGTTACAACTGGAAGAGAGGTTTAGAGACCCCAATTCCCGACTGTTGTGTACATGTAGATTTTTACATTTGCGCCATTGCTAAATTTCTCTCCTTAAACAACTGCAGGCTTAGATGAACTACCTGCTCAACTGCAGGCTTAGATGAACTACCTGCTCTATTGTGCCGTAAATGTTATCAAAAGTCATATTATTTCTCTCCAACCAGATACACCAAACTGTGTAGATGATGATGCAGGAGTCGACGTTGCTCTGCCACCATTCTTTTCCTTGCTGCCTCCCACCAGAAGAGGAAATCACCAACAGAACATCCCTGATCTCACTAAATTTATACGGAAAGCTCAATTTCATGTGCGCAATACTTGTGGGCATCAAGATTTGATGCTCGATGGGTAGAGTCGTATAAAAACCACTGCATCACCACACAACATGTACTTCCCTGTATTATTTGCTTACCTTCTTCCGGCTTGGTGGCACTTTCTATACATTCCGATTACATCCACACACTGGAAATACAATATGGAGTAAGAAAGTTTGCCACTAAAACCGATAATTACCCGCTCTCTCCATTTAAAAAGCATATGGCAAAAACGAGTCAATATTTGAAATAATACCTAATGATTAAACACAAATATACCTCCTCCGTCCACAAATATAAACAATTTTTAGTGGACGGACAATCAAGATTTGTCGTCTATCAAGTTCACCGAAAAATGCTTATATTTATTAGAGGGAGTATGTGTTAAATGCCTTATGGTACCACTAGTTTTGCATTTAAAAATATTTTCAGTGTTATTAATTTCAGAGTCATTGCTAATATATCATGAAACCCGATGCACTTTATATTTCCAATAGAGGGGAGCATGATCAGTTTGAGTCATATTTGTCACTAGATTATTTTCATGGCTTATCTATGATCATAGGGTTAAATTAAAGATATTTCATGAAATAAACTTAATAAATTGATTAAATAAATGATTATTTTAAAAAAGAGGCGTGGAGCAAACTCTAATAATCCGAACAATAGCACTTTGGAGCATGAATACTTCTTCAGATTTTGCTAGAATTGAATCAATTACTATAAAAAATCAAATGAAAAAGAAATGTGTATCTTTCAAACTAGCCCTAAAACAAAAATTTGTTCTTGTGCGTTACAGGAACAAATGATTGTTCTTGTGCATTACATGTGTCGTGTACCTTGACCATGTTGCGACCGTCTAGTACCTTAGAACCCAATTAAATTGCACAAAATGTGATTAGTATTTTTTAATGATCCTCCACAATATTTTTGTTTACGCTTCAAAAGAGTCAAGATTATGTGAGTTCCAATAATCGAGTAGGGGGTAGTTGAGAACTGGAATACAGGAGATACCGCTTCTGTTTCATCTGGATTTCGCAAACAGAAACATGGAAAGAATGACTCTGACGTGGCAATCTGCTGATGATGCATCTATATAACGGTGAGAGCTTCCTCTTCTTCCTCTCTTTTACAACTGACCACGGGACCCGACACCTCCCCACCGCCCCCCTCCGATTCCCAAGGTTGCCGCACTGCAGCCTGCGAGGATCGGATGAACCCATCATCAGACGAATTCTAGTATGACGATTGGACTGAATCTTGCTTGATTTCCATGTGGTTTTGATTTGTTCACTGGCCGGCCCTCAATCTGGAATTTCCTGGAGGATTTTCGGGGGGATTTTTTTTCTGGTATGGGGATAAGAAGTTTAGGAGGGGAATCTGGTGAACGGATCGGTTTTGTTGATCATGTTGAGCCGATCTGTGTGGGATAAGAAAGGCTGCTTCTTTGTTGTTGTTCGTGGATTCTTGGTTTGATGATGGTGATGATCGGGCGGAGTGGGGGATTGGATGCTGGATTGGGGAATTGAGGTGCTCGATGTCTTAAAAGATGAGATTTTGTGGTGCGCGCGGGGATCGGGTAGTGGGTTTGCGGCCTGTACTTCGACGATCATGGATCGTCTTGTTCCGCTTTCTTCTCCTTCCTGTTCTCTTGAGTGGGGGATGATGGAGTGGGAGATCGTTTCGGTGGAGACTGATCTGTGCGTTGATATTGGTTTGGATGCATGATCCATGGTCAATTCATGGATTGTCTTGTGCTTGATAGTCTCATTTGCAGTTTGTTCTGATGCTTAGTATTCGGAATAGGCTTTGATAAATTACTCCTGAATGAAGTTTCCAATGGTTTCGTTCTTAGGAGTATTAAGTTCCACTGTAAGGTGGTTCTTGATCTGAATAAGGTTTAATGTGTATTGTGTTGGATTGGGGTTTAGGCCTGTTCTCCTGTCCATGTTGTCTGATGAGTCTGACAGAATGTGCTTAGAAAATACTGAACGGCTAACACGATCTTATAATTCATTGCTTCCCTTAATTTAACTTCCATAGCAAATGATTTCCTTATTAAGCATGCACACATTTTTCACTTCATTCTGGATTAGTTGTAATCTGTCTCTTTTTTTCTTCTTGTCAGGCTGAATTATCTGGTCCCAGTTGATCTACACTACGAGACTGCAGAGAAGCATGCAGTGCCCAATGGACGCAGCTGCAAGTGGAACTTCATCCGTGATGCAGTTCCACGGCATTGTCGATGAGCCATCTTCCCATTCATCTCCAATGCATGCGGCGCTGGAACGCTCACAGCGGAATTGCTTTGGTCATGAATCCCCAGGTGAATTCCCTCTTGCTGTGAGCCCCTCCATTGTGCTCCATGTGCTCTCGGCCTGCGAGCTAGACCCAAAAGATCTCGCTGCTCTTGAGGCAAGTCATACA
Organism: Leersia perrieri; assembly: GCA_000325765.3. NCBI lineage: Eukaryota > Viridiplantae > Streptophyta > Magnoliopsida > Poales > Poaceae > Leersia > Leersia perrieri. Next base: position 16,185,787 of record CM002480.1, on the reverse strand, counting down.
GCTACGCTCTCTGTCTCAAAAGCTTTTGCATGATCTGCTGCTACTAGTGAGCTTCTGATATGTCTGTCGTTTCAGGCTACATGTACATTCTTCAGTAAACCTGCAAATTTTGCGCCAAACTATGCGCTATCGCTTCCGGAGGTTGCGTCATTTGATATGTGCCTGAAAAGGCCCATGTTTAAGCTGATGACACAGCAGGAAAAGGAGCACCTGAAACAGCGGTGCGGTGGATCTTGGAAGCTTGTTTTTAAGTACATTGTGGTTAGAGAGAGGAATTACTCTCGGGTTGTCGCCGGGCCAGGCCATAGTGTTGTTGTCACCACTAAGGGAGAGGTATACTCATTTGGGGCGAATTGCTGGGGCCAGCTTGGCCTTGGGGATACTGAAGATCGGTTTAAGCCATGCCTTATTAGGTAATCTGTTGAAATTGATGAAATATATGATTGTTCACCAATGTTATAAAATATCACCTTCTTGTTAGGTCTTTACAAGGCATCAAAATAACGCAAGCTGCAGTTGGTTCAAGGCAGACAATCCTTGTGAGTGACACAGGAAGGGTCTACGCGTTTGGGAAGAGTAGCTTTGCAGGGGCAGAGTTTTCTAATGCAACTGATGATCACATTACCACTCCAAAGATAGTGGAGTCACTAAAGGGTGTATTTGTAGTTCAAGCAGCCATAGGTGGTTACTTCTCTGCTTTTCTATCTAGAGAGGGTCAGGTTTACACTCTTTCATGGGGACGAACAGAGAGGCTTGGCCATAGTTCAGATCCTTCGGATGTTGAGCCTCGTCTTCTCTCTGGACCACTTGAGAACGTTCTTGTTGCGCAGATTTCTGCTGGTAATTGTTATCTCCTTATGTTGGCCTACCAGCCAACAGGAATGTAAGTACTGTCTCTTGCATCCATTATTCTTGACTGATATGGAATTGATGCCATTACCTGTTTGGCATTTGGAGCTTAACTCTCTTGAAATGAATTTTAACTGTGGTTGTCAACTTGCAGGTCAGTTTATTCAGTAGGTTGTGGTTTAGGAGGCAAGCTTGGTCACGGATGCAAAAACAATAAGGGCACTCCCAAGTTGATTGAGCATTTCAGCACCTTGAGCTTTAACCCGGTTACGGTTGCAGCTGGTACTTGGCATGCTGCAGCTCTAGGTGATGATGGGCGTGTCTGCACCTGGGGTTGGGGTCATACTGGTTGTTTGGGACATGGTGATGAGGAGTACAAGGTTCTCCCCATGGTGGTTGAAGGATTGAGCAATGTGAAGGCTGTGCATGTCTCCACAGGTGAATACACCACCTTTGTTATCTCCGATAATGGGGATGTATACTCCTTTGGATCTGCTGAATCCTTGAATGCAGGTTTCCAGGTTAGATCATTATTCTTTCTCATTCATTCTCAGAAATATTCTGATTTCTGAATGTCAAAATACTCTTTGCATCCATTGGCCAAATGATGGACCAAACTTGTTTAGACAGAAGATGACTAGGCTTAATCCAGTTTACTACTTGCTCATGCTCCTGGTAGCTTTGAACTATGATCCTCCATACGAATTATGTAAACTGATGAATTTGTCTCGATCTAATTTTCAATTGGCTATATGCTTGTGGTCAGGATGACGAAGACGCAGCAGATGATGCCGATTTTTCTACCCCAAACTTAGTTGAATCACTCAAGGCGTTGAATGAAAAAGCTGCACAGATTAGCCCAACAAACTCTTCATATTGGCTTAACTCAGAATTGGGATATCCGCATACATTTGCGCTCATGGAATCTGGTAAATTGTATGCCTTTGGAGGGGGGATCAAAGGCCAGCTTGGTGTCAAGCTCTCTGAGGGTCAAGACAGACTGCGGAACCCAGAGCGCGTCCCGATCGATATCTGCTAATTTCAACCCGCATTCTGGTCACCATTTGCAATGACATATTCCGTGTTTTCTGGTTAGATTGTCTCCTGAATTTCGTAGGAGGAACTCAAATGTTAGCATTGATGTAAATATTAGGGGCCCTTACCTTTGGTTCTTCTCTGAAGTAACAGTGTGGTTGTTGGTATCTTCTGCAATATGTTGATGCCGCAGAGTCCTGAGTTGTTTGAATGTGGCTTTGGTAACCATTACAGCCGTCGGCTTGTAGCCTCATTCTGCACATTGGAGGCTAGCACTGAAAAATCATTAGATAGATGTTTTTTGAACGCACTACGTAGGCAGTTTGCTACATAGAAATTAGCAAGTTGCACATCCTGCAATTGCAGAATTGCAGTATGCAAGTCTCAGAAAGACAAACCACCTTGCTTATGAAGTCCCGGAGCAATTCATAGGAAAGAGATAATGGCGACTCGACTAAGTTATAATTATGAGACATACAAAGGGGATCAATATCAAATCATCGACACAGGAAAAATGTATTAATGCTACACCGTTGCTCCAACATGGAGCCAGATTATACAGCAGCATGAATTCACCCCAGATTTTGCCCATGACCGGTACTCCGGTCAGAGTGTGCTTGCTGCTAGGCTAGCAGAAACTAATGAACATGCGAAATGTATTGATGAAATTGTGGATCTATCTATGCGCCCGCTAGATTTGTACAACTCATACATCTTTGGCTACTGCAGCTAGATTTGTACAGTCCATACAGCTGAGGTTACTGCAGGATCCCTCGGTCCCCAACTTCAGTTCTACCATGTTGGGTCGTGTAGGCGGGGTTGCCATTTTGTAATGTCCAGCAGAAGCTTTGTAACGCGATTAGTACATCCCTTTGAAGACAGGATTGGACCGACAGATGCTTGCACCATACTCTTCATACTCTGCTTTCGTGTGGCAAGCCTGGTTGGGGAAAGAATGGCCAGGATTAAATTTCTACAATGAAAAGGAGTGCCAGCAAAATGGGGATATAGGCTGCGTTTGAAACTGCCTAGTGCAGATTGATTTTCTATGCACGCAAAACGAGATTAGTCATTAATACATGATTAATTCAATATTGACTATTAAAAATTTGAAAAATGAATTAATCTGATTTTTTTAAACAACTTTCGTATATAAATTTTTCTCAGAAAATACACCGTTTAGCAGTTTGAAAAGCGTGCTCACGGAGAACGAGAAAAAATTTTCCCCCACCCGCTGATTCGAACGAGCCCATAGTGCAAACAGAAATTTTAAGCTGTAGAATTCCCTTGCAAAGGCATATACATAAGCACTACGAAGTTTCAGGTGACATGAGCTTTCATTACGACTACATAGAATGGAAGTTTGAATACCTCATAGAATTCAGCAGTAGAGGCAAGCACAGAACCACCAAACCAGACCGCATATCTTTGAATAGGATGGCTAACAACATTTACTTCTATAGGCTGGGCCTGAAATAAACAAAATGTAGCTGCAGCTTCCAAGTGCCAAAATCACAAAATGTTTCTGGTGTGGCCAGTGCTCCAGGAGAGCAAGACCAAAGTTTGTACCTTTGCATCTCCACCAAGTCTAGCATTAGATGCAAGTACCCGTGCATCCACTATCTTTTTTAGGTCCCGCTGCAGTCTCCTGTGGAAATCCTTAAACATAGTTGATCCCCCGGACAGGACAATATTCTGTCCATGAAAAGGAAACTCAGAACCACTGTGATATTTTGAATCGTAAAATGACGTTTTGATCATACAAACCTTATAAAGAGCCCTCCTTGTGTCAATTGGGGATGATTGGATACACTTGTCAATAACAACATGCAAAGGAGTGGTGAAGTCATTATTGTAAATCTCAGGGTGGAAGAAAATCTGCACGGTTCACAGCAATATGGGGATATTTGATTAAAATGACAGTGAGATCAAAATGTTTAGTTCGACAATGCTCCAGAGCTACTAGAGATATCATGTGTACAGAAGTTACATTCATGACCATAATGCATTAAACTTAAAAGTAATTTGTGTTTATATTCATCCATTGATTGGAGTTTAGTTCTGATCAGAGTTAAGAAAACAAAGTAGTTCTCCATATTATGGTTGACACTTCACTATTTAAAACAAATTTATAATTTAACCTGAATCAGTTATTACATTGCAGAAGTCGCACTTGTTGGTGAACGAATTAATGCAAAATCAATTACCTCGGGCCCCAGGAATCGTTCATACCCAATGTCACAGGTATATTTGGCACCAGTTTTTGGTTTGATGCCACTCCAGTGCTTTACGTACTTATTGGGCTCCCTGTCATGCTTATTAAATTCCTGAAATAACAGACAATAAATTTTTATTACTTTGTTTTTTTTTTGTTCTCTTAAGGGCTACATTAATTGTTGTAGGAAATAACAAAAACCCATGGTGTAAAGCTGGCAAGAACTTAGACAACATATTCGAGAAAACAATAACCAGCTGCAGGAAAAATGTAAGAGAGAAAAGGTAGGTGCATTATTCAGCATCAAGCAAGCTGGAACAGTATTTTACAAAACTAGATTCCAGTCAGTGGCTGCTATAACTGTGACAGACAGCCAACTGCAATGCTAAGAGTAAAAGAAAAGCTTTCCTTTTTAAGCACCACTGACCCTAGAACAAACGAAAATAAATGCCATGTTTCCATAATTATCAGCTCAGTTACTTAATGCAATTAATACCTTCACAATATCTGAGCATGTATAGCAATACATTTCTTTCACTCTCCTTGCTACATCAAAAGATTCTTCTGGTGGAATGTGCTCACCTCTTTCCTGCAAGAAACAATTGGCTCAGTGACATAAGCACACTGTCATTATTCAGTTTTGCTATATATAATATGAAAATCAGGCAAAATATGAGGTAAACTTGTTATACATCCTTTCTTGATATATCAAACTCCAAAGGCAATTTCACGTGCAGGTTAAATGGTACAAAAGAGAAAAGTGGCTCTCTCTCATTAGATGTGGACAAGCAACAGTTTCAGTACTGTTTTGAGCATGTGTGCTCACTAATTTAGAATGACATATTTGATATGCTTACTTGACAATTATGGTGTGGCAACTCAAATAATCTTGGATGTGTTTACAAGATTATACCATGGTCCATGATTAAGCTAAATTTATTGCGCATCACTGATAACAATTGGCAGTTACTTTCGTCCAATTCCACCTATATTCCATGTATTTGCTCTCTTTTATTATTTGTTTGACCATCATTTTCATGAATATTTGATTTCCTTATGTTGAACATTTGGATTCTCAAATATAGCAATCCACATTTACGTAATATAAGTGGCATCTGATAACAAACGGAAAAGGTTAACTACTATCTTGTCATAGCCCACAGGAAAGCAACAGTAACTACCTTTAAAAGTTGCTGAATAAACTGGGTAACATCCTTGCCTGTAATTGGAATTGATCTGATACTGCTTCCTATGACATAACCATCAGCAACAGGAACAATATGGGTAGCCCCATCACCCACATCGACTACAACACCTGTCATTTCACACTGAAAACAAAGCATGAAACTCCCCATAAATATACAGAGTCGAACTATCTCTCAACAGAGATGAAAAGAGAAGACTGGCATATAATGTAGTATCATAGTGTACACTGCAAAACGATGAGCATAACCCAATGATCACAAATACTAAGCTCAAGAGTCAATGCTAGCTAGAAATACGGTGACAACAGCATGAATCTCAAATGAGGCAAAACCACTATAGAAGTTATTAAAAACGTAAATCTACAACAAATGCAATCTCTTTCCCCAATCGAATTAAGGTACAAAAAAAAATGACACCCAAATTGTGTCTCTCACGTTATTGTTCCATCTTTATGGAACAAACCTATATTGTCATTTGCAACTTAGATTAAAAAAGGCGGTTACAACAAAACAAAATAATCCACCTCAATGTCAAGCAGAGTTTAGTAGTAAGAAAAATATTGTATACTGGAAGCGTGTAATAAAATTCAAAAATGGCTCAACTACACCATAACATGGCCTTTACAATTTCATTTATTAATGAAGTTCTTCCCATTACCTAAAAATGGCCTTTACAATGAAATCCATCTTCTTGTCTCAAGGAATTCTTGCACTACTAACCTTTGTGGTGGTGTATCCTGCTGCAAGGGCAAGAACTGGCTGAACCGCTATGTACAGACCAGGCACATTGAACGTCTCAAACATGATCTCCCCGGTGTACTCACGGGTCTCAGGAGGAGTCAGAGGACTCTCTGTCAGCAGAAAATAGTGATCCTCTGGATCACACCGGAGGTAATTGAAAATGCACTGCTGCCAGAACCTCTCCATGGTGTCCCAATTCTCAACCTGAACAGCCCAATATGAGCTCAAGCAGAACGAACCCACAAACCAAACATAGCAAACGCAAGTTCGCAACGTTCGTGCACACCTACCTGGCCATTATGAATGGGGTAGCTGAGGCTGTAGGTGCTGCTGGCGCGAGACCGGGACAGCGCGTCCTCCCCGATGAAGAAGTCGAGATCGGCCATGACGCCGGCGCTGTGCTGCGCCATCCAGTTCCCCTTGGCGGCGGTGGCCCTGGGCGGGTTGGCGCCGGCGAAGGTGTCGTTGACGGCGACGACGGTGGGCGTGATGAAGCAGGGCTCCACGTTCCCGGCGAACCCCATCTTCGTGTACCTGCACGCATCCAATTCAGCCTCAGATTCAGCTGCCTCCGCTCCGCGCCTGCTCCCCGCGCGCAGATCTGTTGTGTGTGTGTGAGAGTGAGACGCTTACCCGGTGCCGTTGTCGATGACGACGGCGGGGCGGGATGCGGCGTCCATGGCGTCGTACGCAGTCACACCGGCGGCGACGGCGAGACTCCCCCTTTTCGGTTAAACACCAGCCGCGGGGAGGAAGAAGAGGAGGAGGCGAGAGCCGGAGGCAACCGTCGCCGTCGCGGCGAGCATCCCACGCGCACACCTGCACCACACCCACCGCCACTAGCTTCTGCCGCGCAGCAGCAACCACCGACCCGACCGCCAGGCGGCGGCGCGGCAGCGGAAGCTTCTAGAAGAAGCGAGGTATCGTGTCGAGGGCTCGAGGCGCGGTGGGAGAGAGAAGGGAGTGGAGAGTGAGAGGGGCTTTTGCTTTTGCGCTCGCTTTGGTCTGGGGGGTTTCGCTTCGCCGTTGGATTTGTCTCGGCGTGCGTGCGTGTTTTGCCGTAGGCCTGGCCGCTTGGGAATGGGAGCGTGTGTTGCTCCTCGGGTCGGGCTCGTGGGTGGGTGCGTGCGGCTGCGGCGCGGGTGGATTGCGATTTGCGACGCCGCCACCGTGTCCGTGTACCGTGTGTCCCTTTCCGATACTGCTCGCTCCTCGACTTTCCGGTCTCCGTACGGTGGGCGGCACACCGTATGACAGGTTGGTCCCACGTGACAGCGGGTGAGGTTTTCCTTCTCGTTTTCTTTTCCTCTTTTAATGCTAGCCGTTTAATTCGCCAAAAAAAAAGCTAGCCGTTTAAACTGTTGCTACCTGGAGTTAATGACCCTGTTCGGCCTAATTTGTGTTCACCGTTCTGGAGCAGGAACTTTGTTTTCTTTCTACAGAAATAAAAGGTTCCCGTTGTTCCGCTTTTATTGATCTTCCACGGGTAAAATTTAAATTTTAATCTTAATTTTAAAATTAATTTTGATAGTTTTTTATCATATTTTTTCGTCTTGAATTTTAAATCATGAATAATTCATATGTAAAACTTTTATCTATAAATTATTTTTTCGCTTCGTTTAGAAAAAGCGAAACGATCCTAGACGAAGTTGAGAATGAATGTGGTTCTTCCTTGTAATTGAAATTAAAAGCTTAAACAATTAAAAATAGATTAAAAAGTTGCAAATGGTCCTTCATTAAAGACCCCAAAACCACAACCTTTCTTAATTCCTCCCAAAAAAAATGATCCTCCGAGTGCGTGCTGTACACGTACGAGACCAAGTGAAACGCCATGTGGTTCTGCCTGGTTTAGTGTATAGAGCTCAGCTCACACGATGAGACATTGCCGAGGCTTTAAACAAGTTCTGCAGCTGCTCTTCGCCCCAGGAAAGAAAGCGCAACCTCGCGCAAGAAAGGCTCGAGTTTTTTCTCCTGTTTTTTTAGCTAATCGATGAGCTCCAGAAACAAGAGATTCTTCTCGTAGGACATCTTGAAAGACTAATCAAATTCAACCAAGGCAAAGAGAGGCCAAAATGGGAGAGGTGTTCACCAAAATTTCCTATCTTTGACACTGTCTATTCTGAAATGCTCTGCCATGAGGCATGGCCTATATATCCAATCTTCTAGCAATAGCCCACAGCTGCTCCAAGTTAAAAATTTTACATAGGCAAAGATGAGGTTCCTTGGTCTGCTGAGCTTGGTTGCTCTCATCTTCCTCCTAAGCTTCAGGTCTCTGATTCATCAGCAGGTTCTTGTTGGTAAGTCTTACTTCCATTGCCACCTCTGTTGGTTTCTGCTTTTCTGCTACTGTCTTTCTGAAGATCATTTAGTGCTTTGCCATTGGAGTTGAAAGTCTGAAACTGATCTTGTTCTTCTGTGGAAGGAGAAGGTGCGGTAGCCAATGGGTTCTTCCATGACAGTGACAGGAGGAGGCAGCATGCCAAGGAATGGGAGGAGGAGAGGAAGAAGATGAGGTGGTTCATGGTCAGGGACTATGCACATGCCCGGCGGCACACGCCGAGGAACAACTGAATGGATCCTTAGCATGATGGAGACATGGAGTTGCATCCAACGGAGGTCCTAGCTGCTCATGTCGATGATGATGTTGGATGATGGCTAGTCTAGCTCGTGTTCAGTCGGTCCCTAGCTAGTGTGCAGAAGTTTGTACACAAATTTTGCCCCCTGACAATATTAGGATTTGATCATATAGTAGTTTTTTTTTTCTGTTTGTCAGATTTTGTAACAAGTGTTAAGGTATTGTTGTTTTGATGGTTTTGAAATTGTTCTATTATGATGGGTAAAAAATACAAAGTCTTTTTGGTACTTTTGATTTACTTTTCTGTCTCCATCTTCCTACCCTTCTCTCAAGTTCAGAGATGTTTGCAGCTGGTGAACGATACTGACCATGAGAAAAAAAATGTCAAACTGAAGGACAAATGGTAAGCAGGTTTAGTGTCCTTTGTACTGCTAATGCTAAATGATCATAAGGGGACTTCAATACGAATCCTCATTTCTTGTGTGACAAGTGCCGCAGTGCTACCTGAAGGATGTGGTACTAAGTGGCAAGTGATACTAGAGAGAGAAAAAAGTGTGTCATCGGTGTTAGAGTAATAAAATGCAATCACATGGTTTATCTAGGGCTTTGTAGTAGACTAGGAGTCAACCAAGGCAAAAATTAAGCATTGACCAAGGTCCTGAATTCAGAGGTAACCTGTTTGATGTCTCTTTGTGTTAGGCAGTATGACTCAACACGATGAAATTGATTGATCATGGAGCAAATACATATATAGGCATCCACCTTCCTATCTTCACTCAACCGATTTATACAAGTATGATCGGGAGGAATCGGGAAGGGAAGCCGAGATTGATGCTATGCGAGATTATCGTCTAACCCCCCCCCGCCCGGGGCAGGTGCAACGTTGGTGGAACGGACGGGACGTTGAGGCTGGAACGAAACTCGGGCGAAGACTGGAGTCGGGAGGCCCTTGATGAAGATGTTGGCGTATTGAGACGATGTGGGGACGTGAAGCACCCGAACGGCGCCGACAGCCACCTTCTCTCGAACAAAGTAGAGGTCGATCTCCATATGTTTGGTGTGTTGGTGTTGCACCGGGTTGGAGGAGAGGTAGATGGCGCTGACGTTGTCGCAGTACACCAAAGTGGCCTTGGAGGGAGGGGCATGGAGCTCAAGTAGGAGCTGGCAAAGCCAGGTGGTCTCGGTTACGACATTGGCAACAACGCGGTAATCGGCCTCCACGCTAGAGCGGGAGATGGTGGGTTGGCGTTTGGACGACCAAGACACCAGGTTGTCGCCGAGGAAGACATCATAACCGGAAGCAGAACACCGAGTGTCGGGGCAGCCAGCCCAATCGGCGTCGGAGTAGATGACAAGGTCGGTGGAGGTGGAGCGCTAAATGTGGAGGCCGAGATCCACAGTGCCACGAACATAGCGGAGTATCCTCTTGAGAGCAGCGAGATGCGCCTCTGGAGGGTCGTGCATGTGAAGACACACCTGTTGAACAGCGTACGAGATGTCCGGCCTGGTGAAGGTGAGGTACTGTAGTGCTCTAGCAAGACTGCAGAAGTCAGTCGGGTCAGGCACCGGTGGACCATCGGTGGTGGACAGCTTGGCGCAAGTGTCGACCGGGGTGAGGCAAAGCTTGCAGTCGGTCATGACAGCATGCTCAAGGATGTCAAGGCCTGTGCTCGCCGCCACCGGCCCGTACCCGAGCTCATGTTGGTGTCAACGGCAACGGTTGGCAGTCCTTTTTTCTCTTCCCTACCCGTGACCGGCAAAACTCGCGTGGGAGCACCAGAGCGCCACCGCCTGCTCTTCCCCTTCACTCCATCGCCTTCCTCTCGCCTCCACGACCGCAAGACGGCGCCGGATCCGGTCGCATCCTCCCCATTCCATGGCAGTCGCAGAAAGAGGGATTGCAGGGAGGGGCCAAGCTCGGCAACGATGGAGATGGCGGCCAAGCTCTTCTCACTGCCACCCGCTCCTTATCGACACCCCAATACTGTACCCACAGGACGGCGGTTGAATCAGAGACAAGTCATCTTCATCGGTGGCGGCGCGGCTGGCACGACCACACCCATCTACTACTCTGCTCCCCACCCCGCATGCGCTCGTCCGTGGCTATCGAAGCTGCCACCTCGCAGCCACCGGCCATGGCGGAGAGGAGGGGGGAGAGAGAAGGATTATTTTTTATTTTCTTCTTAGATTGACAGGTAGGCCCCACATTTTATTAAAGTATTTTTTATGCTGACTTGGCTACTGATAGAGTGATAGGTGGGCCCCATGAAATTTTTAATATTCTTTTTGCTGGCTGGGAAGCCACGTCAGGGAAACCAACCTACAATACTGTTGAATGAGCTATTTTAGACGGTTTTTGCAAGTTCGGGATCCAATATTTCTGGTATTGGAGTTGTGGGTTGATTTTGAAACTTCAGGTGTAGTTGAGGGACTAAAACTGAACTTATTCCAAGAGAGAAAAAGAAAGCTAGAAGGGAAGAAAGAAAACGAGTTTGGGCCGATTTTCAGCCCAAGAGCTTGGGAGAGGTTTTTTTAACATGTTTTTATTTTAATAGTTACTGAAATAATGTTTCATTAATTAAAAGTAATTCCAATACTCAAATAATTTTCAGGAAAATCTAGAAAATACTTGAGCACTCAAAGTAATTAGCAAAATTTTATCTTTCCCTTTTTCATGTTGAATAGTTTTAATAAATTTTAACTTATTCTAGAAAATGCATTAAATAAATGATTTATTTAATTAATAATTTTCTAAGTCGTGACAGGCAGTATCATCAGGCCCAATCCTACTATTGTCTCCAATGCCCACACCAGTTACCGAACAAAGTTAACTCAAGGCAGGCATGTTCTAGAGCCGTTGCAAGATCCAATGGTTTTCATGCTGATCCAGGTGAGCGTTGTTGGTATTGTGGAAAATGCTAAGAGAATATCATTAAACAAGAACAACATGTTATTATTAGACATTTGGCACTCTATGAGAAGAAGTATAAGCGGACTGCGAAAGATATCTATTATCTAGTGTTGCAACTTAAAATTTTTAGTATTAACTCATTATGAGAGAATTTTAGTATTATCTCATTTGAGATTATCTAATATGTCTATTTCTGTCTTTTAATTTCTTTACCTATTTTCTTCATTTTTAAATTTTCTTTTATAAGTTCTCATCGTATCTTTGTCTTGATTGACTGTTCAACACAAATATTACAAGTGTTGTAGTTTTGATGATTTTAAAACTGTTTAATATGATGGGTAAAACACAGATGTCTTTTATATTTTTAATTTTCTTTTCATTTCTCTCTTTTCCTATCCCTATCCCAAGTTTACAGATTTGTGTTTGCAGCTGGTAAAGATTGGCTGTTGGACAATACTGGTCATGATAACCTAAACTTCAGACTGAAGGACAAATGGTACAAGTCGGTTTACTGTCCCTATTACGCCGAATGCTCAATGACCATAAAGAGACTAAAGGTGTTCAGTTTATTACTAAAATCAATATTTTCATTTGTAGATAAGGCCAAATTTTGGCTAGTTGAAAATGTTAGAGATATGATCTGTATTTATATATCTCATGTATTTAGATTATATTCCTAGTAGTTAGATTAGGTTTTTTTTAGTACTATAAGTCTTTTCCTACTAGGATTGATTGCCTGCAGTTTTTTTCTGCAAGGATTTTTAACATTAAATTTGTGTCTTTGTACGTCTCGAGTTTTCAATGTAGAGATAATGTTTGGTTTATCATCTTATTAAATATTGGCATAACTTTGTGAGGAGAAGTTTATAGAATCTTGCCAAATTCTATTGGCATAACAAATGCTTGGTAGCAAACCAAATGAATTCAATCTTTATAAACTTATCAAATAATGAGATGGTTAAAGTGGTAATAAATAATCTGAAGAGCCCCTAAATCCTCATTTCTGGCGTGACAATTGCAGCAGTGCTACCTGCAGGATCTGGCAACTGGCAAGCAATACTAGATGAAAAAAAACTTGTCATGAGTGTTAGGGTAGTGAAAAGCAAACACATTGTTCACCTTCTAGCATGCTCCAAGGGTTTATACGAAAGGGCCATTTTGGTTTAAAGCCAAAATGTGTCCTACCAATTTGTTGGCAACTTCAATACTAATTTGATAACGTTTGGTTTGCTATCAAAATTTGCCAATTACACACAGAAGTTGCAAAAATATTTGGCACTATCAAAATTTACTAAGGTTTTGGCATTGACAACATTTAGCATGGTTGCAAACCAAAATAGCCCAAACTCAGTAATTATCAGATCGTACAGCACAGATTGTTAAGTCAAAGGATCTCAATCCGCCGAGTACTTTCTGAGATCTCTCCTGCAACAATTAAAAGTGACGTTAAAGAACATATATATATATAAATAAAGACAGGCATAGTCTCTGTATTAATTAGATACTATCTCAACACTACAGTTAAGATAATAAGATCTCTAACAAACAATGTGCCATAGTTTTTTATAGTCTTTTTTTTTATCAACTCCATGCAACACAATTTTTCCAATAGATACTATACGTAGACTCTAAGCCATTATTATGCGTAGCAACTATTTTTTTTCCTTTCTTTTCTCTTCTCCATGTCACCAAATATGCTTGCATGAAGTTCGCTATAAAGACCATTATACATGCCTTAATAGGTCGGTTAGATGCAACTAAGAATTAGTACAATGCACATTACGTAAACACTGGACATGTTTATGCATGCTAGAAGGGAACGCGCGGCGACACGCCGCGCGGCAAAGACAAATACATAGAGATGACTTTAAATTTTTTAGGGATTTGTGATCCTTGCTCAACCGTTTGGCAGACTAATCTTAATATGGGTAGAGTTCAATAATCACAAGGAGACGGTCGGATCGTAAGTATAATTGCAAATGTACTCAATCTTGGCATTTTATACCAACACATACAGGTGAAAGCAGATAATTCTCAAACAATAAGGCTATATAAAATAGCTCAACGTTTCATATCTGCACACGTGTGAGATGAAACCTTATCTGTGTATAAAGACTGACAGAATATTTTATGATGATGACTTCAATATTCATGAAACACACATGTGCGCCAGTAATCCCCTTCCCCTCCTCTGCCTTCTTTGCCACATATAGAACCACACAAAGGGGTCCCTGCCAATGCCATTTGTGTCACCTCTACATCCCAGACGAGGTGGGGTTCGACAGCACAGGCGTGTGGTATCTCCTGAATAAAAGGAAAATTTGGATCACCAACTGATTTTTCGAGATTAGTAAGTTAAAAACCATGCAATATGATACAACAAACTTGAATTACGAAGTGATATGATAAGATACAGCAAAGTTACAAAAAAAATATCCAGCGAAAGTGCTGCGACAAGTTGATAATCATTTAGAAACTTCGGTGTTCCAATAGTAGACTGCTTTGATGTTTACAAACAAGGTGATAGCACAATATTCAGAATCATCAGCTAGCTGGCTTGTTTCTCTGCAAGAGATTACTTTTTTTATGGCATCAAAATCAACTTTCGTCAGAATTCAGAACCAGTCCTGTTTGGTACTGTAATTTCTCCTTTCGCTCTATTCTCAAGTTCCACGAGTATGGCAGATAGGTTGACCAATCAGCTACTGGATTAATTATTCAATGGTAAATAAATGAGATTCAACAAATGCTAAATAGAAGATAAAACTGTTATTCTTCCCTTACTACTTTCCAAACTGGGTAAGAAAGTAGGTCAGCACAACATAAAGCTTTCTAAAATTAACAAAATGCTGTGTAAGTGTGTAACTCAGGAAACTCATCATTTCAGAGTGATGTTATGTTCACTACATTATTGCAATTCATGATTGTACAGCTGTATAGCCATTGACATTCAAATTTATAAGGACATCAGAAAGGAATTAGTCTGGCTTGTAGACCTCCACATTCTTTATACTAAGAGAATTAGAAAGTCCTTTATACTAAGAGAATTAGATAGTCTTTTATAATAAAGGAATTAGAAATAAATACATCAAGAAATCAGACCTTCGAAGCAGTTTGCTTTCGCAATATATCATTTGACTTGAACATTAGAGCAGCAATTCAAATTGTGACAAAGAAACATGCACAACTACCCTTGCATTAGTGTGTATAGAAATTCTTACATAGAAATTGTTGCACAAATAATGATAGAAATATGCAACTGAAAGAGGGATTGATATGGGAACTCAATCCATTGCCCTTTATTGACAGAAAAGACAACTTGGTTGCAGTGGCATAAATGATATGGACCATAAACTTTGAAAAGTAAACAATAATACGAATGGCTAAGGCAAGTGAATAGGACATCCAAAGATTGTAACTGCAAGTAAATACAAATTAGGAATAAATGGCAATCAAGCCGCTAAAAGCTATAGTTAGATCCTTATTAAGTTGAAGCAATGAATAATTGGATGTGACGAATTGTTAACATATTAGTATAATTGTCAGGTCTTCCTGAAAAAGGGTTGGCACAGCCTCCTGTGGAACAGATGCAAAAGCTAAGAACCCAATATAGCATAATTATGATTTCATAACCACAAGGAGATAAACATGTAGTAGAAAAGTCATGTTATGGTAAATGACTAAACACAGATAAGTCTCACTTAAGACTGGCACCGAAACACATCCTCCGGATTGTGTAGTGCAACTATACATCTCACCTATCATAAGCAAAATTGAGGACTTACATAACATCCCTAATTTAAGGGAACACACAACAGTAATCTATAACTAAAATTTGATTTTATCATAACCATTTTATTTGAACTTCAACATGACAGACTTATCAGAAGAACATGCATTTTGTCCCTGGCGTTAGCAGCCACCTTAGCCATGAATTATTCAATCCTACACAACTCAAGCATCTTTGTACTGCTATATGAATGCATACTACTGTTGATCTCAGAATTTAAGTGTACCGTGGACTTGCATTGACGCTTTCAAAACTATTAAACATGAACATGTTATGTTGAACATACCACATATCTTCTATGAGCAAGCATGGGCATAATTGATTCCGTAAACAGTTGTCAGCACAAGGCAACTGAAGGTACTGACCTGTCAATTAATAGAACCCCAGTAGAGATAACTAAAATTATCCCTAGAAGCTTGATGCTGGGACTCTCCAACCTTGTAAAAAAAGGAGGAACTTTTAGGAGAATATGCTACGAAAAATAAAGGACTTAGACAGACTTTGAGATATATTACTACTATAAATGTTCTCAAGTTGATTAAACAATGGCCAATCCACCAAGCATAAGCGTCACAGATGAAATCAACTTTTTTTTTT
>CM002480.1:16147860-16169769 GCA_000325765.3 Leersia perrieri | reverse complement strand
GTGCGGCGGCCGCCGCTCCCCTCCGCACTCCCTTCGAGCCCGGCGGCCTGGCGCGCGTGGACAGATGCGAGCGGCGGGACGAAAAGATTGGTGGGCGACGTCTCCCGCCGGGATGACTTGGGAAAAAAATTAACCTGCAGACGGACAAAAAAATAGCCATTAGATTAGATTTGGAGGGCCAAGATCTACCCTATGTCATCTGTGATATGCTGCACGCAAGTCATCGAATCTGAGTCCCCGTCTGCCTGCCTCCCCTCCTGCCGCTGCTGAGAGTGAGGAGGAAGGATAAGGACACCAACGAAGGAGAAAACAAGCAGAAAAGACAAATATCACTGGCAGCAAGCAGTAGCCCATCACCGGCAGCGCTGCAGAACAACCCAGCACGCAACAGTAAAGTGACCTACTAACGGGTAAAGTGGAGCACACTGCCGGTTTTTGTATGCCTGACAAGCGGGCCCAACCGAGGAGCAGCCACGTTTCAGCACGCGATTGGGCTACCGAGGAGAAAAAAATTCAAAAAAACGGAGAAAAAAGGAATCTCACGCGCTGTTACTAGCGGATGATTCATTCCTAGGAAAATAACATATGGATACACCTGAATTGATGGATAAAGACTACAGTACAGGCTGAAGAACTCTGTACTGTACAAATGTGCATCACAAATTCATAATTCACACATGCAGGCTGGTTGTACTCCATTAAATAACTGACCACCACACAATTGATTTGCAGGGTTCAAAATTTCAGTATTTCCTCATCCTAAAAATTTGCGGGAGTAATACAGCAAAAGCATGTCCTCCCATATCCCTGAAACATTTTTTTCCAAAAGAAGTTTGTACTTCTTTTTTAAGAAAGAAAGAAGCTTGGACTCTCTCAGTTTTAATATATAAGAACTTATTAGTGCCTGTGTTTAGTTCCCTAAAAATTTTTGGTAAAAATATCATATTAATGTTTGGACACATATTTGAAGTATTAAACGTAGACTAATAAAAAAAAATTACATATTTGGATTGTAAACGGCAAGACGAATCTTTTGAATCTAATTATGTTATGATTAGTCATAAGTGCTACAGTAACGAACATATGCTAATGACAGACTAATTAGGCTCAAAAGATTCGCCTCGCAGTGTACAGTCCGAATATATAATTTATTTTATTATTAGTCTATATTTAATACTTCAAATATGTATCCAAACATTAATGTGATATTTTTGAAGTTTCAAATTTGGAATCTAAATGCGGCCTACATTCATAGTAATATGTTATATCTAGTACTGGCACTAGCTTCTATCTGGAGACTTGTACTCCCCTATCTGTATATTTCGTTTTCCCCTATCTGAATCTTGCTGCTCTACTCCTACTGCTGCTATTGTAGTTTGCCCATGACTTCTGAACTATCTGTGGCGCCGGCACCTGCCTGCTAGCCCATGCAGACATCACCCTAGCTCTAGTCACCTTCTTCACAAGAAGCTTCCATGTCTTGTCCACCTTGTCTTCTTCCATGGCGGCCTTGAAGTTACTGGAGCAAACAAAACAACAAAAACCAAAGGATTATTGACATAACTATAGAAATGGCATTGCTCTGCAACGTTTTCTGAATGTTTTGGGTTATCTTTTACCTGCAGAGAGGGACTCCGCAAGAATCGTCGTCGTCGTCGCAGACGGAGGAGTGGAGCCGGAGGAGCTGGAAGAATCGCCGGCAGTGCGGGCACCCTCCGGCCACCTTCCTGCCGCAGCCGGCGACGTGCCTCCTCAGCTGCAGGACGCCCCGCCGGTGCGGTCCGCCGTCGCAGCGCTCGTCAGCGGCGAAGAAGACGTGCTCAAGCGCGGCCATGGCGTCGCTGAGGTTCAGGTACACGTTCTGTGAGCGCCTCTCCCTCTCCCACCTCTCCTTCCTCTGGTCGGCGTCGCGGAGCAGCCCGACCAGATCGTCACGGAGCGCGGCGTCGTGGCGCGACGCAAAGCGCCAGCCGGAGGACGCCTCGACGGCGGCGAGGTCCTCCCCCGCGAGGCGCGCGCAACGCAGGTACAGCCGCGGCGCGTCGCAGAGCGCGGCCAGCTTCATGGCGTCCACCGCGCCGTCCGCCGTCACACGCGCCGCCACCGCCTCCTCCGCTCGCCGCTTCAGCGGCGACGACACGCGGTACGCGTGCGCCAGCGCCATCAGCGCCGCGCCGTGCTCCGCCAGCGCCGCCTCCTCCCACTCCGCCGCCGCCGTCCTGACGGCGGGGGCGTGGAGGAGGCGGATGAAGACGACGACGGCGTCGGTGGAGGCGCCGGTGATGCGGACGGCGCGGCCGCCGCCGCTCCGGCCGCGTGGCGCCCGCTCGATCATCCGCTCCAGCACCGGCGACGCCGAGGCCTTCGCCGTGATCAGAAAGCAAAATTCAGAAACTCCAAAGCTAAACAACAAGAAAATAGGAGGGAAATAGCATCAAAGCAACAGTAGCTGATCTTCGCTTACAAGAACAGAAGAGTGCGCGCGGATTATGCTGCCGTCGGAGGTGATGACCCGCACGTCGGCCGGCGACGGCGGGATCGCGTTGAATGCCGTGCTGATCGCCATTGGGACAACAAGAACACGGCGATCTCAAAATCCTTTGGTCTAAAGAAGACGGTAATCCTAGCAAGATTTTATTCCCAAAAAAAAACGAATTTAAGTAAAGACGGGAAAATCGAGCAAAGAGAAAGCGAGAGATCTAACTTGAGAAGAACAAGAAAAAATACTCCTACGGCTAAAGTGGAGGAAAGGAAATGGGAGAGAAAAGAGTAAGAACACAACACAAGCTGCAGGCACAGCTAAGACGGTGGCATTTTATATAGGAGGGGTTGGAACGTTCGGCCAAATCATTCGTAACACGCAGACGCAGCTACACGCGGCGTGGAAAGCTACGGGAAGATTTTTAAGGCTTGTTTTTGTGTGACAAGAGGGGTTAGCGTGGGATTTAATCATTTTATTTGTGCTTTATAATTAGGAAATGTGGTGATTGTTTATGAACCGGGGAAATGAAACGAGGCGCCTGCGTCAGCAACAGATTAGGAAGGAAGCGGTGCGAACGACGTTTTATAAAGCACAAATAAAAAGGTTAAGGTAAAGGACGTTTATTTAAATTGCTGACTTGGATCCACGTATTCTTTGTGTTGTTTCTTGGTTAACATGCATATATGGGTCGGTGGCAGTACAATAGCGAGAAGTTTGAGTGCTAGTAGAAGCTAATGGTTAATAAGCTATTTTTCTTGCTAAATCTACAAACAATGTACTCCACATTAAAAAATCATTTTTAAAAAGTAAATGTACTTTTAACTTAATATACTATGACAAATACGCTCCAATACTCCTTAAATATTTGCTTTGTTTCCTGTTATACAGCTGGAGCTTTTATTTTTGGCACACGTGGAGCGAGTTCTAGCGGTTCATTTGATTTGTTATACAGCTGGAGCTAACTCTCATTTCGTGTCGTATCTTGTACGTAGCTTGAAGTCCGGTGGGTTAGTTTGTCGAGAAGGGCTTACTTTGTCATGTGTAACCGGAATTTTAGTGGGTTGTTTGGCCCGTGGTTTTACCTAAGCAAAATAAGATTTATTCTTATTCATGAATTGTGGCATGAACTAAATCATTTAGTTGTGATTTTTAATTTGAAAATGCGGTGGTTATTTATGATTTTGTAATAAGCTAGGTTGCCACATCAGGAGCGGATCGGAAGGCAACGGTGCAAACCAGTAGCTCTTTTTCACAACAACATGACTATCTTATTAAATTACTAAGTTCAATCACATATATTTGTTGTGTTGTTTCTCTGCTATATACGGTCAATTGGTGGAAGAGAGGCGAAAGTTCAAATAATACAAAGCCAAGTTTACCACTGATTTGGTTGCTCGACTTACAAACAGTAACCAATACTTTGTGGTATATAGCTTACGTTAAAGATGTTTCTTCATTGAAATACAAGCATACGTTTACTTTATCAGGTTCACCATATCACTGACGGTAACCGCGGTAACTGTTTTCTTACCATGGCATTTGCTGCGATTACCATGGTATTGATGTCGAAATTTGTTAAATTCGTTTCAAATTTACAAAAATTTGATGAATTCTTCGTGGTTTGCCCGTCGTGCCGCCGGCAGTTGGTAAGGCAAGCCCTGCTTTATATATTGTGATAAACACGCTACAAATAGCTCTCCTTATGTTCAGAAATATTTGCCTGTTTATACAGTTGGAGCTAAGCTCTTTTTGGCACACATAGTATAACTATTTGAAGTCTAATCGTTTGGCTTAGACAATATTTGGAAGAAAGTAGTACCTTTTCTTCCTAGACAAGGACTTTAAATTACTATAGTACCTTTTCTTCCTAGATAAGGACTTTAAATTACTAACTTGAATCTACATATTCTTTGCATTGATTCTTGGCTAATATATTGTCAGCTTAATGGAACAGAAAGAAGCTTCGAATACTAGAAGCAAAGAGTTGGCATGATTTGATCGCTAGACTTACGAAGACTAAACGGTGTTTAATTGTATGTAGTGTACGTTAAAGGATTTTTCTTTAACACATATGCTTTTACTTGATTGGATGGGACAAAAGCGCACCCCCATATTCCTCAACTGTGAAGCTAGTTGTCCGTACGTTATATAATTGTAACTGGTTTTTATTTTTCACAGGGTGTCTAAGGTGACGTGGTGATGCCCGGTTTGTTCAATTTTATTTATTTAGAGTAAATTGCACTTTGCATCAGGTAAAATGTATTTAGTTTCACTTTGTACTGAGTTTAGCGCATACCTTTCATTTTACACTGGGCTACATCAAAATAAGTTTCACTTTGCACCGGGTTAACATAGAAAGAAGTCATCAAATCTATAAATTTTTTAATGGATTTTTTAAGTTTTGAATCAAACTTTGTTAAGCCTAGATCAAATTCAAATTATTCTGGAGGTTCCATTCATATATTTTACAAGAATTTCTTTGAATTATATATTACAATCCGGTGCAAAGTGAAATTTTTTTATGGCACCCTAGTACAAAAGCGAAAGTATGCGCTAAATCCGTTACGAAGTGAAACAAGATACATTCTATCCGGTACAAAGTATAATTTACTTTTTTTATTTACAACGGGAGCTAACTTCTTGAGTTGTATGTCCTTTTTTAGTCAGCTCACTTTTTATCCCATCTAGCCGTGGTTTTGGTGGGTTGTTTGGTTTGTTGTTATATCGCAGCACACGTGAATCCGTTCTTATTATGTGAAATTTGACATGAACTTGATTGTTTTGTTGTGATTTGTGGCTAATGCTACATTGCTTATGAGTCGGAACAACAAGGAGGTTGTAACTGTGGCATTAACAATAGATAATGAATGTTTTTCTTTTGTGGTGGGCAGAGCCAAGTTTGTTGTGGTGCTAAATGGAGAAAACTTCTCTAGCGCATTTTCCTATTTTCTCTTTTCGTCTTCCCACCTCAAAGGTCATAGAGAAAACCGTGCATCTTCATTTCATAAAAGACACAGAAATCCTACGACAATAGTCTAATGGCCAATAAGGAACAAAGAGTCGCTAGATAGGTAGCAGTTGGATCTGCAAAAAGGCTTATTTAATCGAGGATGACATGGAAGCAGATCAGTAGAGAAAACGAAAGCAAAAAGGAGGAGATGAAACTTGACCAGATTAATTTAGATGGCGCCGTACGTACGTACGTGCCAACCACAAATGAAAACCACGCATTTCGGACTTGGCAACTGCCACGTGTGCAAGTGTGCAACAAAGCTGCAAGGTCGACAGGCAATTCAATTTTGAAAGATGTTGATTATATGGATCGTGGAAATTAAGTGACTTGCAGGCTGCAGCAGAAGTTATGTAGAAGCATACTCGCGGCTTGATGCCTTGATGGTATTGTTTTGTTTTTGTGAGAGACTTGATGGCAATTTATGAAGGGATCGGAAGCAAGATGCACGTGTGTATACCTGTTCAAAGGACGTTGGCACCGGGTAGATGGGAACAATTGTATTAGGTCCATTTCAACAGTACGGGAAGATTGAAGGATAGATAGAGGAGAGCGCACTTTCGGCCACCATTACTCCCGTGGCAGTCTCTGTCACAAAATCCATATCGTGTTAGACATCATGGAGACAATCTTATAAATACTTATTTTGACACGTAAGATATATGCTGTAGAACATTATAAATCATTGTAGAGTAATAAATATTGCTGTGCCCAAATTATCTTATTGACATTGATCATCATCCGTAATTTTCATGTATCGTGCTAATATTAATAGAGGTCCAGGTTTTAGAAAACTAGCAAATTGCTATATGTTGCAACGGAATATTAATAATCACTACCATCATCTTCCATGAGACATGTAACACACATATTGTTAGCCCAACACCGTCATTTAAACGGACGAAGGGTTGTTTGGTTGGAAGCCATACCTTTGGCAAAAAAATTTGACCAAGTTAGCCTATTATTTGTTTGATTGCCACACTTTAGCTTGTCAAAAAAGGTTAGTCTAATGCCCCACATGTCATAGACACAATTCTTGTCAAATTTTGGCTAAGGTGTAGCCAACAAATTCTTGGCCACGCAAATTGTGGCATGCCACACTTTACCATAAAAAGCTTGGCAACTTGAGTATAGCAACCAAACAACCCCTCCAATCAACAAACTTATAGATCTCATGGTCGTTTTGAACATCTTAGACATGTCTACAATCTATCTTAGAAGTTTAATAGTACAGCCGGCCAATGGTTAGCTACTTAACTCTGATTGTTTTTATATCATCGTCATCTACGACTAACCTTAAAGCCATCACGTACAACAACAACCTCTAATTTATTTGTGATACTTTTCACATATATAATTTTAAGTCAATATCTTTTATTCTTTATTATACTTTATCCTCTCTCATGCTCATATAGCGCCCCTGGCCGTGATGCCACCGTTCTCATTCAGCTATTCTCCTCATCTGTACGAGGTTAATTGCTCGGCCAGCTTGCTACGAGTTGTCCATCGAAGAGGGCTGGGAGAGCACTAGAGCAGGCAACACTCGGCTGGCCAAGCTAATAGCTCAATGCCAACGCTTCCTGAGCTCGTTTATGGTTACTTGCCCTCAACGTAGAGCTACCGCATGAGCTTTTTGCCCAAACGCAAATCACATATGGCTGATTGGTTGAACAGGCTCGCCGACCCTACTTGTTGCAGATATCACCAGCTACCAAATAATGTTATATCTGCTCTTACTAATATCACTCTCTCACGTCTCTCTCCCCCCTCCCAGTGTTTCACCTTCTTCGTCCCTCTCTATCCCTAAGGTGCCCCTCCCCTACAAATCTAGATTGTGTGATCATCTATGTCCTCTACACACAAAAGCAAGTTTTATAGTAGAGTCAACTTAGTAGCTATAAGTTATAGCTAACATATGTTAGAGTCAACTATATTGCTATAACATATCTTAGAGTCAACCATATTGCCAATCTATTATAGTACCTGGCACGGAGGTTCAGAGTTCCTCTATATGTGCATGTCTAGTCACCGAGGTTTACTTTACTGACATCAAGGGTTTTACTTTCACTCATGTTTTTGGTTACCTTGGAAATATAGTGAATTTCACTTTAATTTTTCACTTTTTTTGCAAACTTCATTAATTAATCACAACTTACCATGCACATGGTAAGGGGGAAGTGATGCTAAATAAAGTGGCATTAACCACAATATGTTATGGAATGATAATGCTACCGACCGAGTGTTCGGATGGAAGCAAAACTTCAGATGCCTTTCATCTTCCACATAGAGACGATTTGGACGATGGTGACGACGACAGGTGGGCCGGCGGCCGTAGCTGCACCTGACTACGACGGTGGCGTGTTCGGACGTGGAGCCCGGCGACGGCGCCCGCTGTAGCGTGACGGCGACGGGGGTTGCGGTAAACGCCCCTCCCTGCACCCTCCATTTTCCTCCCCACCCTTACCATCTCCGGTGGCCGAAGAGGGCCACCGGAGATGAAGAAGAAGTCAGATCTGGATTGATATGATTTATGATTTTTTGATGTTTCAGTTAATGTATGTTTGATGTTTATTTGCGTTAGACCCCAATGTTTTAATGAGTATTTCAATATTGTTTTAGATTTTTTTTCTTTGATTTTTTGTGGGTTTGTTTGATGTCTTCAAGGATAAATCTTGATGTTTCATAAGCAATGGATTGAAACATATTTTTCTATCGAGCGGTGAAACATTTTTCTTTAACTCGTGAAACATCTGAAACATTTTTATATCGAGAGTGAAACATGTTAAACATCTTTTTATGTGGAGTGAAACAGCATCCGATAAATCATCCTAGATCGGACGTTCGGACGCTAGTCTCGTCCTGTTTGGAAAATTTAAATTGGATAAAGCTAAGGAAAAAAAGTAGAAAAGTCACTGAAGTGAAGATAAGTTTAGAAGTAATGTAAGAAAAATGTAGAAAATGTAAAAGAATATAGGAAGCATGCAAAATTCTAGGATGACCTTTGCGACATTTGAACATTGAAACAAAGTAGGAATCACATTTTCCACTCAAGGGCGCTTAAATGGGCTTCATGAATAATGCTTATTATTGTCCTAGCTCCTTTTTTTTTCATTATCCTGTTTCAAGTTTGTTTTGGCTGCAAAATATGACTATTGTGGACTATTGCCGATCCAAATAGTTTTACGACTATTCTGGACAACAAACCTCAGGATATCAGGCCCATCGGGTGCTCGGTGCATATATCCCGTCTCCAGTGGGCTTCTTATCAGCCTTGAATCCCGGCCCGCAAACAACCCAGATCCGGAGCGGTTGAATCCAAACACAACCCGATCCACATCCCAAACCTTCCTTCTCCTTCCCCTGCTACTTTGCCGTCTCCTCCTCGAGTCCACCTTTCCCCCTTCTTCCCACCTCCTCCTTCCTCTCCGGCAGCCGCCGGCGAGAACCCATCCGAAGGGGAGGGCGCTGGATAGCAACAGCAGCAGCAGCACCGCGACATGGGGAACATCTTCGTGAAGAAGCCCAAGGTGACGGACGTGGACAGGGCCATCCTCACCCTCAAGACGCAGCGCCGGAAGCTCGCGCAGTTCCAGCAGCAGGTGCGTGCGATCCTGGTCCTATACTGATGCGATTCCGCCCCCATGTGATCTCCTCCCTGCTCCTGTTCGTGCGCGTTGGGTTCTGGGATCGTCGTGGTCAGATTCGGTCTCCGCGCCTCCCCCATCGCGCGGTTGCGGGAGTGGTTGGGGGTTAGGTTTTGGGTGAAGCCCTCGTCTTTAGATGGATTCGATGCTGCGTTTATTACTTTTCCGTGGGGGCGATTATCGCGATTTTCATGGATTGGTAGGATCATAGCACCGAGAAAACCAGGTGGAGAACATCTACCTGTATAATTTCTGGTATGGGGGTGTGATTTTTTTTCCTTTTTGTAATTATGCGTCCAGTACTTCTGCTGAATGCCACTGCGCGTTCTAGTTATAAAATAGGTTAAGACATGTTGCTGATCCAGGCTTTGCTTCTAGTTCACGCTAGGGTGCATTGCAGGTGTCTTGTCCTCTCAAATTTGGCCATAAATCGGTTATGTTTCTGTGCTAGCATCCCGTTGACGAAACCGCTTCCGGTTCCGTCCTCGAATTATAGTGTAATATAACTTGTGTGATTGTTGACTCGGCTGGTGTACTTTGGAATTCTTAATTATCAGGCTTTCAGTATTCTATATCTAGATAACTAGATTAGACTCCGATCGTTGCTGCAGGGAAAATAGTAGTGATATGCCCATATGTATTTGAGTATATAAATGTTGATTTGAATTTAGACAATGCATAAAGAATCTTGGTGCTTTTATTTTTTGGACCCTAGCAAGCTCGTGAAAGGAGAAGAGAATAAACCATGGCAAACTGCTTCAGTTGGATTGATGTAGCACTTTCATAAAATAAAACCCGCAATATACAAATAAATAGCAGGAAGAACTTTGCAAGTGATACTTGGCAGGACAAAGATACATATGTTTCATGTGGTCACTGACATTATAAGGATGTTTTAACATTTTCATAAGCATATAAAGATAACTCATCTGGAATATAAGATAATCATAGCAATTAAGTTTTGGAATGCTTAAGCTTAGCACTTTAGACTTTGGTAGTGAATGATTCAAACAGTTCACAACTAAAATCGTTTGATAGCACCCCTATGATGTAATGCATTAGTATATTTATGCAACACCTCATGAATGCATTGAACTTGTGTGTAGAAAAACAAACAAACAAAAGAAAACATGGAGAAATTCTTGTGGCACAAGTCGAGAAATTCCATCCATTCTTCTAGAGGCTTTAGCATTGATTCAGTTATTGCTTTCCGAACTCATTTAGAAATCAGGTTAAGGAAGAGAACTAAAGAACAATTATGCATATGGTTTGCTTTAGCAAACAAACCTGAATATGTCGAGTCAATCTCCAAAGCAGAAAACTGCATTTATTTATGCTGTTCCCCAACATCGTGTTTCATACACACGATCCATTAAATTCCGTAATAGTATCCTCATGACCTGTCTCATGATAGTAAATAAATTTAAGGCACGGCAAGGGGATGGAAAAATCACTTGACAAACCAAATACAAATCAAATCCGGCTCCAATTTTCATTGTAGGTTTAGAAGCACACGATGCTAATGTCACCGAAGCACCCTTGTGACAAACAACCAATGATCGCACACAATACAGGAACAACTCAATCCCTTTCAAGATTGGACAAAGACAGCACTGAATCTCTGGTGCAAGATATCAACGCGGACTGTTTCAGCAGATTGCAGGAAGCAACCATCTGAAGCAAAACTAGCAAAGAAGGCAAGAAATTCTTAGGGAGCCAGATTGTGATTCACATGGTCGGGTGATGGGATGCCAACGAGGCTAGTCCTATGATTAATGAGTGTGAAATACAAATATAGCAAGGGCTTTTGAATGTCTCCTCATATGTCTGCATGCATTGGTTACAGAAGTCGATTGAGACGATTAGCAATGCTTGATGAATGAGTCGCCCTGCAGACGCCGTAATAGATTCCCTTGCATCTTATATTTGAGGAGACGGTTGATAGTTTCAGAGATGGAAGAAGGCAAAGCAAACAGGAGTGTTGTTATGCCGCATAGCCATGGGACGTGCACTACGCTTACAGAGAGGCTGAGAAGGCAACCGACCTGCCGCTAAGGAGGGTTCCCTGGCATGGGCTGTGGTGAGGTAATTGGTCCATCGTGTCAATACGATGGGGTTGGCTAGCATAAGATCTAATGATTCGTACCAACATGAAATGATTGATCCAATGACTCAAATGTGCTGCTGACATGGTTATTCGTGGAGGCTGCTTAAATGCTGCTAGTGGGTTGTAACTATATAGAAAGAAAGGATATTAGCAATCTATTTTGCTCTTGCGTTAAATCAGTTTAATGCTTAGCAATCTTGAATGCCCTAATAGGTTCTTCTGCTTATGTGTGGATTCTTTTTGCCCTCTTACAGCTTGAGAAGGTAATTGAAGCAGAAAAGGAAGCTGCACGGCAATTAGTTCAACAAAAGAAGAAAGACAGGGCTTTGATTACGCTGAAGAAGAAGAAAGCCCAGGAAGAGTTGTTGAAACAAGTTGACACATGGCAAATGAATGTTGAACAACAGGTTAGCAGCTCATTAGATAAATTTTGGCTCCTTATAATTCAAAATAATTGCACACGGGAATATCTGTTATTTACAGTCGGAATTGATCAACACTGAAATGTTTAGTTAAGATGCACGACTCAACATTTTATTTTTTCTTGCTTGATGTAGCTGGCAGACATCGAACTAGCAAGTAAACAAAAGGCTGTATTTGACAGCCTAAAAGCTGGAAATGCTGCTCTTAAGTCTATTCAGAGTGAGATAAATATTGATGACGTCCAAAAGTTGATGGATGACACAGCGGAGGCCAAGGCATACCAAGATGTAAGTTGAATATTCTTTGGCTGCACTCTCATTACTAGTTTATTTATTATCCCCATAATTGTCTGGAAGTCATGGACTCATGATCTCAAATTGTTTTACTGTATTCATAGTTGTCACCTTCAGGTTACTATAAAAGCTGCTTGTATCCACTTCTATCAGACTATTAGACTTTGTAGACTCAAGTCAATTCTGGAATGGTGGCATTATTGTTTCCACCCATATGCTTCTTTATATAGCCTGTTTCCTGATTTTATTCAAGATTTGCTCTGTTTGTGTGCGATACAACATTGGTCTATGTGATAAACAGCTTACATACGAGTAGATCAATACACCATATTTGTTGATCTGCAAGATTGTGGTTTGTGTGTTGTCAAATTATGCAACAGCAATATAATATTCTTTTTTCTTTCATGGCCCCTGCATTAAAAAAGTATACCTTTTGTTGGTTGCTCCAACTACAATTGCATGGATCTCCTTATATTTCTGTTCACACATCAATTAATATTGATTACAGGAGATAAATGCTGCTCTGGGCGAGCAGCTATCTGCAGAGGATGAGGAAGCTGTTATGGCTGAATTTGAAAACTTGGAAGCTCAGGTTTTCTTCTTAAAGCTTCATGTGTTTTTGTCCATTTTCTATTTTGATCAAATTACTAGCATGAAAAATGCTTTTAGTTCTGAACTTCCATGATGCCATTGGTTTCTCTCTTTATTGATCATTTTCTATTTTTTGCAGCTTGCTGTTGAATCTCTACCAGACGCTCCAGTTACTGAATTACGGCCTGAAGAAAAATCGAAAACACCTGCAGACACTGAGGCTGCAGAAGACATTGATGAGGTTATTGAGCTCCCTGATGTACCCACTAAAGCACCAGAGAGAGTGGAAGCTCCGGAAAAAACAAAAGGTATAGATCTCATGTGCTTTTAGGGCTTTGTTTTAAAGATTTAATCTGCATTATTCATTTTCTGTGTTCTTCTGATAATGCTTTATGAAATGGCAGTTTTGGAAGAGCCCCTACCTGCATAGGGCGATGGAGCTGAGCTGAATAGGGAACTCCAGGTTGTGCAATCTGAAGTTGTAAATTATCTGCCATTTCATTGTAATACCCCATCGGCCAGTCGTCTCAGAATTTTAATATGTACAGCAGTATGTTGGTTTCAGTTATCAATTGATGAAAAGCTGTAGTGTCTCTTGTCCGTATATCCGGGCGAGTAAACTGAACATTGCCTTCGAGGCATTCTTGATTCTTTGAAAGCACAACATGGTTTTTTATTACAATAATGCTTTATGCTTCAGTCTGTCTAGTCGATTCTCCCTTTTACACTGATTTGTCTGCAGCAGCATCCTAAAGCCTTACATGGTCGCAACGTTTCCCTCTCGACAACTCGCTTTCCATGGCAATTTCCAAACATCGTAGAAAGATTGCACTGAACTTGTTTGTTTTTCTATGTAGTTTACAGACATAGAATGTCAGGTCTGCTGTATCACTGTGCATTCCCGCACTCACATCGCTATATTATCTTACATTCCTACAGGTCTGAAATCTGAACCAAATCCGGTAGCGTCGTTGCATCACAACCACCCTCTGTTCCACACCAGTTACTGTAGCCTGTAGCTAGCGTACTGTTTGATGGTTTGTTTGTCTGGTGGTTGTTGAGGTCAACAAATTCTGTCCTTTTTCTAGCAATCTATGTATAGCTACATGATCATCGTCTTCGAAATGAACATCCGAGGCAGCGAACGGTGCAGCCGAAACGAGCAAAAGTTGGAGGATATATTGAACCGCCGCGATGTGGGCAACAACAGCCGCAGAACAACACACCAAGGCCCTTGACCGGTGATGAATGCTGAAATTATCCCACGGTGTGGACACTGGGATTCTCGCCTGCCGACGTTTGCACGCTTCCGGGACGAGTTGCCGTTTCTGTGGTGCATTGCATTCCATTGTTGGCCTAGCTGCTTCTTCATTCTCTCCGGTAATACTCTGTCGTTTCAGTCTGTCGTTTCAGTGGGACTACACCTTCATTCTGGGAGAAGGATAATACAGTCGATTAATAGGATATCAGTATATCATAGCGCAGACTGGTTGTTGGCATTGCACAGATGCACTGCATGTCTGCATGAGAAGACTATGCAAAACAAATCAACTCCCAAATTCAACTCGGGTCTTATCACATAAAAGAAACTTTAAAAAACACGCATAAAAATAATTCCGCTTTCAGTACGCATGTATATACATATCCCCGGATTCTCACAGGATTCTCAGGGGCCCCACTAACTCCACTGTTGATATATCGAAGCGATCGAGAGGGAGTTAAGGATAGAACACGCTGGACGCGTTTCGATCAAATCGCGACGAATTGTGGTGCGGTGACACAAGCCCTTTTCAGCACCATGAGATGCTCATGGAGCTATTTGTGGGACGAACCTGATGCATGGTGATGAACGTGCCGACCGACCAATCGAATCAGTAGACGGCGAGATTACTTACTACTCGATCTATGCCGTGTGTGGCCTGTGGAGCGTGCACGTACGTATACCAGTCAAGCCGTCATTCATTTTGGGGTTCGATTCATTAATACAATTTCGACATAGCTCAATTCAGACACGAAAAGTAACGAAATGGCCAGATTATCGAGTTGCAAATTAAGGAGATGGACGTTGCAACGGCCAAAAAAAAAAAAAAAAACCGATCCAAGACTCGCGAGGTAGCACGCGACAATACAAAAAACAAGGCACTGCGTGTGATCATCTCCCTAGCTACGTAGTACTGTAGTAGTATCTTCCAAATCCATATCTCTCGCGTTTAAATGCACGGGGGCCTAACTAGAACCTTCATATTTCAACACACACTATATCTAGCAACTCCTCCTTTTCTAAAAAAGATACACAATCAATCGATCGAACACTATTGCTGCTTAATAAATCCAACGTCCAACTATTTATTTAAATAACTTAATAGGGACGCGCCGGTGCATATATGAGCGAGTGATCGATCGACTCCCTAACAAAAACTCCCCATGCCGCACCCTATATATACCCCTCTCCCCTCTCCACCCAAAGTCACACACCACACAACTTGTTACGTACCCAACCTAGCTATCTAACTCGATCGATATATCAAGCTACGTGTATAACCTGACACGCTGACACGATCACTGATCACGCGATGGTGCTCGCGTTCGTTGCGGCCGTCGTGGGCGCGGTGCGGGAGAACGTGAGGGCGACGGACATGGCGGTGGCGGGCGCGGTGCTGTTCTTGCTGAGCGCGGCGGCGAGCCGTGTCGCGGCGTCGCGGCGAAGAGCGCCGACGTTGTGGCCGCTGGTGGGAATCCTCCCGTCGCTGGTCGCCAACATCCGCGACGTCTACGACTGGGGCTCCGCGTCGGTGCTCCGCGCCGGCGGCACGTTCCCCTACCGCGGCACGCTGGGCGGTGGCACGTCCGGGTTCATCACCTCCGTCCCGGCTAACGTCGAGCACGTGCTGCGTGGCAACTTCGGGAATTACCCCAAGGGGCCCTACTTCCGGGAACGGTTCGTGGAGCTGCTTGGGGAGGGGATTTTTAACGCCGATGGCGAGACGTGGCGCGAGCAGCGCCGCGCGGCCACGGTGGAGATGCACTCGTCGCGGTTCTTGGAGTTCTCGTGCGAGAGCATCGGGCGGCTTGTGTACGGCCGCCTCGTGCCGCTGGTTGAGCGGATGTGTGGTGGTGGCGAGGTGGTTGATCTGCAGGAGGTGTTGCTGCGGTTCACGTTCGACAACATCTGCGCGGTGGCGTTCGGGGCGGACGCAGGGTGCCTCGCCGAGGGGCTACCCGACGTGCCGTTCGCGCGGGCGTTCGAGCTCGCCACAGAGCTCTCGCTGCTGCGGTTCGTGACGCCGCCGTTGATATGGAAGGCGAAGCGGCTGCTCAACGCCGGCAGCGAGCGGCGCCTCGTCGAGGCCACACTCGCCGTGCGGGAGTTCGCGTCGCGGACGGTCGCCGAGAGACGGAACGAGATGCGGAAGGTCGGGAGCCTGCACGGCCGGTGCGACCTCCTCTCGCGCCTCATGTCGTCGCCCGGCGGCGAGGAGTACTCCGACGAGTTCCTCCGCGACTTCTGCATCAGCTTCATCCTCGCCGGCCGCGACACGAGCTCCGTCGCGCTCGCCTGGTTCTTCTGGCTCCTCGCCACCCACCCCGACATCGAGTCCCGCGTCGTCGACGACGTCATCGCCGCCGGCGGAGACATCAAGAAGATGGAATACCTCCACGCGGCGCTGACGGAGGCGATGCGGCTGTACCCGCCGGTGCCCGTCGACTTCAAGGAGGCGGTCGCCGACGACGTGCTCCCCGACGGCAACGTGGTGCGAGCGCGGCAGAGGGTGATCTACTACACCTACGCCATGGGGCGAGACCCGGCGTCGTGGGGGGACGACTGCCTGGAGTTCAGGCCCGAGCGGTGGATGCGCGGCGGCGCGTTCGCCGGCGGCGAGAGCCCGTTCAAGTACGTGGTGTTCAACGCCGGGCCGAGGCTGTGCATCGGGAAGCGGTTCGCCTACACACAGATGAAGACCGTCGCCGCCGCCGTGCTCTCCAGGTTCGCCGTCGACGTGGTGCCCGGGCAGGTGGTCAAGCCCAAGCTCAACACCACGCTCTACATGAAGAACGGACTCATGGTTCGCTTCAGGAGAAGGGAGCAGCAGCAGAAGACGAGCGAAGGCGACGTTGTCGGAAGATGCAACAGTAACCATCTCTAACCCCCCAAATAGTCTCTGTCGTTACTCCGCATGGCTTTCTCGCTAATCGTTCATTAAATAATCTAATCTTGAGCACTGTTTTTGTTTTCTGTACGATCAAACAGCTGATCAAGAGTGAGGAAAAGGATAAGCTGGCTGGTGCCAAGTGCCATTTCAAGTAGCTGGACTACAGTGCGGGGGAAAAGGACGCATGCTAATTAAGGCGTGATCAAAATATATTTATTGTGAAGCATTTTCTGCTTGTTTTATTTGGTGTGTATGTGTTCTCCTACTTCTGAACATTGTGATCCTAAAGAAAGTGTATTTTTACCTCTCAACAGAGGATGCCCCGTCTGTGTATATTTATTTTTAATGGAAATATCAACATTTAACCACTCAATTTGATTCATCAGTTACTATGTTTGTTGTTGCCCCAATGAACTCTCACAAGAGTTACATCACATTTCATTCTTGACTTACAACCGATTAGTTCTGTGTGAGGTTGACATCTACATGAAAACTGGCATCGCAAAATAGTGGTTATGCCATCGAAGCAACAATAGTAGTAGTAAACAAAAACAAAATAAAGAAAATAATAAATCTAATAGCACAATCTATAAGCAATCCGTATCCCTTCTCTTTATCTGTCTCACTCGCTTTTCCACCTGATATATATATTCTTTTGTTTTGATTTGTCAACTACGATGCAACATGGTGCAATGTATCAGAAACCAACTTTGTTTCAGTTTAACGAAATGCATATGATTTAGTTTACCATTATATTACTTGATTTCTTAGATGATAATAAAAAACAGACCAAGGCTATGGCTGAAGCGCATCAAAATATAAACCTTTATTTTAGTCTTTACCTATTATAAACACTAAAGATGCTTTTGTTCCTCACATGTATTCCGTTGGACGTCGTTACGTCTCCCAACATCATCGTGACATCCGATTTCTCTCCACGTCCGTCACTCTGGCGCCTTCACCTTACTCCATTGCGATGAGACAAGTTTGGATCCGAAACAAAAGGAACAAAGTATGCAGGAAGGAACCAATCGTACCAATTGTATCGTGATCATGCCCAATTTTCTTTTTTTTTTTTACAGTAGATCGCTTTCTACTTAGGTCCTGTTTGGATTCGTAGGGCTAATAATTAGTCCTCTGGAATCTTGTTATTTAGGAGTACTAAACGTAGATTACTGACAAAACTCATCCCATGATCTCTGGGCTAATTTGCGAGACGAATCTAATGATGTATATTAATCAATGATTTGCTACCGTAATTATTCTCTAATTATGGATTGATATACCTCGTCAGATTCGTCTTGTAAATTAGTCCAGGGGTTATGGAATTGGTTTTATAAATAATCTATGTTTGTCGGAGCGTAAACTTCTCCACCGGGGATTCGTGGAACCCTTTTTTGTCTAGCCCAGGGGTACGGGTGGATCCGAGCACTGTGATTGCGTGAGGAATAAGAAATGCCCGATCCCGTGCGGGAATGGAGACAAGAGTTTATACAGGTTCGGGCCGCAGGACGCGTAATACCTTACTCATGTTGTGTGTCGACTATTGTGGGAGAGGAATTCTTGCTTACAAGCATGAGTGTTTTTCTTCCTCTCAGTATCCTCTATTCTACTGTAAGCCTGGGTCTCTTTTTATACTCAAGGGAACACCACAACGGCTTTCCCTCTCTCTCTCTTTCTTCCTTGGACGTCGGGAGTAGGTTACTCTGTGCCGACATCGCAGGCCCGCCAGCACGCACTTCCCCTATCCGCCGTGTAATCCAGGATCAGGAGTGGATTTGGTAGAGCAGGCGCTGCAGGCGTCGTGGGGTCTTGTCGCTTGTCTCCCCTGCCAGAGCCGGTAGGCCGTAGGGCAGGTTAACTGTAGGGTTGAAAAAACCCTCGCCCTCCTCCACGCTGCCCTCCGTCGCATTAAATGCGATGGAGACAGGGCAGAGGGGACGTCCTGTCGTAGGCGACCGCACGGTCACCCACGACTGCCGCGGCCGCCCACGCCTCCTCCCCTCGGTCAGAGGGAAAGGAATGATGATGGGGGCTGGCAGCGCCGTTTCACATCGCTATTAATGCGGTGAGGCCATGCCAGCCCTCATGAATGCGACCGTTGGGAGCGCAGTGCCGCTCCCTTCCGTGAGTTTTCTACGGGGCGAATCGGTGCGGGTCATCTACAGACCCCCGGGTGTTTCCCCGGGGTAGTCTGCTTCCTCCCGGAGGGGGCCCCGGGGTTCACCGGGCCACTCCCCCCGGGTCTAATACTTTTATCACTTTGTTTTGGTGGGTCCAAAGCGCTTTGTATTACTGCCATGTAGTACCCCGGACCCATATCACCGACAACGTTTAATACTTCAAAATAGCAAGATTTCAAAGGGCTAATTATTAGCCCAAATGATCAACAGGGCTCGTCTTAGTTAGAAACTCAAAACGGAGATACTAAACAGCTGGCTAACAGATAGATCCATCATCCATCCTACCGTGTCCATCGCAACAGCG
Source organism: Leersia perrieri (assembly GCA_000325765.3). Lineage (NCBI taxonomy): Eukaryota > Viridiplantae > Streptophyta > Magnoliopsida > Poales > Poaceae > Leersia > Leersia perrieri. The sequence continues at coordinate 16,150,581 of CM002480.1, read as the reverse complement.
CACCAAGCGGAGGGGAGAAACAAACGACGGGACTCGGGAGAATGAAGAAGCTGCCGCTCGCCGGCCACTCGCTTCCGTTTTTTCTTGCCTCCCTTGGCGTACCGCGTACGTGGGTGTTGTTTTTGCGATTGTTGCTGGCGGTGGTGGTGATGCATGATGCATGGCGTACGGGCCGGGGGGCGGGGGTGGACACGGGCATGACATCAGTGCATCGTTTTCTCCATGGCTAGCTAAACTGTTAGCGCGCGCGTTGCTGTTGCGATGTTTTCGGCGATCGAGGATGTCGCTGCCGTGAGGGAATTCTTCGTCGACATCCATGCGCGCACTAGCTGGTCGTCTCCTGCATGCGCCTCCATCGATCATAGCCATGGCCGCTCAAACGAAGTCGTACAATCGTACTTAATGCCATTGTTCGTATAGTACATGTGCCTTGTGCGCGCCGGAATAGTTACATAGTACGCATGCACCTCCATGCATGTCGTTTGTCGTACCATCTATGCATGCAACTGGGAAGCTTGCTTTTGCATTTTTAAGCTTAGAGCATGCCCGACGTTTATTCACCCAGGAGGTGCTATCAGTGGGCCCCACGATAAGAAAAATAGTCACTGCATTGTGTTAGAACCAGTAAAGAGTTCACAGTGTGGTCCACCATGACTAAAAAGAAGATGGCTTGCAACTGACATATGGGTCCAAATGTATTCTCTCTTCTTTGGAATCGATGCTTGTGCTGGTGTCCGGTACTACTTTAGGACCTGCTCCAAAATCCATTGCAGTGTATAGGATCGGTCTTATATGCTTCTCTCTCCTATAGGACCTCCTCCAAATGTAACAATGCAGATGCTCTAACATGTTTAGCGATGGCCCCGGGTGTATGACGTACGGCACTCTGCATGACCTGACGCTGGCTACAGCAACGTCGCCGTGTTGGTCGATCCGTGGACTCCGTACATGCTCACCCACTACTTCGGTGTTGCCGTACGTGTTGGCAAGATGATGCCGACGAGCAACACAAGGGAGCGTGCGAGCCGTGTGGCTTACTGGCCTAGGCTTTCACAGCATAAATTAAAGCAAAAGCCAGCGAACGTACGATACGTAGATACGTAGATGACGGTGGATCGAGATGGTACTGCCATCTGACGTAGCGATCATAACGTTTAAGGATTTGTCCCGCCTAAGTCACGATCGGTTGTTACTTGTTGCAGCGATCGGGTTTATTTGAAATGTTTTAAGTCTGAGTTTGAAATTTTCAATTCAAAATCTTACTTGAAAGCTGGAATAATTCAAATTTCAATTTGGAAAATGAAGTTTTTTTTATCATTAGTCGCAACACACAATCCGCTAAAATAGTTGGAGGGTGTTGAATTGTTTTTTTGTTTGTCCTGTTGCAACGCACAGGCATCTTTTCTAGTACAAACTTAATACTATATAATACCAAATAATTTAAATACCAGAAGTTTATACTTAAATAGATCATTTTATTCTTAATGTGTGGGTCAATTTTGGCCTTTGAATTTATGGGGATATTACATATATAGTACTTGCCAACGCACATATCGCGTGGATAGAGTACTGTTGTCAATATAAATATTATTTTTTATCAAATGATGAAAGCATTAATTATTTTCTGAAATATAGCGGTTCAAATTAAGGGAGGAGTCAACATCAATTTACAACATGCTTATTTATTTAGAAACTTGGAACATCTTCGTATTTATCAATCGTGAATCTGAACATTATTAAATTATAGAACAATTAAAGAGTTCGTGATATTTCTAGTGACGTAGTTTATTTAACGTATTAATATGATTTATGATCGTGATAATGAGATCCAACTAACCAACAGGCAACAGCTAGAGAATTTCTCATTAACGTGCAAAACTACTCATGGTGCTTAATTAGGTCAAGCGTTCGTAGAGACGAACTGTACCAAAGTCGATCATGATAAGTATTTTTGCGTGTATGAAGAGACACTGAGGATACGAAGTCCTACGATGTGAAAAGGCACATCCTGGTGATTCAAGCTCATTCTTCAGTCAAATCGAGTTGTCAGGCTGTCTGTTAATTAATTGGGGTCGTTGCCTACCGTGCAACTACTCATGTGTGTGAGTGTGTCTGTCGTTAACACTAGCAGGTACCCATCATCGGTAACGGTCTCCAATAGCCATCAGTCATGGGTATGGGGACCGTTACCTATAATGGGTGGCTGATGTTGAACGACATTTGTCATGGTCAGAATAACTGTTACCGATGTAAGACGTTGGTAACGGCTCTTGATAAAGAACCGTGATCGATAAGTTTTTCCCAAGACATAATATGCCATGGCGAACCGTGACCGATGCATGTTAGTATAGGTGTTTGTTTACGAGCCGTGACCGATAATATAATATCGGTCACGCCTCGTATATCTTAGACCGTGACCGATGTGGTCTGTCACGGTTTGTTTAATCGAAACCATGACTGATGAGAGGACTTCACTATCGGTTTCTAGTATAGAACCGTTACCGATGATCAATTTAGGTAAAAAAATAAAATGTAAAAATCGGCTGGCCTTAGGTAATTGCCAGCCACGCCCTCTGAAAAATAGCAGAATACCCACCCAAACCCTAGCACTCAGCAGCATATATATCACAGTTTTGCAACATCTCAAACCATATATAACATAGTTTTGCAACATCACAAAGTCCATGTACATCTCAAAGCACATACATCACAAAATCCATT
>CM002480.1:16059454-16141604 GCA_000325765.3 Leersia perrieri | reverse complement strand
TCGGCGCACGGCAAAGATTGATTTTGCCGTGCGCTTTATATTTGGCGCACGGCAAACTGCCCTTCTACCGTGCGCCGCGTGTTTGCCGTGCGTTGCACTGTTGGCGCACGGCAAAGGTGGTGTTTGCCGTGCGCCCGACATTTGACGCACGGCAAACGGATGCACGCACGGCAAAATACCGTTTTCCGGTAGTGCATGGGGGTTCGGTGACTTCGGTCGTGCGGATATCATTCGGTGCTGGACGCCGACGAAACTGAGGAAGTGGATGGACTCCTGGTCATGAACCCGGCCGGCTAGCACTCGGCGGAGAGTACCACACGCCGACGAATTGTGTTAATTACTGCTGTCTTCCAAGGGATGGGGAGTTTGTAAGAAAATCTGTTCTATAAAGAAAGGAGATAATTCTTGGATCCGATCTGTTCGATGAAGCTACTCCGTAGCTCATTCAGCGAGAAATCTTAATTTTCCCCATCCTCTCTCTATGCAACCTGTTGACGTTAAGGTCAACTTTATATATGGACAATTTGTTGTAGAAATTTGACTGCCATCAATGACATACACATCTGTACCAATATTTCAAATTGTTCGTTTTGTATCTTATGCTGTGAGAGATCTGTATATCCTACGTACTTAAAACATATATATGGTTTTTCTATAGTTTGACTTAAATTATTAAATATGGTTGTAGCATTAGCATAGGCATGTTACTACTAGTAGTAGTAAACAAAAACAAAATAAAGAAAAGAATAAAACTAATAGCAAGATCTACATGCAATCCTTATGCGTAATTCTATCTATCTCTGTCACTCGCTTTTCCAACTGATATATATATATATATATACACACACACCTTAGGTTTTGATTTGTCAACTACGATGCAACATGGTGCAATGTATCAGAGACCACCTTTGTTTGAGTTTAATGAAATGTAAATGACTTAGTTTTTAGACCAATATATTACTCAATTCCTTAGATGATGGGGAAAAAAAGACCAAGGATATGGCAGAAGCGCACCAAAATGTGAATCAAAATAATTTAAACACTAAAAATTTATACTTAAATATATCTATTTATTCTTAATGTGTGGGTCAAATTTGGCATTTGAATTTATGGGGATATTACATATATATAGTACTTGCCAACAAACGTATCGCGTGGATAGAGTATTGTTGTCAATATTATAAAATTAGTTTTTTTAATCAAATGATGAAAACATTAATTATTTTCTGAAATATAGCGGCTCAGATTAAAGGAGAGAGGTCAGCATCAATTTACAACATGTTTATTTATTTAGAAACTTGGAACATCTTCGCATTTATCAATCGTGAATTTGAACAATATTAAATTATAGAACAATTAAAGAGTTCGTGATATTTCTAGTGACATAGTTTATTACTTTATTTAACGTATTAATATGATTTATGATCGTGATAATGAGATCCAACTAACCAACTGCTAGAGAATTTCTCATTAACGTGCAAAATTACTCATGGTGCTTAATTAGGTCAAGCGTACGTAGACGACCTGTACCAAAGTCATAAGTATTTTTGCGTGTATGACGAGACACTGAGGATAGGAAGTCCTACGATGTGAAAAGGCACATCCTGGTGATCTCGAGCTCATTCTTCAGTCAAATCGAGTTGTCTTTCTGTTTGTTAATTAATTGGGGTCGTTGCCTACCGTGCAACTACTCATGTGTGTGAGTGTCTGTTAACGCGCTATTTAAAGCAAGTGATTAGGATAAGTAGTAGTAATAACACCCTAAAGTGAGTAATTAGAGCATGACCAACAGCTCATAAACATATCCTCAAACTAAATTATAGGAATTTTAGAGAAAAATCAGGGTCCAAGTTCAACCAAGGACGAATCCTGAATGAAAACTACCGGTGTCCTATGCCTATCAAATACAACATAACTATCTATTTGTATGCTAAAATTGATTAAATACTAGTAGAAATTCAAAATTCACCTGGTGTCCTGTGCACCACATACACTATATGTAGAATCGCCCCCTGGGTCCAACGGTCCCTCTAAACAAATTTTAGAAGTAGGAAATCATTTTCTTGTTTTTTCACCCACATCTGGAGAGGGGAAGGAGCGACCCCATCTTTCCTCCCGCGCCGAACTAGCGATGGCAAGCCAGGCTCGTGCGGCCCAAGCGCTATCGTGCGGCAAGGATTTCACTTGACGTTAGTTTGATTATGTTGGTTAAATGGCCCATGGTTTAGAATAGGGGTCCATTTTTAGGTGTTTTGGTGGAGACGTCAATATTTTTCAATCACAACAATCACATTCGGACTCCCTAAGTGGGCCGTTGGTCATGCTCTTACGAGGGTCGTTGCCTCCCAATGGTGGTTCCTACAGTGAACTGGTCACAGGTGGCCAGCACGCGCCAATGCAAACGGCAAACCTTTATCTGGTGCGTGCGTGCGTTTGGTTCTTCAGTTCATCGGTTCAGCTCAAGCACACTGTTCAGTAACAGTACACCGATTAATCGATACATCGACCACACAAAAGCTGACCACGTGCGTGACACAACTCTCTAACTTCCAAAGATCAATGCAGATTCAGCTGGCTAGCAGCCAATGCCCGTGGTGATGGCGTGGGTCGGACCGGATGCGACGTCTCGTCCGGACGGGTACACTTCGATCGGTCGGTTTTATGTAGCAATGAGCCCTCGCGCCACGGCCGCGGCTGCGGCGGCGGCCGTGGCCCTCGTGCTGGTGACGAGCTTGAACCACTGTGTCTCCGGGTCGCACTCGCCGTCGCCGTGCAGGCACCTGCACGGGTTCGTCACCACGGTGCGGCCGTCGTCGCCAACGTCGAGGCACAGCAAGCCGCCGCCGCCGCCTACGTCCTGACCTTGAGCTTGCGATGACGTCGCGTTGACGGCGACGTGCATCGTGGAGTCCGACACGAGGCGCCACGTCGACAGGGCGTCGCCGTCGTCGCGGCAGCCGCCAGTGTCGAGCCGCGCGGGGCGGCCGCTCCCCTCGGCTCTCAGGCACAGAGGTGTCGCGCCACGCAGCGCCAGCGTCGACGCCGTCTGCGCGTACTCCCACGCCTCCGTGTCCTCGCACCGTCCCAGCTCCAGCGCCGCCGCTCGCCTCACCACGCAGCGCCCCGTGATCGGGTGGAACAGCACGGTGTACGCCCGCGCATCGTCGTAGCCCGGCCCTGCACACACAAGCCAAAACCGGTTAGATCCAGAACGCGGCGTCGTGCGGGGCGCCGCCGCGAGCGACGTCGTACTCCTACTGACCTCGGAGCGGGCGCTGCAACGACTGAATCCTCGCGAGCGCGGTGGCGTTGCGAACATTGCTCCACGACGAGTCGAGCACGCCGTACACCTCCTCGGCGCCGGCCACGCCCTGCCGAAGCGCGTAGCTCCCCTGCAGCGCCCAGAGCGCCCAGTCAAGGTCGAGCTCGGCGGCGACGGCCGCGACGCAGGGGATGTACCTGTCTCCGCCGCGCGACACGCCGCCGCGGGTGTCGGCGCCGAACTCGCTGAGGAAGAGCGGGAAGCCGGCGTCGAGCAGGAACCCTCCCCGCCGCGCCAGCCCGCGCGCGGCGTGGCCGCACACCTCGTTGGCGTTCTCCGCCTCCCACGCCCGCGCGTCCGCGAAGCTGTACCAGTGCAGCTCGAACACCAGCTTCCCCGCCGCCGCGTTCGCGAAGCTGACGTCCACCGCCCTCGCGGCGAGGAAGGACAGGTCGGTGTCGTAGCTTAGCCCGCCCATGATCACCAGCGCCTCCGGGTTCGCCGCGTGCACCGCCTCCGCCCCCCTCTGCATGTACCTGCACACACACATACACACAGTACAGCACGCACCGTGATGATCACTCTCGCCGCGTTCACACGCATCGTGCATGCCATGGCGAAACTGAAACTCACGTACGTGTACCAATCGTCGGGGTTCTGCCTCGGGCCGCGGAGCTCATTGCGAAGGCTCATGCCAACGACGTTCTGAACGCCGGCGAACATCGTGGCCATGTTTCCCAGCCCTTGCACCCACACGTCGGCGTCGAAGTGCCGGTCGCCGAAGAAGCCGTTGCCGTCGTCGTCGGCGCAGCACCAACCAGGCTGGCTGACATGGTTATCCAGTATCACCATGACGCCGTTCTCCCCGAGATTCTCCACCACGGCCCTGAACGACTCGATCAGGGTGAGATCGAGCAACCCGGGGTTGTTCGCCTCGACGCCAGCGACCGTGCCTGCGAGGCCGTGTGCCAGGAGCGAGCGCCGCACGGTGAGCGACGACAGCGACGCGTTGGAGGCGAGCACGATCGGGTACGTCAGCCTGACGCAGTTGAACCCCAGCGCGGAGACCTTCTTGGAGATGGCGTCCACAGGCTGGTTGCCGAGCCCCTCCGTCACCACCGGCTCCAGGTGCGACGGCCAGTTCACGCACGCCAGCTTCACGCGCCGCCCGGCCTCGTCGACGATCCACCGCGACGACGTCGACAGCGTCACGGCGGACACCGTCGACTTGCCACGGTGGCAGCATTGGGAGGCGAACGCGAGCACGGCGCACAGGGCGACGCGGCGGAGAAGATGAGAGTACTGCATTGTGACCGACCGATCGATGGCCGGATCGGTCGAGCTAACACGGTTGTGGCGGCGAGACGAGCGGCGTGTTCGTGCACTGTTTCTGACTTCTGAGCCGCGGTAAAAGAAGCAGGGCGATGAGGTTGGTGACGAGTTGGACCGGGTAGATTTTGGGTCACGAGGGCGTCACCGGGCGTGCCGAGAGAAGTTGGTGACTTCTTGGAGAGTGGCGGAAGTCGAGAAAAACGTACAATATTTGTTGGTGTAGTGGTGTTGGCGAACTACTCCTATACTTCTTGTACTTTTGTGAGGATTGCTCCAACTTTATTATTGGAAGCATATGCACCATGTTTCTCAAAATAAAAGTTTTTCGGGATTGGTTTTCTATGAAGAATAAACACTCTCTAACGTAATAAATCATGGAATTGTTTAATCACGTTTGGTTCTTGTAAATTGTAATGCTGGGTTACGAAACATGATCACTTGATCAGACGAAATGTTACCGACAAGCCCGACGAGACAGTCTAAGCCCATACTTGGCCCATATTTGGCATCGTCTTTTGTCCCCACTTTCCGAAAAATTGAACCATTTATCACTCTTGGCCACTATCCGAATGCCAACTTTAAGAAAAATCCTATAAATTTGACATAGGAGAGAATAGTTTTCATAACTATTTGCCACTTCCGATGATGCGGCGCGCCGTTGACGCTTGCTAGCATGGAATGCAAAGTGAAATATCTATTTTGCCCTTACTGTGGATCCACTTGTCATCACTCTCCTTCTCTCTTCTTCAAGATCTGCGTTTCTCTCCCTCCTCATTCTCCCATCTAGCGACCTCTCTGACGATTGCCGGCCGGGGACAAGGAGCAGCGTGGAGGCCGTGGTCTACAACGGAGTGCGCTTGGCGGCGAACGACCAAGAGGAGGGCGACACGGTCGGTGGCAACGCTAACGACACAAGCAGGTTGCTGAGACCATCCCTGTCACCGTCCGTCACCCCTCCCCATGTCATTTGTGCCCCTCCCCCATGGCCATCCGTTGCCCCTCGCTCACACCGCATCTACTCCTCCTTCGCCAGTAGGGCTGTCAACGAGCCGAGCTCGTCTGTCTAGGCTCGAGCTCGATACAAGCTCAAGCCAAGTCAAAAATCTTTGAACTTCCGAACAGGCTCGATTCGAGCTCGATAAAGCTCGAGCTCGACTACCGAGCTTGATTAAAACTAGTATAATGTATATTTTAAATATAATCTCTTGTTTAAAAATTAATTTCTCCTTAATCATATTAAGAAAAGAGTTAAAAAAGAAATAATGTAAACATAACATGCCAATATGTAATGATAAGTCACATATATAGACATAAATAACATATTTAGTCTACTAATATATTGAATGGACAACAAAAAAATTACACTTAGATAAGCTCGTTAGAAGCTCGAGATCGGCTCGATAAATCTCGCGAGCTTAGTCATAGGCTCGAATTCAATTCGGTTGGAGCTCGAGCCGAGCTCGAATCAAGCCTCAGACGAGCCAAGCTCGAGCTATTTGCGAGCCTCGAGCTGTTTTGACAGCCCTATTCGTCGGTAAATGCATTGCCACTGACCTTGTTGTCCCCCGGCAGTCCGTCGACAAGTATGCTTCGCCGTAGCCCACGGCCTCTGCACCACTCCTTCCGTTGCCGCTTCTTGTCATGGTCGACGGTCGTCGGAGAGTCGCCGGTGAGGTTGCCAGATCGGAGGGTGAGGAGGGAGAGAAGGCATATAAAGAAAAGAGAGAGGAGAGGGATGGTAAGCAGGCCCCACTAGGGACAAAAAAAAACATTTCACCTTGCATATGCTGACAAGCCTCGATGGCATGCCACATCATAAAAAATTACAAATACTTAGAAACTTCTCTCTCCCCTATAGCAAATTTGTAGGATTTTTTTTTAAAAAATAGCAGTCGTAAGAGCGGCAAATAACTAAATTTTTCTTTCTTTCTGGTCTCCCACCAGGCAGCAGCCAGACACCGTTTCCTATCTGGCTACTCCCCAACCCTAGGGTCCCATCGCGTACACCCGCAACTCTTGCCTCTTCCGTCAGCATCAGAATCCTCTGCAGTTGAAGTTACGTGTCATTGTCATTGACATGTAGATCAGTGTGAACACTGAGCCCATCTGCCAGTGTCAGAGACAGTTGTACCGTGACTGTACGGTGACTTTGACTGCAAAGAATCTTAATCCCTTCCGCCGCTAAGACGCGACTAACAGCTCCCCCGCCGGCCGCCTGGCGAGACCTCGCCTTCGTCCGCCCGGCGCGACGGCTGCCGTATCCTCCTCCGCCAGCAGTGCGGTCACCTCGTCTTCAGCAGCTGGTAACAGCAACGGCTTGCCCTCTTCCGACAGCAGTAGCAGCAGCAGCTCGCCGCCCCCTCGCATCCTCCACCACCATACTCTGTTCCTCTCTCTCCCCTTCCACGCCGGTCGCACCCGTCGTGGTGCTGAGAGCGGACGACTCTAGGGTGTCTACCCGACGTGGATTTGCTAGGCCGGCATCCTCCCAATCTCCCATCGTCTGGCCGGCCGTGGGGTCGACCTCCTCGCGTCGTCGTCTCGCCGATCCAAGCCTGTCCGATTCGAATTACTCCTACTCCGTTTATGATTGCTTTTCGGTTTCCAACTCCGTTTCGGTTTTTTAATCGAAAAGTTCGTTCCGAGCAGGGGTTTAAATTTTGATTTGCCATCTTCTCTAAACCGTTCTTCTTCCAAAAAAGCAATAGGCGAACCAGGCACTAGTTCGGCCCAGCAGCCCAAGGCCCATCACTCCTCGAACGTCTCCGCGTCGCACGGCGGCGGCAGGCGGCGGCGCATCTCGTCCTCGCGCTCCGGCGACTCGGCTGGAGCCTGGAGGCGGCGGAGGAGCACCGGAGGGCAGGAAGCCAGCCGTCGCCGCAGCAAGGGAGACCCGTCCGGTTCATACCTGCGGTTTGCCGCTCCGGGGAAGGCGGGGCGTGCTGCGTGCTTCTCACCCCCTGAAGAGCCGGAGCTCCAACCTCGCCGTCGTCGACGAATCCGCCAGCCCGAGGCGCGCCTCGCCGGTGGACGGCCGCCATGTGAGCCCCCCATCGCCGTTTCCGCTCCCTTCCTTCGCCTGGTGTTCGTTGATGGTAATGGCAGGCTGACCTTTTCCTCTTCCTCGCAGGGGCTTTGCGCGGGTGGAGCTGCGGACACCTAGGGCACTCGACCCCCGCCCGAGCTGGACCCTCGGCGACGTCCTCGCCGAGCTCGACACCCTCGAGGCCACTCGCCGCACCGCGCAGCCCACGCCCCTGAAGCAGCCGCCGGAGTGGTATGCCTAATTCTAATACCTCGCGCTCGATTGCTTATGGTTTGGCTGTTTAAGCAGTAGTGGTTTCCCTCTGCACTGGTTCTATCTGTTCTATTTGGTTAATTTAGGGCTAGCGGTGCCAGCGTGAGGGAGAAGGCCTTTGTGATGCGGGTTGAAGAGGAAGATGATACGGATGAGGATGATGACAGCAGTGATGGGGAGTCCCGGGCTATTGTGGCCAATGGAGCAAGGTTCTCGTGCAATGATCTCGAATCCAGGTGAAGATTTGATGCTGAAATTTGGCAGCTGCACTTACAATTTCATAAAAAAATGTGTTTTATAGTCTTGTCAAAATTTCTGGATCCATTGCTGCCGTATATGATGAACTGAAGCTTTTAAGGAAGATATATTGCATTTTACATTAGAACAGTCTTTGACACCACTGGTCTATTAGCTACGATCTCAGTAGCATTGCTTTTGCAGTACAGTAGTAGTCTGCATATTAAGGTTAAATGGATGGCATATTGTGTGACATATCCCCTTTTTGTTTTCTTTCTAGTGATGTCGAAGAATCAGAGGATGAATTGGATGGTACGATTGTACCATATAGCCTGATGGAGAAACGGAGCCTAGAGAAGAGCATCCTGCTTGAGCTGGAACGTGAGCATCATCTCAAAGTTCAAGTGTGTATTCAGCAATCTACACTGTTATATGTCTCTCACTGAATGCACTACTTACGGGTTGATTTTTCTTTAATGTGCTGGCGATAGACCATTGAATTTTTCCATTAGTCCTCATTCCAGTTTTGGGTTACCATTAGGTTACAATGCACAAATCAACTTTGAATCATTTTTTTTGTCACCTTCGTGTATGAATTGATATTTTAAGTTATTCAGGCACATGTGGACTCTTTCCATTATCTTTCATCTTTCTAATGTTATCCTTTATTATATATAATTCCTGAATGGAGCTTGCTGGTTCCCTTTAAGGTTGCTGTATAGCTACAATATGGTTGGATAATAACATGTTGAAATTGCAAGAAAGTACATCACTTTTGTTAGTTGCCACTTGAAGAAGGATTTTGTAATATAATACCACGTTCACTTGAAATTATATATTGCTATCAAAGAAGTTCAACCTAGCAGCCAACAGGGATGATATATAACTAAATTGCTAAGTATTGGGCATCATGGTACTAAATTAACTTTTAGGCTGATCTTGACATGCCTTTACTTTTTACCATGATGGACTGATAAATCCTTCTATATTTTCTTCAGGAGGAAGTGAGAAATAAACTATCTACATTGGAAGTATGTCACCAAAATGAAATCCAGCAAACAATTTCTGCATTCGCTCGACTTCAGAAATACGCAGAATCAAGAAAAGAGATAGACAGAAGGCTAGATGTTCATTTCCAGAGAAAAATGTATGTTTTCATCACTGAATTGTTTCTCCAATGGCTTTTTAAAACTACATTTACCAGGATTGTTCAAATTTCGAGAAGTGTATGTTTTACTAGGTTAACTATTTGTTAAATGCTCTAGTTGTGTTTTATAACGAACTGCTGTGTTAAACTATGTGTTATGCAAATATACTTTCTCTTATTTCGCTGCATAGTAGCTTAATGTTCCAGTTCAATCGTTAGCGCTGTAAATAAATTTTCAGAAATTCTGTCTGCCAGCATTTGTATTTGTTTTACTCAGGTGACATCAATATGTACTTGTACTTTTTATGATCTCTTGTTGGATTCTGTATGATGTTCTAATTTGCCTTCTTGCAGTGCAGAAGTACTTGATAAACACTTGTCTATGGTCCAAAGGGATCATGAACAGAAATCACAAATTGTGGAACGTAGAATAAGAGATGATGCCGCTCTTGAAGAAGCTAAAAGAAAGGAGCAAGCCATGAAGGACGAAAAATTAAGGCAGGAAAGAGCCAAACAAGAAGCAGAGGTTTGTTCCACACTTGTTCTGTTTCTGTTCACATAAATTGATATCCGTGGGACCTAGTTCATTCTTATTTCTTTTAGTGCTTGTATTTACCATAATAAACCATTGAGTTCCATTTGATTCTGTTTCATCAAAGACCTTGTTGATAGATATTTTTTTTTAGTTATTCGTGTTGCTTCTATGCTAAACCTTTTTACAACCTAGATAATTCAGAAACCAAAATTTCTTTACTTCACCTTTAGTCGCTAAATGTATAGCCAGTTAACCATAAAGTTCATGAACTATGAATCTACGATGCAGGCCAGGCAGAAGGCAGCTGCAAAGTTAGCAGCTGAAGCACAGAAAGCAGCAGCCGAGGCTGCTGCAAAGGAAGCTGCAGAGAAGGATTCTGCGGCTTCCAAATCTAGCCAAAATTCTCAGAATAATGTTGCAGGAACAACAATGGAAAAAAAGAGTGAAATTAAATCTGAATTACCAGGTATTTCTTGCTTTTACAGAAAGAATTATTGCAAAATTAATATCATAATGTTTTATGGACTATTCTGAAGTTCAGTATTAGAACATGTCAGAAGAATAATCTCTTTCAACTGCACAAGAGCCATTGGAATCAAGATATGGAATTTGCAATGTTTGAACTTGTATAATTAAAACCCAGTGTATTGAAATCCAAGAGCCATGCTAAACTTGAAGGAGAACACATTTCCATTGCTTAAAAACATACAAGCATAAATAAAATGAAGGAAACTTCTTCTTCTGCTTTCGCATTCATGCATATGCACCGCATCAGAAGTTCCTTTTTTGCAATAATAAAAATATTTTTAGCCTAACTACTCTGGTCACTGGCTGTCTATTGTGGCTTGATTTTATAATGACATATTATTGATGTCAATTGCTCATTCATAACAGGGATCAAAGTCTTTGCTGATAATTCTGCATTAGAAGCAGAATCACGGAGGCGTGCATTACTTGATCAAGTGCCAGCAAACATTCATTCCAGCAAGGTCTTATTTTCTGCTGAAGCATTCATCTTCCAACTGCATTTGTATAACTCGCTGCAAATTTGTTGTTTTAACAATGATGATGAATGATGTCATTTTTCTGCTAATTTCAATTCTTCTGCTAGATGAGCATCGTGCTAAGCTGTATTTGGTGATTATTGCCATTTTTTTGTGCAGGAGTTTAGCAGATATGACCGACAAATTGCAAAATCCATTGGTAAACTTATGCCGACTACTGACAGTGTCAAGTGAGTATATATAAAAGGCATATTTTTTACCTACCTAAATCCTATATAGCTCAATGCAAATAAAGCACATTCAAATTAAAAACACTACATGATATTCTCCTTTTCCATCATTTGACGCACAAAAGAAGTAACTGCCTTTTGTTCATATATTTTTTAAGGTGATTATTTGAATTCAGCACTTATTTAATATGAATTTCACCACTAAACATTTATGGCAGAGCAAGGGCTGGTGAGCTTATTAAAGCTTTAGATGGACAGGATTGTCCGCGTCCAATTGCTTGTCGTATATTTGCAAACAAGGTAGGTACTTATGTCCTAATGTCATCTTTTATGAACGAGTATGCCTAGTAGCATCTATATATTCCTGAAATGTCAAAAAGTCTGGGCTGCGCGATCTGACCATGCGGTATTTACGCCCAAAATTAGTGCAATGCAAGTATAAACATACTTGCAAATATGAACTTAGACGGTTAGACCCATAGACTTGCTGTATGAAGTATGAACTGACTCGCAGGTTGAAACATGAACCATCAAATACCTGTTTTCTAATTTAATAATATTGGTATGTTAACTGGTGATATTATGCTCCTTTCATTTTTTTAAACACATGGATTTACTACTTGACTTTCTGGCTTTGAGGCCTCTCTAATGTAGAAGCACTGTATATCTAGATCTGCAATACTGGTCTTTTATCGCTAACATGAACTTAAGTGTGCTCACACATTCCTAAGTAGAATTTTTGGCCTTGTCATTAATCTAATCAGAGTCCTATCTGGCTGTCCTTCATTTTGATATACTGAAATTCTACTACTCCGTTTCAGATATTAAGGCGTCCTACCTCTCTAGTAGGACGCCTTACAATCTGAAACAGAGGGTGGTACTTGATATTGTTTACTTATATAACTGACCTGATATTGATTTGCAGATTATTTCAATCGTCAAGAGTAGAAATACAAAGGACAAAACCTTTGGAAATTTGGCCTTTGCTTGTGGATATGTCATGCTTTTAGTCACAAACCAGGTATATTTATGTTTGTTTAGTATTACTAGAATTACTCATTAGTTAGCAAGTGCATACCTAATTGTATTGACTTTCTGAACAAATATGCCTAAGTTTTATTTCTTATAGCACTATTTGATATCTCAAAAGGCTTAAGTGCATAGCTGCACATGCTGTGATCTTGGTTAGCGGAAGTATATTGATACTTAAAATTAGTTTATAGTACGAAAATATTATTTGTTGCTTTAATGATTGATCGTCCTTAATTATGTGGAATGGAAACCCCACATTAACTAATTTTGGTCACATTTCATGTTTAGCTTTAAAAGTTGAAGTTGCTTTTGACATTTTATTTAAGCATGAAGACTGGCACTGGACTAAATACAACCATGAATTATAGCACCGTTCCTCATGTCAAGAGGAAGTGGGTGTTATGTGTCATTAAATTTGATGGCAATGAACAGTGTAAGGCTAATACAATATGGAGCATGGAAACTCCCAATTCTGTTTGCCAGACTGCCAGTAGCTTTGATATACTCCAGTTAATTCTGGTGAACATATGGCTACTTTGTATCTTGTCACACTGATCCTGCCACTATTCCAGCCTAATTTGTTTGCAACAGCATAATGCTGAGATCTTTTGAATTTTCTTATAATGCTGGGAAAACAAAACAAAATTCATTGCTGCAAGACAACTAAGACGATAGCAAGTTCCAATACTTCCGTATACTTCTATCCTTTGCTCTTTCAATGAAGTTTAATAAGAATTACTGACACAAATCTCAGGTACCAGATGCAATGGATTATCTTCTAGCTGAGTTCCACAGAGTTTGCATATACACAGTTCCAAAGCATCTGCATGCTTTAAACGTAAGTCACATCACTAAACTTAATATCTTTGCAGTGGATTTCTTGTATATGAGCAGCAATGGAAAAAGCAAGAGGGGTTCTGTTCAGGTGTTCTGAACAATTATAATGATGTTATATTCAGATTTTTTTTTTTGTTATGCTTGTAGCTTTTCAATGTGGCAAATTTATTGTTCAAAGTGTGTGATGTTTAGCTCATGAATTTGTTTTTTTTTTCATGTTATTTTGCAATTGTTTAGGCACAAGCACGGAATAGAGATTACTACAGATTGATTGGCTACCAGGAAGAAAATGGACAACTTGAGAGCACTGAAAGTTATTTGACATATGTTGCCGCATACATCAAATTGTATGCTGCAATGATTCAGGTGTGTACAGTCTTTGTCTAACTCTGGTAAAATAGTTGCTAGGGTTATTCATTGTTACAAATGGGTATGCATTTAACGTTTTTATAATGTTTTGTTGGTTCCCTGCCTGACTAACATGTTTTCTCATTTGTTGGTTATTGGAAAAAGAGCTTATTGTTTCTCATTAATTGCAATCTACTATTAGTTTTTTCCTGGGATATTTTGACATGCCACCACTGATTAACACGAGTTTACAGAAAAAGCCATTACAACCAATGTGACAGACGGTTTGCTAAAATGGCTCTAAACATCACTTGCTTAGCATATGATTATGAATGATTAGATAGCTGTTTCACTGCACTGACTGAGTCAACATTTTTGCTTTGTGCAGTAATTGAACGGATTGTGACATTTCCATAAGTTCACCTCCTGTTAATATCTTTCATACAGTCGTTTTGTTTAAGTTGCAGACTTCTGTTCAGCAAATTGGTGTTTTGTAGAATTGAAAATGACTGCATAATTTTTCTACAGACTGAAATTAGGGGTGTACGGCATCCACATGGTTTAGCAGAGGGATGGAAATGGCTTGCTATGTTCCTTAATGCTCTCCCGGCCACCACAGCAACTGCTTGTGCCCTTCATGCTTTCCTCAAGGTAAAATATGCTTCAGGACTCCCCCATCCCCCTCTTGTGCATGTGTGCGCGCTTGTAGGCTTGTATCTAACTTGGATTTTGTTTTATTCAGGTAGCTGGCTTTGCACTTCACAAGAAATACGGATCACAGTTCATGAAACTACTGGATGTAGTATCACGGTGCTTTTTACCAGCTTTGAAAGAACAAGGCTCACGAATTCAGGCTGAGGCTGCCAATAATCTACAGAATTATCTGACTGACAAGGTTTATCTTGAGGAACCGGAAGGCCAGTACCTTGCCCAGCAGCTGCTATCTAAAGAATTGTTCACGTGAGGATCAAACATCACCAGATCAGCGTGGAGATGTGGCATATGTATGTCGGCAAAGTTTGGCCTGGGGCTAGCCGCGGCTGTTCATTAGTCGGGTTGCTATGGCTACGGCCAGTGCCAGCTAGTGCTTTATTTATGCAGGCACAAAGACACATTCACATTTTTCAGAGGGAGCAACCTTCATGGCTATATCTTGGCAGAGAAGGCCAAAATCTCCAGGTCTCCCTTTCATGGATGTGCTTGATATATGTTTTATCATATGTGGCCTTGTAACTGTAGCTAGGATAGGTGGATGAAATGCAATTTGTTGTAAGTTTGTATTGACAGCGTGTAATCTGTTTAAAGTAAATGTAGACCGGACGTTCATTTGCGGTATCTAGCGACCCCACCAAATACGGAAATAGCGTCTCCCCCACCGTGTTTCCAAAAGAAGAACCAGCGCCCCAACACAAGTCTCCCTCACTCCCTCGCATGCACACTCCCGTGCCACCGATTCCTTCGTGCGCAACATTGCCCACCAAAAAAAGGCCTACATAGTTACCATTTCATCTTATCATCCACCTATACTTCAAATATGTTTTTCTCTTAAACTACTCATTCAATTTATGATCCGATTACACCGTTGTGTTCGTAACAATTAAATCTTTACAACAAGATCTCACATGATTATATTTTGATAAAAAATCATAAATTACTTTTATGATATGTCTAAATTACTTTTAGATTTCACTAAGTTACTTTTTAGGCATACAAAAGTTACATCCTATAGAAAAGTTACATCCCTCAGAACTAAAAAGTTACATCCACATTATATAGAAGTTACATCCTTCACAAATAAAAGTTACATCCTCTAGAATTAAAGATTCATCCTTTAGAAAGTTACATCCCTGAACTAAAAATTACAGAAAGTTACATCTCTCAGAACTAAAAGTTACATCCACATCCTACTAAAGTTACATCCTTCACAAATAAAAGTTACATCCCCGGAACTAAAAGTTACATCCTTTAGAATTAAAACTTACATCTACATCCTATAGAAGTTACATCCTTCAAAAATAAAAGTTACATCATCTAGAACAAAAGTTACATCATATAGAAGTTACGTTCTTTGGAACTAAAAGTTACATCCCCGGAACTAAAAGTTACATCCTTTAGAATTAAAACTTACATCTATATTCTATAGAAGTTACATCCTTCACAAATAAAAATTACATCCTATAGAAGTTGCATCCCTCGGAACTAAAAATTACATCCACATCCTATATAAGTTACATCCTTCAAAATCAAAAGTTACATCCTCTGGAACAAAAGTTACATCTTATAGAAGTTACATCCCTTGGACCTAAAAGTTACATCCACATGCTATAGAAGTTAAATTCTTCAAAATTAAAAGTTACATCATCTAGAACAAAAGTTACATCATATAGAAGTTACGTTCTTTGGAACTAAAAGTTACATCCCCAGAACTAATTTATGATTTTTCATCAAAATATAATCATGTGAGATCTTGTTGTAAAGATTTAATTGTTACGAACACAATAGTGTAATCGGATTATAAATCGGATAAGTAATTTATAAGAAAATTTCATAAGAAGGAAAAAAATATGCATAACCTAAAGGAAAAAAATATGCAGAGAAAAACTACTTGGATGCATTACTACCGGTACTTCTCACGCGTGGGAAAGGGTGGGATGCGTAGCGCGTGTGGACATCTTTACACGTGGCGGACATGCAGCGTGATCGCTGTCTCCGCCTAACCAGCGCCCGCTGTCGCGTTAGATTTTACGTATTGAATAGTATAAATGTAACATCATTACATCAATTGTATGTCTTAAAAAATATTTTTAAAAGATTAATCGTTGGTCAAACATAATCTTCACCAATTCAGCACTTCCATCTATGGAGACCATAGCGGTGCGAACTGTAAAATTGCAATCGCCGAACTAAACGAGGCAGCGACGCCCGACCATCGGGTTCCTCGGATTTGTGTGTAATCCATAGGGTTTTAATAAATCGCTTGGGTAGTAGGGTTGCCGTTTGCTTCTCGCGCCTCGCCGCCGCCGCCCACGTATCCACCATCAGAAAATTGTCGCACGATGAAGGCAGCCGTCTCCTCGGATATCAGGGGATGACGACGCGGTCGCGCGCCGCAGCTGAATCATCCGTGCGCTTCGAGAAGAGACCACGGCCAGCTGATCATGATCCAGCCGCCGATAGCCATCAGGAATGGAGGGACTGGACCAACCTGGCCCCAGACCTCATCGGCGAGATCGCCAACCATCTCCTCTCCCACGACGTATCCGACTACCACCGCTTCCGCGCCGCGTGCAAGCCATGGCGCGACCTCACCTCCGACCCCCGCGCCCACGGCCACATCCTCGACCGCCGCTTCCGTCCCCGCAACTGGATAGTGCTCGCCATCACCCCGGACTCCACCGTGGCGACGACGACCCGCCGCCGCCTCCTCAACCTGGCCACCGGATCCTCCATCCGCGTCGACCTCCCGCCGCTCTCCACCCACTGCCACATGTGCTCCACCGACGGCCTCCTCGTCCTCTACCACAGATCAACGAACGCAATCCGCCTCCTCGACCCCCTCACCGGCGTCCTCACCGAATCCCCCATCTTCACCAAACACAACAAGATAGGATGTTGATGGTGCGATACTGGATAGACATTGACAAGTTCGGTGGAAAGGATGCCTACAAGCGAGCGCAGCTGTTCACGGTGCGTGGCACGTACGGCACTGTCACCGGCCGTATCGAGTTGCTGGAGGTTGACATCGCCGGGAGGAGGCTACTCCCCATGAGCAGCCTCGGCCGCCACACGGTGTTCGTCGGCTGGACGCATTTCGTCCTCGTCTCCACCAACACGTTCCCGTCCATTTCTGCCGATGCCGTCTACATCAGCTACATGATGCAGATCCATCACCAGTTTAGCATCTACCACATCAACAATCGAAGGAGGAGGGGATCGCTGGCATATGATGGGGAATGTGGCAGGAGGACGACGAGGACCGAGCCGGCGCACAGGTTTGATGTGAACGAAGATGGGAGGGCTGTTCCTTGCGCACAGCCCTGCAATGTCGATGAGTATCTCATCTGTTATGTTGGCCGGAAGCACATATTGAGCGGTCCGTGCATCAATCACCCTAGGCATGATGATTGATCCACTAATAATTAATAGTAGAGGATTGCATGTGCCAGAGCCCAGGGCCAGCCTTAGTAGGGATCACCGTACCGTATACATCCTTGGAATTACGTTATTGCTGTTTTTTTTTTTGAAACGAAATTATTGCTGTTTATCAGTTTCGCCGTGGAAAATGGAAGGAAAAAAAAATCTGATTATCAGAATTCAGAATGTGTCATTCCATGCCAAAATTGGAACTTGTTAATGTGTACTTCTCCATGGTGAGTCAGTATTGTGTTATCATTCACATTACCGGGTTCTTAATTTATCCATGTTTATGTCTAGTGCTGTCATTGGCTCATTGCCCTTTGTCCTCTGGAAGACTGAAACATGTAAAATTTTAGTAGTTATTTTAGTTGAATCACTGCAACTGCAACATGTGGATCATTAAATCTCCCGTTTGTTCATTGAAGTAATTTTTTTTGGCAGGCCGGATCGCCTAAGATATACGACCATATTTTATTATTTTATTAAGATTTGGGGAGGTTATATAATCAACACCCGACATTAAACTGCCGGGAGTTGGGAGAAATGCGCTAGCTTAATTCCCAACCACAATTAAACCTGCGGAGCGTAAAAGGACTTATTACATGAAATTGATTTCACACTTGAGGACCATGGCCTCTTTCCACACTAGGAGCTCTTCCTGAATCTGGTAGAAAATCTGCTGCGCTTCCACTGCTCTGATGTTGAAAACTCTGTTATTCCGCTCCTTCCAAACTAACCAGAACGTTAGCTGCACGAGACTATCAAAGAGAGTTCTGTAGCTGGTCCGAAAACCGCTTCGCACTAATGATAAGGCCGTTCTACCTTGAGCCGGCTCGTCTATAGATAACTAGAGTCTAGAGCAAAAGGAAAGCTGAGAAATGGTAAATTCTAAGCATTCTGCTCTTCCTCATCTATTGTTGACCAATGACAGATTTAGCTATTCTGGTGATCAAATAATGATATATAAAAAATTTTACTGTGAGAGTATGTTGTTCCAGACTTCCAGTTACTAGTGAGGAAGAAAATCAAAAACAAACAAGAGGCTGCACATGGCTAGTTTTACTAATAAAGATTAGTGAACAACGGAAAACACAAGACAATCTTTCTTTGTTAGACTGATATTCCATTTCAATATCTTCCCTGTGTAGTAAATTTTGTTATCATATTTGTAAGGATTTTGCACTCTGTTCATGACATCCTTTTTCTCATTCAGTCTAGGCCCTGTGAATTATCTACATTCAGATTACATGTCATAGTTCTATGACCGATCTATGTTTAGATAATGATTAGCTACATTTAGGGCTTGTTTAGTTGGGGAAGTATTTTGGATTTGGTTGTCACATCGAATATTTGACCGGATGTCAGGATGAATTTTCAGACAAGAATGAAAAAAATCAATTTCATGGTTAGGCTGGAAATCGCGAGACGAATTTATTAAGTCTAATTAAGCCATCATTAACACATGTGGATTTATATAGCATTATGGCTAATCATCCACTAATTAGGCTCAAAAGATTTATCTCGTGATTTCTATACAAACTGTGCAATTAGTTTTTTTATCAATATTTAATGCTCTATTATGTGTCGAAAGATTGGATGTAATGTTTTTTGGAAAAAAATTTGGGAACTAATCATCTAATCATCAAGACGTGCAAGATCCTTTTGCTCTCATATCTGCTTGTAGATGTACTCCTTGTTCTCAGTATATGTTTGGTCAGTAAATTAAGAAGACCGATTTTTCAGTGACCAAAAAGACCGGTGATCTATCCAGGGTCCCACACATCTGCAGTTTGCACTCTATCTATCCAGGGCCCCACAAGTCTGCCGTTTGTATCCCTCATCCAATTGCAGAGCAGGGAAACTGGGTGGAGGATAATGCTACGGCTAGAAGCTAAAATAAAACCTCCGTTCTGAAAGAACACAGGCATCGGAGTCGGAGCCATGGCAGCGCCACCACCTCTCGGCCTCACGCGCCGCACCGCCGGCGCCGTCTCCCTGTCCGCGAGGTCGCCATTGCTCTGTTCCCGGCGCCTCCGCCCTCGTCTCCTTCCGTCAAAGGTTCGTTTTTTTCTTTCTTGGTTTTCCTTTTCGTTTCAGAACTGCTCGATCCCTTGTAACAAGTGAGTGGTTTGGACTCTGTTCGTTTTGGTCTTCGTTAAGAAGACCGGGTAATGAAAATTTACCTGTTCTCAAAAAAAAAAAAAAGTGAGTGGTTTCGTGGATGCAGAGGTGGAGTGGGGTGGTGAGGATGGGAGCGGCTGTGGGAGGGGAGCAGGAGGGCGAGGACGAGGAGGTGAAGCTGGCCAAGGAGATGGCCGCCGCAAGGAGGCGGTGGGAGACCCTGGTGAGATTCTCCACCTTATCATCAGCGCTTACTAATTTCTTCTAAGTTTGCAGAATTGCAGTGATGTTGTCTTAAGCTTGAGACTCCTCCCTTTTATTTTGAATTCAGCATCATTGTATTTTATATAGTCTTACATAATTCATGAATATTGAAATGCTGAGCTTCTGTTGTTTATGTGTATGTGGGATGCTCTGCCTGAAGATTAGGGAGCAGAAAATCAAGACTCTTACACCCAGGGAAGCTGGCTATACATTCAAGCTCACAGACAAAGTCCTCCTGGATGTTAGGCCCTCCAATGAGCGTCAGAAGGTTTGTCTTTCTGCCTGTCAAGACTCTTAAATGTGTTTGATTGTTGCGGATGGGCAACATCTGATCATGTCGCTGTCCTTGATAGTATTCCTTCCCACTGTCCAACCTTTTTTTTATTTTTGATAGTATTGAAATCGGTGGTGCATTGCAGGCCTGGGTGAAAGGATCTACCTGGATTCCTGTGTTTGATGTGGATACATCGTTTGATTTTGGTGGTCTCGGCAAGAAAGTCACCAACTTTGTGATGGGTATGCTAAATAGAGTCACCATGTGCAACCATTGTGTCATCTCTTGTTCTTGCTTGCTTTTTCTTTACAAACCTTGTTATTATCGTTCATCAATAGAGATTATAACATGTAACGTTTCCCATGTATACACTCTATAATGGTGAATGCAATGATGAGTTTGGCTGGACTTTTCACCAGTTTACATGTACTATATGCTCTTTTAGATCATCATCATGCACACCACATTTGTAGTTAATGAAACACAATTACTTAAAGCAAGGCATGCATTGCTTTCTGCTCTAGATTGGTGTTACTCCTCCTATCCTTAGTGAGCCTGTGAATTTAGTTTTCAACTCTTACAGACATCTAAATGATCAAACTCCCATGGCTTTTTCCTAGGTGGCTGGTGGAGTGGCAGCTCAACTATGTCAGCTAACAAGTATGCCCAATATCAACTGAATTTAGAACATTTATCTGCTGTTTTCACAACAATAAGATTGACTGATCGTAGATCAAATTGCTAGGAACTTTGTACAACAAGTTGAGGAGAAGTTTTCCAAAGATACAGATCTCATACTAGTCTGCCAGAAGGGACTGAGGTAATTCACTCTTTCCATTGCTGAGTTATGCATATGACATATCAATACTTTCTCGCCTTGCTTTCCTTTTTAGAAAGTTAATTCAGTAAAACATTGAAGATGTGTAATTTTTAGATCTTCTATGGAACTAAACGTGAGGTTTCATCTTACATTTTGTTTGGTTATATCTTGACTTTTCCCCGAAATTTGGGCAGATCACTCGCCGCTTGTGAGCAACTTTATGGTGCGGGTTTCCAAAATTTATTCTGGGTACAAGGAGGATTGGAAGCAGCTGAAGATGAGGTAGGACTTGGGAAAAGAACTATTGATTCATTTTCATATGCTGCTTCTGTTTATGGAACTACAATTTATAGTTTTTACTACTTCAGGACTTCGAAAGAGAAGGCTCCCAGCCTTTCAAGCTTGCTGGTATTGGTGGGGTTTCGGAATTTTTTGGGTACGTTTCATGACACCAGCTATTTCATCCCTCTTAGTGGTTTGTTATACATGATATTCTCTGATCCAAATAAAATGCCCAATTAATCCATTAAAACCAAAGCAGTTGTTTGGGTACAAGAATAGAATAGTGTGATAATGATATATACAAGCTAGAGCTTGCAAGCAACTTAAAGCTAATCAATCAGATTGTGATACGCTACACAGGCAGATGAGCACTTTAACGGTTTTTTCTTATTATTATGACTCCCACAAAAATATATTTCAACTTCCATACAAGCATATACTATTGTTCCTAAGTACTAGCACTCCATCAGGTTACAAATATTTAACCCTTGTGTACTGAAAACAACTTCATTTCAGATGGACCGATCAGCAACGTGCACAGGCGTCAAAAGAAGGGTTGGGCTATCGTCTGGTCTTCACTGGCCGCTTGGTAATTCTCGAATTCAAGAAGACGCATAAATTCTTTTCTCCAATGAAAATTCCTTTTATACATTCCTTCCTGAAACAACAGGTTGGAGCACTCGTTCTTCTTGATGCTTTATTTCTTGGCGCTCAAAATATTGGTCCTCTGCTTCAAGGTCTGCAATCCCACTAATGCATGGTCTATGAGCAAACTGTTATTGTGACGTTTTTGGAGCACCTCTGGCTGCCATCTTGAGTAGTTACAGGCTTGCAGCTCTGCATCGCAAACCCACTGTACATGTATGAGGGAGAAAAGCCGAGCTTTCCATGTCTTGATTTATGGCTGTAGGTTACTAGGTCTCATCTTGTTTTGGAGGTAGAATGTCCGCAGGAATCGCTTTGTTTCATATGCAGTTTGGTCAAGTTTACTGTTCATGCCTGGAAGGTTGCTGTCAAGTTTGAGAGGAAATTACTAGTTCATAGTCTTGGAATCTTGAGATAGTGATGAAAGCAGCACAATTCCCAGGCCGAAGAACAGTGTTTTGTTTCGCTTCTGCTTTCAAGTTTCAACGATAGTTGGAACTTGGAACCATTAGTGCTTAGCAACACAGGGTTCTCAATATCTGTTGCTTGAACCCTGGTTCCGTGGGCTGCCAGCAGAATAGCACTATATGGGCAAAATTGGTTTCGTAGCATCACAGCTCACTATTTTAGTTTTATAGCACTGTGAGTGTTTTTAGATGAAAGGTCATTATTTTGCATAATAACCCGGCTTTGCGAGAAAGCCAACAATCCAGGTTACAGTGAGGCTCCATTTTACAGAACAGACTGGCATCAACCAAAAGATTTAACTGAGCACACAACACACCATCTACCGCTACAGCCAAAAACCAACCAGGAGCTAATTGCCTCCCAGCTTCCATTATCTGATGACTGATCTTCAGCATCATTGATTTACACCGGTTAACAGTTCAATATAGACTTCCTGCTGTAGTTTTCATATAGCTGTACCTAAATAACACATCAACACCTATGTAGAAAGACCGAAAGTATAATAATAATAAAAAACTACCC
This sequence comes from Leersia perrieri, assembly GCA_000325765.3. Lineage (NCBI taxonomy): Eukaryota > Viridiplantae > Streptophyta > Magnoliopsida > Poales > Poaceae > Leersia > Leersia perrieri. The sequence continues at coordinate 16,118,809 of CM002480.1, read as the reverse complement.
AAAAATCAGGGAGAAGAACAAACACTGAGAGAAAAAACCAGAAGAAAAGCAGGAGGTTCGTACAAACTGAAATTCCTAATCCTAGTCGATGACAGCCAGCACAACAATGTGCCCCAAACAATGCCTAAAACGTAACATTCCCTCAATGATTCTGTCGACATTTTTAGTTAAAAAAATGTCTCGACATAATATAACTATGATCTGTCCCGGTGTTGATAATTCCTCCTAACCTGTCGCTCCTCCTATCATTATCATGACATCTAAACACCAGTTGATAAGCCAAACGTCTTCTCTTTATTTTCACACCGATAGAGGCAAGTCAAACAAATGATGTTCCTTGTAACTCTTAAACGATGTTAGGAGCCACATGACCCACATGAAGTTGTGTCCTCTAAGTAATAATAGTTGTTTTCCGTTTTACCATGTCATTGCCGGCATGCTGTTGCTATCAGGCCGTCAAGCAATCAACCAGATACACTGAGGATGGTCATATGACACTCTGGGTTGCAGCAATTTAGTTATGGATGATAAACTTGGCCACATCTGCTGGGCATTGTAGAATTGTAACCATCTACTCATGGATTCTAGATGGTCTAATTAATAGTGTTTTTTATTAATATCTTTTACTCCTGGATTAACTTTTCCGATTATTAAAGATAGAAATAAGGCTAAGGCTCATGTCTAACTGGTAGACCTTAAATGAAAATTTTCTCTTTTTATTACTGAAAGTATGAATCAACTGTACCAACATATCCGTTATACGCCATGTGCAGTAGAGCATCTCACACGATTCCCAACTTCTCTGTCTCTCTTGTCAAGTTCTCAGCCGGAAAAGTGTCAAAGTCAGCTGATTTGGTGGTGTGGGTCAGTGGATGTGGTGATATTAGGCTTGCAATACCGACAGAAAAAGCATTAGGGATCGGTTGGTAAAAACCAAACGGTTAGGATAGAGTTGACTATCATCAGTTTTACTTTTTACTCAGTTTTTCGGCGAACATACAGAACTGATTTTGACCTTGAGTCCTCGAAAACTGTAATTTAAACCCTGCGTGGTATAGCGAATGTTGTTTCGATTCATCGATCTGCTTCCACACCTTACAGCAAGGCTAGCTAGAAATGAGATAAGATCAACCGTGCACACTTTGGTCGCTTTCGATCGATCGACGGCTGTCATGCGTCCATGTCATCATCCCTTTGGGAGCTTGCAAATTGGTACTACCACCAAGGAAGGAGGCAGAAGAATTCTTGAGGACACCCTGGACACAGAATGTTTGGCGACTGGCGTTTTTCCTTTCTTCCCTTAAAAATGAGGCAGAACTTAAATATATTATTTATCATCTAATGCTAAACTAAGCTCATCATTTACCAGAGACACGTATATGTTACTCTGTTTTCTAAGGTTCCTTTAGAATGATGGAATATTTTGAAATAAAAATATTGGAAAATTCCTACTTTCCAAGGGGGCTCTGACTTTGCGCCCTGAATCTGTACCCGTTAACTTTCTAAAACTACCTAAAGTCCTTCATTTCGCGGAAACCATACAGCTACATCACTAAATTGTCCATCAAAACCCCCTTAATATATTGTAGCTTCAATGCTAGTAGTATCTTAATGAAAAAACAGGTCTACTTAACGTCATGCTCAGAATTTTTATACAACAACAGATCATTCGGATTTGCCGCTTCTCACCGGTTTGCCGCCTTTCCTGGACCCTTGGGCCACCTCAACCCCAAAAGCTGCAATGCAATGCGCCTCTCTCTCGCGTCAAAGCTTCTTCTGACTTTGGGATATCCCTGACCCCCATCGAGGAATCGACTTCAGATTTTAAATTAATCAACTTGGATCATAACACCAGCTCGGCTAAGTTGCCTCTTGAACCCAACGAAAGCATCTTTGGTCAACTCCACGCTTCTCTCCCGCTCCCCGCCTATATATTCACTAGCTACCCAGCTCCTGATCATCCAATCCTCACCAATCGATCTCATCTCAGCACAACAAGCATCAGCAGCAGATTCATTCATTTTGTCTTCGTCTTCGTCTCCGGCCGGCGACGAGCACAAGCTTTCGTTGGTTGATATCCAAAGTTTTCGTCAGTCAGTTGGGTGACAGGTGAAGAGGAGGAGAAGAGATCAGGTTTCAGGTAGCAATGGCGAGGGTAGGTGTTGTTGCTCTGTCGTTGGTGGTGGTGTTGCTCGGCGCCGGCTTGCCTCGGCCGGCGGCTGCCAAGACGCAGGTGTTCCTCTCCAAGCTGCCCAAATCACTCGTCGTCAGCGTCTCGCCCAAGCACGGCGATGGTAATTAACCCTTTTCTCTCTTTTTCCTTTTGAATGGATGCACCTGCTGTTTTACATTGCACCACCCACCTGGATTTAAATCCAGATATCTACAAATCTTACCGTGTGTACGTATATTTAACTACTACTACAGTTATACAATGAACTAGAAAATGTTTGAGGTCAAGATAGTTATAGTTTGAGGCGAACGGAGTAGCGTAAAGACCAGAAGTTATAGTTTTTTTAAAAAAAAAAAATACTACTGTACTATGCTTCAATTTCATGTCCTGATTAAAAAGTTTTTCTCCCTTAAGTTCGATGGAACATCAGATTACATATCAGCCTAAAAGGAGTAGATCGAGAACCGAGAATATGTTCTCATATAACCACTTGCTCAACTGAAACTCCGAATGATGCATGATTTGTCTGATTTGTCACCTGTGATCGATGCATCCGAAAAGGGATGAACAGGAAGAGAGAAGAATATGTCCCTAAGAAATTAGTATCTTAATCTCCTAGTGATAGGCCGGCCAATGCTATATATTCTTTTATTTTGAACGACGATACCATTTTAAAATAATTGCAACAATAATATAACCTTCTTCCTTCTGTATTTTTTTCTCATTTCTTGTTCGCCTAATTTTCTCAAATTTTTCTTCATCGGCGTACTCAAATTTTTAATTTTTTTGGTAGCTCACTTTCGTTTCTTAAAAATAAAATTGCCGGGTAGTATGTAATACAACAGTTTAATTGGTGGTTGGTTCACGCTAGGTTCCGTTGAATTTCTTTGTAAGATAATCAGATAAAAACCGGGATCCGTTCTTTGGCTTATCACTCCCATCACTAACGAACCCAACTCCGGTGAAAAATCCACAGTCCTGCACGCCGGCGACGACAAGCTGACGGTGACGTGGTCGCCGAACGCGACGGCGGGGTCCGACGCGGCGTTCAAGAGCGTCAAGGTGAAGCTCTGCTACGCGCCGGCGAGCCGCACCGACCGCGGCTGGCGCAAGGCCAACGACGACCTGCACAAGGACAAGGCCTGCCAGTTCAAGGTCACCGTGCAGCCGTACGCCGCCGGCGCCGGCGGCAACGGCACGTTCGACTACGTCGTTGCCCGCGACATCCCGACGGCGTCCTACTTCGTGCGCGCCTACGCCGTGGACGAGTCCGGCACGGAGGTTGCCTACGGCCAGAGCTCGCCGGACGCCGCGTTCGACGTCGCCGGGATCACGGGCATCCACACCTCGCTCAAGGTCGCCGCCGGCGTCTTCTCCACCTTCTCCATCGCCGCGCTCGCATTCTTCTTCGTCGTCGAGAAGCGCAAGAAGGACAAGTAGATGATGATGACGATGCATGATCGATCTTTGCTGCTGCTGCTGCTGCACGGGCAATGCAAGCGTGTACTTCTACTACTTTTGTGTTGCAGAGGCTGGGTTAAACTCTATCCGTGAAAGCAAATTCTCTCTACAAGAAAATAATCCTATGAGACCACCAGGTCTTGTGCATGTGGGAGATAGGCTGGATTAAGTTCCAATGCGAAAAAGGTGTACCTTTGTTTGCTATCACATATATGTACACAACGTGTTCTCGTGTATCTGGTTTTGTGTTTGTTTTGCTTTTCTTTTTTTATTTGAAATTATATGTACCTTTCTGTCGCTTTTTTGGTCAAGTGCATCATCAGATATGAAATAGCTTGGTTGCCATAAGTTTGTCTTTTCCGGTCTTGTGATGTATGGGTGATAACAAATTTTCAAATTTTTTGGGTATGCCGGTGCCCACCCGGCCCCCCCCCCCCCCCTCCAGGTGAGCAGTGAGTGCAACAAGAACAAGAGATAGTTTCAAGTTTATTCTTTACATTCAAATCCAGAATGACAGGAAAAAAGATCTCTTTGTTAAAAACATTGCACAAATGAATTCTTGCAAGAGATGTTCCTATCAGAAGAAGTATGTGGTTGGAGTGTTTGAGTTTGCATTTTGCAGCAAGCAATGGTAGGAAGCTAACCAATTGCCTAACATATATTTGCCATCTCATAGTCAACTTTGTAAACAGGCGTACGCTTCTCATGTCTGTTATATAATTTTAATGAGTGAATATACTCCTTACACAATAGCAAAAGGCCAAGAGGACTAAACACAATGTTTTTCTGTTACTCCACTTAGTAGAGACAGGAATGAGCTAAACGCCCAATAAATTATTCAGCTTCACACGTAGTATGAAGAGATAGATAATAATGTCCAACCGCAAAGAAAAATAATTTATACTTTATGTGCATACGGCATACACACACCAGAACAAATCAAAAGCACAGGCACATGTAAACACTGACCTAGTAATAAAGAATCCCATGTAACAATGGATCGCAGCCATGCCTGAATCAATAGGTTGAAACATAATTTGTGCTCGAAGCAAGAACAATAGTTAGTGTATCAAAGTTTGGTAACAACTGTTTTGACATGGAAGAGAGGGACAAAGGGGAACGAAGAGGGAAAAAAAAAGAAACAGAAGCACCACCATGGAGGTGGCAATAAAGCTTGGACCCTTGTGCGAACCTGCAAGTATTGTCCATTATCCCCCTCCACTGTTCCAAGGCAAACAAAATGGCAGTCAAGCAGCAACAAGAACATGACAACTTATTTGTCCACTGTTTAAAACAGGAAAAGCAAAAAAGAAAAAAATTCTGTCCGACGATAGAAGCGCTCAAAGGCCAAAACCATGAATGGTAGAAGAGTTCACCATCTCTGCCCTGTCAAAGACCTGAAAAAGCAGGTAAATGAAGAGTTCACATCTACCAGCAACTCAAAATAATAAATGAGTTTAACTTGACAACGGTGTGTACAGGATAATATTACTGTGGTTGTTGTTAATCGCATTCAGTTAAGAGTAATGTGAGTAAGCATCAAGGAAAGTAGAAATTTTGGTTGGCATGCTATTTGTACCAAATGCATTATACATTAATCACATGATAAGGAACAAACGAACCTGTCTGAATTTCTGTTTCCACCAAATGATCCTCTGTCCCTGTTCCCCTGAAACCCCCACCTTTCTTCTGCTGGTTTTGGTGTTTGATCTATGCTGTTACGGAAACGTGGTTGTTCCATCGACTCTGTAAACTGAGATTCATCTCCTGAATTAGTTGGTAATTGTGCAGTAACCTTGCCAGATCCAGAGCCAGGTCTTTGCCCAAATCGAACCTTGTTATCCAACTCAACCGTAAGACGCTCCAGTTCCCTTTCCATCTTGGATACTTTTTCTGATAAACCATTTTTATCCTCGTCACTTATGTTTGCTTCAGTTTCTTTCAAATCCACCCTGAGCAGGTTAATCTCTTCTTTCAACAGCTTCTCTTCATTTGTCTCTGGTCTGAAATATTCAAGTCCATGAAGTTGTGTTTAAATTAATAGAGAAGAAAATTTTAAACAACAAAACTACACAAGTAAATTTCAGTACAAGGCTCAAGTTCGCACATATACATTTTAGAAGTTCAATTAGCAAAGTCTATTTACTTCAGTAGCTCCGTAAAGCAATGTATATATTCTTTTTGTACCCACTATCTAATTCATTCAGAACAATGGCGACAGCCATTAATTAGGTTTATTCGACAAAGTTTTAGTTGGGGAAGTTCATTTTGCCAGGTCACCTATTGAAATGTTAAAATTGATTTAACTTTGCAATTGGTTATGTGCTGAATCCAATACCAAGGCAACAAAACTGGCCAGCAATTATTGATGATTATTGGATATCAGAGACAGAATAGGTCCAATAACCACAAGAAAAACGCTGAAGCAATGGTCTACAAGAACTGAGCATAAAGAAGGTAAGAAATACATTACCAAAATCATATGAAAGAATGAACTATAGGAACATGCATGATTCAATGACCAGAATGTCGTCATCGGTAAAAAAAATGGTAAATATGTATGACCTGTCAATGTTTTTGATAACCATTAACCAGAAACAACCAGGCTAACCAACAGTTCCTCCTAGTCTTTCTTAGTAGTTAAATATATCTGGCAGAGGTGATAAACTATCCTATATGATGAAATGATAAGAGCAAAGGAAGCTCAAATATTGGACAGGGTTTAGTGGTTTACAAAATACAATTTCAATTCCGCGGAAATCTCAGCACCTTGTTGGTAGCAGTCAATAATGACTACTAACTGGATACAAAGTTATGAAATAGTGATGATGATGTAGGTGCTGACATATACATAAACATAGATGAAATTTATTGTACTTTCATAAACTATCAATGATTTTTTTAAAAAAAAAACTAGATGTATAGAGTACATTATAGTCATTCAGTTGCACTCACTATTTCATACCCATGGAAATAACCAGCTATAAGCCAATAAAAAAGGTCATACTGCTTGCTGTAAGCAAATTGCAGAAACAGTTTACTTGGAGAAGCATATAAGCAACTTCTTATAGTGCGCGGCTGAAATAGAAGTAAAGTTTGGCTGTCTTGAACTAATGCAAGGTGCTGCTGAGATGCTTCTGGAAAAAGGTTGTACTTAACTTAAGCGCCACAATTGACAGGCATGTAGCCAAAGGTCTTGGCTAAACACAATCCATAATTTCTACCAAGGTGATTTCTATCAGTATAGTATAGCATTCAATGCCAAGTACTAAATATGCAGAATACAAAAGGTAAAAAAAATTTCCAACTATGGTATACCTGTCAATGCGGCGCTGCTCCAACTCGAGGTCAATCTTTCTCCAGTCCTTGCCTTTCTCCTGCAGAACTACCTCTCTTGGCTTGGCATCCCCAAAAGGATTAACCTTCGGCCGAGCCTTCGGCACGCCCTCACTACCAACAGCTGATGTCTGTGACCCAGGGCTCCCGGGTCGTGACGAATGCGCACTTCCTGGCCTGCTAGACTGTGAGCTGGTTGGGCGGCTAGTCTTATGATCAATCTCAGTCTCCATCTTCCTCCAGTCCAGCCCTTTCTCAGCAAGAACGTCCTCGCGCGGCCTCGCGGCCCCAAATGGGCTTGGCCGGCTGCGTGCTGCTGCATCTGCAGGAGGCGGCGGCGTAGGGGTGGCCGAGGAGGCATCCCGCTTGAGCTTATCGAGCACGAGGCGTGGCCGCTCGCGCTCGCCGCCATTTTGCGGAGGAGCAGCACGGGACCAGCGGTCGGAGTCGGTCGAGGCAGGTGAATCGCGGTCGCGGAAGCCGCCGCCGCCAGAGCCGAGGCTCGGGTAGCGGGACGGCATTGGCATCGCCACCGGCTTCTTCCCGCGCGACCAGTCGCCGTCGTCGTCGGCGCGGCCGAAGGAAGAGCCGGACGCGCCGCCGCCGAGGGATCCGTACCTGCTCCGAGCGCCGGAGTCGGCGGCGGTCGACGGCGAGAACGACGCCTTCTTGTTCATCGACCAGTTCCCCGACTCGTCGGCGCGGGACGGCATGTCGAGATCCGCGTCCCTCCCGGGTCCACGGCGGCCGCCGCCGTCGTCGTCGAATCCTCCCCCGCGTCGGTCCCCGCCGTAGGATCGGAACCCACCGCCGAGGCGTGACCGATCGAGCTCCTCCGGGGACCGCTCCCTAGGCCCCGTCGGCAGTATCATCATCTCCTGCGGCGTGAGCCCCTTGGGCTCCACCGCCGCCGACGGCCGCCTCCCGGAGGCGGCCCCCGTGGTGAACTCGGAGAGAGACAGGGTGGTCCCTTTCTTCTTCTTCGACTTGCCGCCGCCTCCCGCTGCAGCGGATGCGGCCTCACGGAGGCTGGGGAATCCGGCGACGGGCTCGGGTGCCGGGGGCGGCGGCGCCGCGACGGCGTTCTCGCGCTCCTCCTCCTCGGCGCGCTCGGCGTCCAGCGCCCACGCGCCGGCGCCGCCGAGGCCACCCCATGGCTTGGACATCGCGCGGGGAGATCTAGGGTTTGGAGCTTGGGTTGGGGGAGGAATGGTGATGCGGTGGAGGAAGAGGGAGGCGTCCGCTTGGGTTGGCGATGCAGCGGAGGGGAGAGAGAGAGTCAGATACAGGAGGCGATCAGGCGAGAGCCCGCGGGTGGGTGAAAGCGTGGCTCGCGCCGTGGTGGTGGGCTGGTCGCTGTGTGCCTGTGTGTGTGTGTGTCGTTTTGGGCTCTTGGCTTGGCTTGCGACTGCGTGCGTGCGTGCGTGCGGTGCGGGTGGTGGGTGGGTGCGATTCCGTGCGAGCGTGATGCCGTGCCGCGCTGCGTCGAGGTGGGTTGGGTTGGGTGGGTGGCTTTGATCGGGTGAGTTCTCGCGTTGTGCTGGTGTGGTGCGCATCGGATGCTCACCGAGAAGACACTGAAGATTCGGTGGTTCGGAATTGCTTGCTCTGCCTTCCGTTTTCTCATTGTTCGATTTGTTCGTCAGTAACAGTGAGATCACATGATCTCGCTCTAGTATATTGGGTGAATAGGTAAGAATTTACCCACTGACCGCCGTCCGTTTTGTGCTGGTGTCGTGAGAGACATATGCATCGTATCAGCTCGGCGGGCGCGCGAGCCAACGACCGCTGGCGCCGACGCCGGAACAAAAGAAAAGCCGTAGCTTTCTGGTGACGGCGGCAGCAACGGTTGCTCGTGAGACACGTGGAAATTCTGTGGGCATCCATCTCTCCGACTCGTCAGCTCACGCAACGAGTTCTTCACCTCCTATGAGCACTTCGGAGAGACGCTCATGCGCTCCTCTGTCCCTTTCTCATTTTTCTTGCATCCTTTTTCACAAGGGATTTCTCCTTTTTTTTTCATACAAAGGCACTTTTCTGTGCATCCTTCAGCAGAAGTCCACGGAAATTTCTGCCTTTTGGGCTCTTTCTTTTTGCAAGACTTGTTTCTGCTCTCACGGCATCAAATAATACAATAGATGCTTGGAATAATCCTCCAGTTAATGTTTAGCAAAATCATTAAAGAAAAACTGGTAATGATATGAGTTCTACATGTGGTTTTGATGTTATCTGGATCTCGTGAAGTTTCAGTTCAATGCTCAGGCAGGTCAGAATAATTTGTTGGGAATTTCGGTTGCCCTTTATGAGTTGCAAGAGGAAGACACCCACGCCCACAAATCAACTGAATGCATGGAGATAATATAACAGCCTCTGGGTACTTTCTAAGTTAATGAAGTCTGCACTGCAAAAGGCTATGATATGACATGCTTTTTCGTCTCCGAAGAGAATGAATTATTACATGTGCTTTGGAAAGCTGATGGCACCACTTTAAAAGTAATGTAAAAAAAGATCAAACCAAGGCTAAAACCTCACTTCGAAGCTTTTTTAGCCGGGTCACACTTTGAAGCTTTGTGAACAGTTTTTTTATTTTCCCTATGTACAAAGGAGAGATCATGAGAAGAGGTTCCAAGGACATTTCCCAGCAGGCCATTAATATAGGAACGGCAATTACAGCTACAAGTACAATAGACTGATGCACATACTGGTTTGCTGCTGAAAAGAGAGACTATCGGTTTCCCATTGATGGCTGAGCATCTCCAAAAGAAACTCACAGCTCTTGCCAACTGAACCGATGATCTTCTCTACAATGTTAGACCAGCACCGGACTACCAGCTTCAGAACCATAGCGTATTATAGAAATTGTGTGCTGCTAATGGAGTTCATGTTCATGATGCAGATGATTGAAGCCTAGATAGGGTGAAAGCATTAGAATAGAACATAACAACAGGGAGCTAAATGAGAAGTACTCTTTTTAGTCCAGCACAAAAAACTGAAGAAAGCATTTACAAAATTACATGCCAGAACTCAGAAGTCAGAACACCCAAGGAAAGCACAAGCAAACTCATGAAAGCCAAAACTGCATTTTCATGTGATACAAGTGTACAATAAATTCAAAGACTGGATCAGTATGGTTGGGTGCATGGATTGAGAACCACATTGAACAGGTAAAACTGCATAAACCTACTTCCAACAGGCAATTAATCAATCTCATTACAAATCGCAAATAGCAAACAATCACATTGATCATGTTCTCTACATAGCAACTTGTTATCCAGCAGAAATTTGATTTAAGCTCCCCACAAAAAAAAAGAAAAAATATTAGTAAGTTAGCATTAAGATCTGTCAAGCAATCAAACCACATCAACAACACATAGTACTTGGCTGCTAGCTTGTGTACTCTGAAGCAGAATATATACTAAAACCCTATTTGTGTAATTCTATAAGTCCTTATGGCATGAAGCCCACAAGAAGGTTCATCTAAAGCATACCAACAACAGGTGCACAATAGGTGAACAATTAAACATGTGACTGTAGATGGCACCTCATAGCCAAATCAATTGCAAACAGATGTATCTTTGCCGTGAATATCACAAAGTATGCAAATTCACTTGAAGAGAAAAGTGCCATACAATTTCACATGAGCAACCCCTAAAACTCAACGCGTAATAACAACTACAGAGCATTTCGCAAGGAGTAAACAAGGAAAATTTTCATGGTGGATATGATCCATCCAGTTTACTGAATGATGTTGTTGATGACACCAGCACCGACGGTCTTTCCACCCTCACGAATGGCGAACCTCATTCCCTGTTCACAAGCGACGGGCTGGATGAGCTCCACAACCATCTTGACACGGTCACCAGGCATGCACATCTTTGCCTCCTCATCCTTGTCATTCATAATCTTTGTGACATTCCCCGTCACATCGGTAGTCCGCATGTAGAACTGAGGGCGGTAACCAGGGAAGAACGGTGAGTGCCGTCCACCCTCATCCTTCTTAAGAACATACACAACCGCGTCAAACTTAGTGTGTGGTGTGATGGAACCAGGCTTTGCAAGCACCATGCCTCTCTCGATATCCTCCTTTGTCATACCACGGAGCAGTAGACCAACATTGTCTCCGGCCATGGCATCGTCCATGGTCTTCTGGAACATCTCAACACCAGTCACTGTGGTGTTGCGGGTCTCCCGGATACCGACGAGGTCGACCGTGTCACCAACCTTCACGGTGCCACGCTCGATACGTCCGGTGGCGACGGTACCACGACCAGTGATGGAGAACACATCCTCAACAGCGAGCAAGAACGGGAGGTCGGTCTGTCGCTGCGGAACAGGGATGTAGCTATCCACTGAATCAATCAAACTGAAAATTCCGTCCACCCATTCATCCTCTCCGCGCTTAATGCCAGGGTTGGCCATGAGATTCTCGAGCGCCTTGAGGGCGGAGCCGGCAACAATGGGCACATCGTCGCCCTCGTACTCGTAGGACGAGAGCAGGTCGCGGACCTCGAGCTCGACGAGCTGGAGCAGCTCCTCGTCGTCGACCTGGTCCTTCTTGTTGAGGAAAACCACAATCTTGGGGACACCGACCTGCTTGGCGAGCAGGATGTGCTCCTTGGTCTGCGGCATGGGCCCGTCGGCGCCGGAGACGACGAGGATGGCGCCGTCCATCTGCGCGGCGCCCGTAATCATGTTCTTGACGTAGTCAGCGTGGCCGGGGCAGTCGACGTGCGCGTAGTGCCGCGTCTCCGTCTCGTACTCGACGGTGGCGGTGTTGATGGTGATTCCGCGGGCGCGCTCCTCGGGCGCCGCGTCGATCTCGTCGTACTTCTTCGGCGCGCTGCCGCCGACGGAGGCGAGCACCATGGTGAGCGCCGCCGTCAGCGTCGTCTTCCCGTGGTCGACGTGACCGATGGTGCCGATGTTGACATGCGGCTTCGTGCGCTCGAACTTCCCCCTCGCGGCCCGCACCACCAGCAGCCCAGGGCGCCTCCCCGAGCTCCGCGTCGCCGCCGCCGCCGTCCGCCGGAACCGCGTCGGCGCGGAGGAGGAGGAGAAGGCGAGGGAGCCGGTGGAGAGCGGGAGCTGCCGCGGCTTGGAGGAGGAGGTGGAGAATACCAGCGAGGTGGACGCCGAGGCTGATGCGAGGGAAGCCATGGCGGAGGCGGAGGCGGAGGAGGAGCAAGGCGAGGAGGAATGGAGGATTTGGGGATGGATAGGGGTTTGCGCTTGCTTATCTAGAAGAGGAGGGATAAGGGGAGGGCCACGGATTGGGGAGGGCCAAAATCGTGAGGCGCTGGGCGACCCGCGGCCGCGGAGTCGCGGTGCTGTGCCTGTGTATGCGTGTGCCGTCGGGTGGAGTGGTAAAAATGAGGGGAAATCTCGGTGGTTTTTGTGGCGTTTGGGCCAGAAAAAATGGGGTTGAGGCCCAGGTTTGGCCTCGTCGCCGTGAACGCCAGCCGCTCTTTTGCGGGTTTGTCTAGTGGGTGGCGTTTTGCGCTCTCTTCTGCCGCTGCACGTAAACCGCCACCGGTGGTTGCTCCGTTTCCACGGATGTCATGTCACGCTGATGTCGACTGTGAAGCGGTGTGGAGTGACGGTGATCGTGGTGTCTTCGTGCGTGCCCGTGCATAACAGCGGAGTAGGCGCGTAGCCAGGATTTCTTTCTCAGTTTAAATTGAGATACATTTTTTTAAAGAATTACACAAACAATTACGACGCACGCACACTCATCCCTATAAACACACAAGCAAATTTTAACCCTACGAGTATCTTAGGCCGATAAATTCTTTAGATTGATGAAGTTACCACGGAAGTCTCGCTGTCAATGGATACGTCGCTTACCAATAAAAGCACACAACCATTAAATTCTAGAAAATTCGTTCCCACGGAAAATCAAATCCAGAACCTCAGGTGCTACTGAGGCTCTTATAACTACTAGGCTACATGCCCGTTAAATACCTCGGGTATTTAAGTATTGGACTGGTAATTTCACACGAGATCATGTGATACATGAAGACATAATTGTTGTTGGTTTAGCACGCCTAAAGTTTCTCTAAAAATATCTAAAATCAAATGTCTACACAATACAACATCAACCATCATAGAAGTTTGCCCAAACTTAGAACTCCTAGCCTTTTTTATCTTTGCAACCGAAGAAGAAGAGCTATCTTGACTCACATCATTAAAGACTAATAAATATGGATGCAACTGGAGCACAAATATAGTCATGAGACAAAACGTCTGATGCTCATATTTATGTTTCACTGCATATAAAAAATATTTCATTGTCATAAAAAAATATTTCAATAAAAGCGTTTAGTGAGCACGACTAAAACTTTTTTGCCAGAACAAAAATCAGAGTGTATTATTTGATTTCAACGGACGCCTGGACACTAGCATTTTCGGATAAATATTATCAATTTATCTGTTAGATTGTATTTTTTTAAGGCTGAGTTAATGGTGAAATGTATTTTGATTGGTTCGGCATGTTAAAGTTCTAGAAAAGAGATATCTCTTTAAAAATATTGATTTGGTACTAGTCTTATCCATATCTTAGCAATGATTTTCGTTGATCATATTGTTTTTTCGAAAGACTAAAAACGGTTGATATAAGCTTTACCGGTAGGATCGGTATATCTAATACTTTGACAGACACATGTGCAGTATACCATTCATCCCTGATTTACAGTTTGGTTAAACAATAGAGTTGTTTTTATTTGTGAAATTTAGGGTTTGTTTGGGTTGTTACCATGCCAAATTTTAGACAATACCAAAGCTTTGGCAAATTTTGATGTTGCCAATAGTTTAGACAAGTTTTATGTCTTGCTGGCATAGTCTTGGTAGCAAACCAAACATTACCAAAACACTATTCGAAGTGTCAATTTTTGTTAGAGTATATTTTGGTCTCCAACCAAAATAAGCCATACTCTACGGCCTTAAATACAGAACAATTTTCTAAACATGGCGCTATTGAAAACTAGACAAGAAAACCCATCTTTCCCTTTCTTCCCAATCCCAGCCTTGGTCGTCACCTCGAGACCGATCGCATCCGCCCCGAAACCCTAGACGCGGCGGCCATGGCGCGGCGATCCACCCCTCTCCTCCGGCGCCTACTCTCTCCTTCCCCTTCCCCCTCCCCATCCCCGTCCAATCCTCTTGCCGCCGCCGCCGTCTCCCGCCGCACGGTCACCTACATGCCGCGCCCAGGCGACGGTGCCCCGCGCGCCATCACGCTAATCCCGGGCGACGGCATCGGGCCCCTCGTCACCGGCGCCGTGCGGCAGGTGATGGAGGCGATGCACGCGCCGGTCTACTTCGAGACTTACGAGGTCCGCGGCGACATGCCGACGGTGCCAGCGGAGGTCATCGAGTCCATCCGCCGCAACAAGGTCTGCCTCAAGGGCGGCCTCGCCACCCCCGTCGGCGGCGGTGTCTCCTCCCTCAACGTGCAGCTCCGCAAGGAGCTGGACCTCTACGCTTCCCTCGTCAACTGCTTCAACCTCCCGGGGCTGCCCACCAGGCACGACAACGTCGACATCGTCGTCATCAGGGAGAACACCGAGGGCGAGTACTCCGGGCTTGAGCACGAGGTCGTGCCTGGCGTCGTGGAGAGCCTCAAGGTATGGAAAATTCCCAATTTCGCTTGTTGGAGAGGCAAGGAACTCGCTTAGTTTGATGTAGTGTTTGCCAGGTGCTAGCTAATCGTGTGTTGTTTATTGGGAGAACCCGTGTGCAACTTAATTGTGTGCTTATTGGGCTATCATTGCACTATAGAAGCAACGTTGTTTTGTTAATATGCTTAGGATATGTTTGTTTTACTTCTTGTTATGTTATTGGGTTGGTAGCTTATTAGTACACATCTGGTAAAACCAGCATTCAGTGAAATTGGTGAAATCTGCCTTGTGTATTGATGTGTTTTGAGAATTGAGATACTAGTGGTTTAAATAATGAATATTTCTGAGCCATGTTCTGCTGGATTGTGTGTTAAAACAGATTAGGCACATGTGACTGGTTGATTTGTTGCAATGAATCATTCCTGCTGTAAGGTTAGGATAGTGGGGATGACTGAATCTATTAATACATATTTTGATGGATGTGCGTTAAAATAGAGTAATATCCACAAATTGAGTCATTTTTTTTTAAAAAAAAACCTGTAGAAACTGATAGATCTCTGGGGTGTTCCACAAAGGTCTGATGTAATAAGCACCACCAAAGCATAAACAATCTGATGACTTGCAGTAGCCAATTATCCATACTTTGAGAAGGAAATAAAATTATTAGGTTAATTATCACTGCTATAGTTCTGATTTGAAAATGCAACAAGTTTCCTTTGAGTCCTGTGACAATTTCTTAGGTGAAGGATATTTCGGTTAAAAAATTTTGGCTGTTAGTTGCTCAGTAGGAGCACTGGTTTAAGTTTAAATGGTTTGTATTGTTTGTTAGGTTCTATATGGTTGGAACTGATACTGTGGTGTGTGCTAGTATATTGAAAGTGGAGTACTTGATATGTGTTATATGGGCATAAGATGTATATCCACATAGCTATTTGATGTTGCAAATCTGGTCACCGGTGATATCCAGTCAATTAGCTATTTTCAATGCTTTTGCCTCCATAAATGGCCTGTTTATGGTACTCTAACTTAGGTGTGTAGTCCTGACTGCACATTTTCTTTTATGTTCATTAATCAGGCCAATTTGCTATAGTGTCGATTTCTTATACAAAATGTACTATGTAATTTCTTTATCGCTTTTCATTTCATTATCTAAATGAGTGTTTATATGTTACTCTTACTAAATGGGTTTACTAGGTGATCACAAAGTTCTGCTCTGAAAGGATCGCAAAGTACGCTTTTGAGTATGCTTACCTCAACAACAGAAAGAAAGTGACTGCTGTGCATAAAGCAAACATCATGAAGCTTGCTGATGGTTTATTCTTGGAGTCTTGCCGTGAGGTTGCAACAAAGTATCCTGGAATTCAATATAATGAAATCATCGTAGACAACTGTTGTATGCAGCTTGTTGCAAAGCCTGAACAATTTGATGTTATGGTAAGTATATTAGTTCTATCATTACTAAGCATTTCTCACAAAATAAATTCTGTTTGTAATGACACCATATTCTATGCTCACGTAGTATCTTTGCTTTTATCATGTCACAAAAACAAAGTAAAGTTCTTAATACTGGAGTTTCTGCTTGATGTTTACATTTAGACTATCAGACTACTTATCAGATTTTCGGTAATGAATGTCAGAATGTGATAGAGTATTAATTCCATTTGTTGGCTATCTCATACTTAATATTAATTCCATTTGTCAGCAATCTCGTACTTCTGTTTGTACCTCTGTTTGAATGATCCCTTATTGTCAAAGAGTTTTCGGATCAAAATCCTTTGATTATCTATGGAACTTTGGATTTATATTGCTCTTGTTGTTTGTAGGTCACTCCAAATCTTTATGGCAATCTGGTGGCTAACACTGCTGCAGGTATTGCTGGAGGCACTGGTGTCATGCCTGGAGGTAGAGTTTGAACTCTTGCTTGTAACTCTGTCCTTTACCTGCATATATAGTCAACATGTTTATTATTTTGTTCCAAGGAAATGGAAGCTGAAATGCTATTTTTGCAGCCACCTGTTTTTTGATAGTTACAGGCTATTGCATTGCATGCCATTCTGTGTTGCATTTTACACTTGTAGCCTTTCATTTCTTATGTTTTCAGAACCTCATAAAGAAGTGTATTCATAGTAGAGCATATGCAAAAAAATGAAAGGATTATATTCTCATGTATTGCACAAATTTCAGGTAATGTCGGTCAAGACCATGCTGTCTTCGAGCAAGGTGCTTCTGCAGGAAATGTTGGAAACGACAAAGTTGTGGCGCAGAAGAAAGCTAACCCAGTTGCTCTGCTTCTCTCGTCTGCCATGATGTTGCGGCATTTGCAGTTCCCATCATTTGCTGACCGTCTGGAGACGGCAGTGAAACGCGTCATCGCAGAAGGCAAATACAGAACCAAAGACTTGGGCGGTAGCAGCACCACCCAAGAAGTCACAGATGCCGTGATCGCGCATCTTGATTAAGGAAAAGCTGCGTGCTTTTGATACAAAATTTTCCCTTGGACTAGGTATCTAGTCTCTACAGATTTTCGTTTCTTATAGCGTTAGATCACAATTTCGTTCATCGCATCCTTGTACAATCTTCAGTGTCCTGTTTACTGGTTTTGCTTCAGAATGATCGAGCAAATTACCAGGATTGATTCTTAACGCAATGTTTTTGCGATCTTAAACCAGAAATAAGAGAACAATCACAAGAATGATTCTCTTAAATGTAATATGATTGCGTTGATAACTTTTATGTATTACATATTCTGATCCCGAGTTCCTGACTATTATATTTGTATGCCTAATGGTTTTTTTAAGAAAGAATTGGTCTTGGAGTTTACAAGCGGAAAAATAACCCGTTAAAATGCATTAAGTTTTAGCAAAACTAAGAAGGCATGGAAGAGAAGTCCCAAGAGCGCACAAGGAGTTTTTCTATAAACTTTATTGAACACAATACAAATCGTACTTCAGGTTCATACTTTGTAATCTAAAACTGGTCGTTGGTAGAAAATCTTTCACAAACGCTAAATTCTTATGAGTTTTTTTTAAAGAAAATTATTATGAGTACGTATGACTTGAGGGTGTGCTTTTCTCTAGCAATGTAGAAAAATGATATATACGAAACCTTTATTAGCGGAAACAATGTGGAGTAAATACTAGAGTACGAGTAGTAAAAAAAAAAAAAACGAGGAGTTCCTGAGTAAGCTGTCCCGGTCCAAACAATTTCCGGCCCAAATAATTTCTGGCCCATCTGACCCGCTGCCACCGCTGCTGATGCAAACCCTAATAAAACTTCTCCCCTTCGCTCGCCTCCAACCTCTCTTTCTCCCCGACCCGCGGCGGCGTGAGGCCCTAGCTTCCCAATTCCCCATCCCCCATGGCGTCCCACCTCGACTTCCGCTACCTCGATGAGGGCCTCGGCGGCGAGCGCGGCAAGCGCAAGCGCCGTGAGGAGGAGGAGGCCGCCGCCGCCGCCGCTGCCGACAACGACTCCATGGACCTCGACGGCGACGCGCCACGGCCGTCCAAGCTCCGCGCGATGCCCTCCCTCTCCGACCCATCCAAGCCGGCCTCCTTCGGGCAGCCCACCTACGACGGCGTCATCGCCGGCCGCGTCTCCGGGCGGCGCTGGAAGGAGGCCCGCACCCGCCGCGCCTCCGCGCTCGCGGCGTCCCGGAAGCCGACGCCGCTGGAGCAGCGCGTGAAGGACAAGTCCCTGAAGCGCGCGTACCAGGCGCGGGTGGCGGAGCTCAAGGAGGAGATCAGGCAGAACAAGGTGGCGAAGAGGAAGCAGCGGGAGGAGCGAGAGAAGCGGAAGAAGGAGAACGTGCTCCGCACGGGCACCAAGCTGCAGCGGGTCACCAACCCCAAGACGATCCAGAAGATCGCCAAGTCGAAGAAGCGGAAGCAGCTCAAGGTCGTCCCCGACGAGTTCCTCGGCGGCAAGAAGTCGGAGGCCAGCCGCCGCATGCAGGTGCCCGGCCTGGAGAACTGAGATCGATGAGATCCCCGCCTTATCATCAAATCCCTTTTTTGCCTGTTATAACTGTGTTACAGTGCAGCTTAGTTTTACATCCTGCAACGAGATTTTGTACTGCTTTAGCCTGAGTTTTAAGTATGATGAATCGAGCAATTATGTTGGTAATGGTTTATGATGTTGGTACAATTGCATTGCTGGTTTTCTGTGTTGCATACGTGTTGCTGATTGCCTGCTTGGCTGAATCTGAAGGTGATTTTGGAATAATAGTAGGATTAATTTTAGTGGTTTTCTTTGTCAATTGCATGTACTGTTCTCACTTTAATGATCTCTGAGAAGAAAACAAACAAAATCCATCCATTAAAATACAAATTGGTTTTGGGCTGAAACAGGTTTCTTCAGTGATTGTAAGTAAAGGCCTGTATGGTGCATTTCATAGTGATCGTACTGCTGTTTATTGTTTGGCACACAGCTGCTTTCTGAGCATTCTTGAAGATCAGGAGAGGTCGCTATTGTCTGGTCAATTTTTTCTAGCTTTTGAATCATTGTGTCAGAGTCACCATCTGGTCTTTGTGTCATGTGAACTAGATTATGGCTCTTGAATCTTGATCGATGTGAGATTACTGATCGTGCAAATTGTAAGCTCAAGTTCCTTTGAAATGCAAGATTGAAAAACGAGGAGCACGAAAAACATAAAGGAATTATGTGCCGTGACATATCACAATAGGATGTGTGACATAGCTTCCCACTTCTCCCTCCTCCCTCGATGCTCCTCCCCTTCTTAGGTTGGGCTACTTCTAGTCTTTGGCTGGGGGAGCTCTTTGTTTGATGGTGGCGAGGGTGACCCTGTGACGGTCGGTTCTCCTTTCTCATTGGTTGTCGATCTGTTGCATGTCTTTGCCCAGGTGGCTCATTTCGCTTTAGATGATCAGAAGGTTGACTTTTTTCTGGCGTGTCGGTGCTTTCTTGATCGTTTCCTCCCCCTCCCATTTGGTGCTCCTCCTCTTTTCCCGTGGAGAGTGCCTTGGGAGGTGGCGAATTGTCAAGAATGTTCTGCATGGCGGAGGGCGGGTGGCCTACGATCTGGCTTTTGCTCTCAGCTGTTTGGCGGTATTTTTTGTGGTTATCTTGTGCGTTTTCTTGATGTCAGGATGTTCGTTGTGGCGGAGTCGGAGCTATTTGTCCGATTTTGGCAAGCTCGGCAACGATAATTCTCAACCAACTTCGTTGCATCAAGGCGAGAGGATGGATGTGGAGCAGGGAGTTAAGAGAGCCTTGGGCGAAAGCCTTGCCTGTGACTAAGGCGAACGATATCGACGCCTGTGGGCGCCGTTCCTACTTGTAGGTATCGTTATGTTGGCTTTCTCTACTTCAGGTGAAAACCTAGTCCTAGTCTAACCTAGACAAGTGTCGGACAACGTCTTTGATGTTGTTTTCCTTCTTGGAGGCTTCACTTAGAAGGCGTTCCAAAGGCTGGTTTGTTTAGGTGGTGATCGAACTATCAACTCGGCATTTAGAAATTGAAGCTCCTTGTCTTTGTAATGCTCCACAACGATGTCTAGTACGGGGTTTGTGTAGTTTTGATCGTTGCTTGTCGGTTTTTTTTCCTATCTCTTTAAAGTTTTGCCAGTTTTCGTTTAATTAACCGTGCATTTTGTTAGGTTTTTGGGTCTGGTTTTCCTTATAAATTAGGTCAATTCTTCTATAAATTTCGATAGGAAAATCCTGTCATCGGTTCAAAAAAAGAAAAACAATAGGAACTAACCAAACATGTTTTGGGTACACCATATAAAGGAATTATGTGTTGCTCCATATTTAACTTGCAGGAGAAATATTACTAGAACAGTGTTAAGAGGAGAGATGAACAGAAGGAAATTAAACACACATGAGATTTGAGCTCATATATGAAACCCTTCAAAAAGTGAAGGAAAGTAATGGTCGAAACTTGGGAAGGAGAACTATGCTAGTCCTCCACGAATTAATTACAATCTAATTAATTTATGATGGTTGATTTAAAAATAGATAGTGCGGATAAAAAGAATGTCACGGTGTATTAGTGTGAGGATAGCAATCCGCTAGTCCACTCCTGTAATCTGTCTCAAAGGAGCCACTGTTGGGATGACTCATTGATGTTTGCATGTATTTGCCGGCCGTTGATTCATGCAAATGGATAATCACCTGTACACATAACATCAATTTTATATGTCGCTCATGTTTCTCAGGGTGCGTTTGGTCACCACGATCAGTCGATCACCATCATGTCTCCGACGATACTGCCTGTAACATACTCCCTCTGTTTAAAAAAATGTATTCCTGAATTTGAATCTGATCACGTGTCGTATTAGTATTAGTATCAGTATTAGCTCCGTCATCTCGACGAGCACGCCGCCGCCCCCGACATGGTCGCGGACGGGAGGAGATCAGGAGACCCAGCCCGGGCGGAAAGGAGATCGAGGAGCGTGTGCCGTGTGGTGTCCATGCCGCATGTGTGTTTACCCCCTCACGCCGTTGGATTGATCCTCGCGGCAGGGATCGACGGCTGGGAGGTGCATCCTCCTTTTCACCCGTGGTCCTCGCAATATCCAGTATTTCTGATCACATCCTCCCCTGACGCTGCCATGATTTCGAATTGCCGCTCTCCCAAATCCAAAACCCCAAAATCCCCAATTCCCCACCGCCACCCACCCAGCCATTCGCACGCACGCACACGCGCTCCCACCCCGCGCCGCCGCCGCCGTCGACGCTCCGGCCGCGCCCCGCCCTGATGGCCGCCGCCGCCGCCGGAGAGGACGAGTATGAGATCTGCAACGATGACGGCTTCGTCTACAAGCGCCGCCGGGGCGTCGCCCCGCCCGACCGCGAGGACGACTCCGCCGCCGCGCCCTCCTCCACTCCGGCACCGCCCTCCGAGGCCGTCCTCCGCCGCCGCCGTCGCCAGGCGCTCCTCCGCCTCCGCGCCAAGTACCTCGACGAGCTCGCCCAATGGGAAGCCCTCTCCGCGGACATCCACGCGCCCCTCCCCGATCCACCGGCGCCTGCTACCCGACCAACTCCCGATCCCAGTGCTGACGCCGCCGCCGCCTCCTCCTCCGACTCTGCCGTCATCGACGAACTCCTCGTGCAGGTAACTCTCCGTGACACCCCCCCTCAACCCTTTTGGTCGCTCTAGTTAGTTTCCTACACTTTCCTCACCTCACTGACTTGCTTGCCGATGCGGTCCATTTGTGGGTTTCCATTGCAGGCGGAGTTGATGGAGGATACGTTCAAGAGGCTGTTGCTGGCGTGCAAGGAGATCAACGAGTTCTGTGCAGAGCACGAGGCGGCGCTCGTGGATGCCGTTGCCGAGCTGCCGGTATGGGGTGATCCACGGGAGCTTATGAATTCCTTGTGTAGCTCCGGCGAGCGGCCTGCCACTGGTACCAGTGATCCCCGGGAGCTTATGAATTCCTTGTGTAGCTCCGGCGAGCGGCCTGCCACTGGTACCATTTAGGCATTTCGCTGCTCTAATGGTGCTGCTTTCTATGCTTACCTAGATAATTTGCTTTATTGTGGTTATCCAATTGGTGCCTGGAATTAGGCTCATAGCTTGCGAGTGCCTGTAGAATGGCTGAGACTACCGCCGTTTGTAATCAGGATGGGGGAAATCGGCATGGTGTAACTAATTTAAGTAGGGTATTTGGGTTTAGATATGTTAATTATTTTCTGTGAGATGCCATCAGAACTGTTGGAATTTTAGCTATGTATGGAAGTGCTTTTACTTACCTGAAAGTTCTTGCCTTTCAAACAGGATGATCTTTTTTACTTTCGGAGTTCAGCAGAATATTGGTATAAAATGATTTTGCACCTTTCAAATGCAGCTTTCCTCCTTGTAGGAAAGCTGAAAATGTAAATGTCTATTTACGTTATTGAGACTATTGTACAACTGAGTTATATCAGTTCCGGAAATATATTAGTGTTTTGCACCATAATTTTGTATTCAGTTGGCACAGAGGCATCTATAGAGTACTATCTCAGTTACTGAATCTACGATTTATGTGCTCATTTTGGATTGGATGAAGAGGAATTGTGAAGAGTATACATGCCAATGGAGATCCCATATACTCTTCATAATATTTGTTGTCTCAGAGGATCTGTTTTCCTCCTCCGAGTGCCAAGCATCAAATGTTAAATTCTCCATCAAATTCCTCACATGGAATCTCTTTTTCTTGATCTATTGCTCCTTAGTTGAAACCTTGAAGACATCAAGCTGATCTCTGAACTGGATGACATCATCAGCCACTTCGCATTGGATCTCCAGCAGGTATGAATATTTGTTTTGACAAGCAAGTGCTATCTATGGTGCTTTTGTTAGTAAAATGCCACCATTCTTTATTGATAGTTAATGCCTAATATAATTGCTAACTCATTTACAGCCAAGCCTACATATTTCAATTTTCTCCCTATATTCCAAGTCTCTGGTTTATTACACCCTAGTTTGTTTAATTTGTTAGAATTGTTATGTCACCGTTAGCCTGCAGGGTTAAGCCATTGACCTCAGTGTATAAAGTGGATTTGCGTGGCCTTGCTAAGAAGAATTGTCCACATTAAGTGCAGTGCATGTGGTGCATACAAATATGGTAGATATCCATTGTATCAAGCTATGGATGTGATTTATGTGCCATAATGGGTGAATGAATATCAGTAAGATTAGATTTAAGCGAATATTAGTTCGTTGCTACCAACAAACTTGATAGTATTGTAGTGTTTTATGCTTTTAATGACCTTGACACTGAAATGTCTGGTGGTTATTTTGTGCTTGATGATGATTACAGATATTTATTCTCTTGGATCATTATATGTGCATGCAAAATAGTTCTTTTGGTGATATGTATTCTCTTGGATTATTATATGTGCATGCAAAATTAGTTCTTTTGGTTGTTGATATACTTGTACTCTGTTACTATTTGTCATACCTTTCATTGAATCTAAACATATAGTGACCTATACTCTGAAGCATAATCTTGTTATCACCACTAATTTTGCTACTACTATTTGGTAGTATCTTTTGAGTTTGTATGGTAACTGATAAAACAACTGTAGACAAATTGTGGCAGTATGAGTTTAATCCTGAGATTCTTACTGATAACAGTTATATAACTCTGTCAAATGCAAGTTGTGCAAGAAGGAAACATTGCAAGGTATGAATCCATTGTATAGAGATGCATTTGGTGAGGGATAGCAGCTAAAAATTGGAGAGAGAAAAGTGGAAAATAGAGAACCAATGGAGAAGATGACCTGTGGTCTTTGAGCACCAAGAAGCTAAGTTTGTGCCTACGAAGACCAAACCAATGGGGAAGAGTCCCTTGCCCTGTTCAAGCTCGTGACTAAGACCAAACCAAGTACCTTCATGATGATATCTTGGATCATTCTGTACACGAACCAGTTATTTTAGTGGTTGGCATGTTTAGTTTGTGTAAGTTTACATGCTTGAATTGCTTTCTTTAGTCTGTGATCAGCTGATCCGGTAAAAAGGAAAAATAAAACCATTGTCCTGCAGTTTCTTGCTAGCACTAAACGATTCTTTTCAGCATGTCGATCTCCATTTGCCAATTTCCAGTCATTGCCACTAAATCGCTGATGGAGAGTACTAGTATTTCCATCAATTGGCAAGTTGAACGTCTATTGAATCTTTGTTGCCTTGGAGAATTGATGATATGTGTTCTGTCATTTGTCATTTATCAAGTACACCATCCATTTCATAATATAGGGGTTTTTATATTTTTTGCTTGCAATGTTTGATCATTCATATTATTCAAAAAATTATAAAAGTATCACATATTTTGTTTGTGACTTAATTTATTATCAAAATTATCCCTTTCTCCTTTCCTCCTTTTCTACTCTCCTTCCTTCCTCCTCCGGCCTTCGCCTCCTTGCACTTCTCATGTCGTCCGCCTCTGCCCTTCGCAGCCTCTTCCATCGCCGCGTCCTGCTGTCCAGACTCGCCGACGTCAGAAGACATCAACGGTGCTGGCGACCCCTCTCCCTACCTTCCTCTCTTCTTCCTCGTCTTTGGCAACGACGGTGAGCCACCGGAGTTCCCGTCATCTTCACTCCCCCCTCCTCGTCTACCCCACCCAACGCCGGCCTCCACCTTGCGGCACCACCGCCGCCTCACCGTCCGCCTATGCCCGCCACTGTTCCGTTGTCGCCCCATCAATCCCTCTAACCATCGATGAACACTCCCTTTCTCTTCCTCCCTCCTCCCCCACCCCAACCCCAAAATCCTAAATACAAGGTCCGCCGTCGTCGCCGCCACTGGAGCCGGAGACGGAATCATCGTCGTCGTCGCACGGCATCGTCGTCATCACCGGTGCAGCCCTAGCCATCGCGTTGCTCCTCTCTTCTTCCTCCTCTCTTCTCTTGGACATGTGACCGGGGAAGGGGTGGACCATGTTGCTAAGGTAAGGGGTGCGCGTAGCACGTCACCCGGTAGCCTTCTCATCCCATCTCTGGAGGAGTGGAGGTTTCTTCGTTTTCACAACTTTGAGGTTAAAACCTCTTGGCTTGGGAGGAACGCTCTGGTACTCCTTACTGGCAGTATTACACTGCCATTAGAAATTATATAAATCAAACGTTTGAAATGACATATTAGTCATTTACTAATAAGTGAATAGGGGTTTTCGATCTCTTTTATGAAACAGTAGAAGGCACCGGATCTGATCAACTTCATTCCATCCAAATGAACGGTGGATCGTTTGGCCGCGATTCAGCGCTGGTGGCGACTGTGGAGATGCATTGGCTGCGATTCCGGTGGGGACATCACTCGGATTGAGATGCAAAATTATAGTTTTACACCTCCATGGCTTTTTTCCCCTTAGATGATCGAACCCTCTAAATTTCTACTGAAAAAAGTTTATAGATCTATTAGGTTCATATTGTTTTATGCTGTCAGTACGGAGCACCGGGGCGAAGCTCCTTGGCTTATAGTATGTTTTTTTTTTCCATTCCGGTTGGCTGACTCGGGAGGAGCACAGTGGCGGCCTACTTCAATTCAAGGGTATTCAAATGAATACCCAAGATTTTTGTAAAACAATAGATATATGAAGTATATAAATCTATACATATATAATGAATATATGAAAATAAGGTATATTCAACCAAAAAAAAGTCTAATTTATATTTGTTTAGTTCTAGTTCTCTCCTTCCACCCCCATCCTCTATTCTAATGGCCCGATTGACGGCTAATGAACGCATTTGACGATAAATTTTTTTTACCACTCTATATTTTAAATACCCAAGTTTAAAATCCTGAACCCGCCGATGAGTGAGGTGGCACCGCCAGTCCACCGCACGTCCGCATGCGACCGGGCTCGACGTCAAGGAGGACGTGCCCGTCGCGTCTCGCGTGCCGCAGCAAATGAACGCGCCAAAATACGAGCGTGGTATGGTATATGGGAATATGGGATTTGGCCTGTGGGGCAGTGGGGGATGTGGGCAGGCACCCGTACGCGTCTGGGCAGGATGCGTGGTACTCCAAAGTACCCGCACCCGCAGTACTACTATACACGGCGTCCACGTGCTCATTCAACCTGGCCGGGGCTCCCCGGTGCGGTGCGTCGTGACAAACTGGCTGACAGCTGCATTGATCTCTTGTGCTGTTAGCCTTTGTGCTCGTTTGGTCGACGCCAACCAACAAGTCCTGCCCGTCGCGCGGCCGGCTCGCGTGCACAGCGCAGCAGCACAGCACACCTCGCGCGCACGCGCACGCGGGCGCAAACGACACGACACGAGCGTCGCATGGCGTTGCGAGCACTACCCGCGCCGAGTCAGGTGCGGGCGCGGCCCGAGCGGTTGGGCTCTCGTGCGTCTGCATACCCCGTGCCGTGCACGCAGGCGGCCGCCCGCGCGGGCGGTAAACAGATAGCCCGGCCTTGTTTGTGTCTGTCGGGTGATGATTTGTGTGACGACGACGACGACGTTGTACATGTCCCTGTTTGTGGTTTCGATGCACCATTTATTGAGGAGATTGCTTCAATCAATCCCTACACCTTTTTTTTTTCTACTAATGCAAGGACGCACACAATGCCCATTGTTGATCTCCCATTTTTCCAAAATAATTTTTTTAGTGCACTTTCACCTAGCTATTCTGTTTTTGTTGCTCAGGATGTGCTAGTGCCATTTAATTTTGACCTGAACCATACATGATCCTTTTGAGAATTGTTAACCATATATACCAAGTTAGAAGAGGTATGTGCCTATAACATTTTAGTGGTTAGGTATTAATAGGAATGTCCTTTACATTGGTGTTGAAAATACACATTTTGTCATTGGCAACAATGTGGCGCACACACATATTTTTAGTGCACATCATCTTTTAAGGTGGTCGATTCTGACTTAATATTTTTAACCACATATCTATGTGTTAGTTATGTGATCTCTGATCTTGGGATATCGGGAGACCGATCCCCCCTCCACGCCCTGATCGGGGGTCCCGGCCATTGATGGCTGTGGACCCCACTCACGGAGCGCTACATTAAATAAGGTGGAGCCGCGGGGCCCGCGAACCGACCGATGTTGTTCGACGCGTATACGAGCTCCCCACAAACCCTAGAGCACCCATCCGATCCGGGAAGCGCTGAAGTCAGGGGATCGAGCTCGCTGCCGCCGTCATCGTCCACATCGACTCGTCGTCGTCATCGTCCACACCGCTGTCGCCGAACCCTGGGACCATCTCGGAAGGTATAGGTCCCCCTCCCCCATGTCTCTCTATTCACTCCCAAGACCAACACCGATTTAATCCTACGAGCTAGTTAGAAACCCCTAGATCGGTGCATAATATCCTTTAAAATTAACAATGGTATCAGAGCAAGGTTGTGCAAGGTGTAGATTTAGGAGGGAAGAAGAGAAAAGGAAGGGATCTCGTGATCCCTGAAGAACGGCTCAATCAAATCCAAAAGAAAGAAAGAAAGAAATAGAAGAATAAAAAACATACCCGAGAGCACCGCTGGTTGTCGCCAACGTCACTAAAGTCCTCCACCGCCACCGCCAGTCGTCACCAACGCCACGCGGGTAGAACATCGTAATGTTGATATAGGATATTTTTAGTTGAGGATAACTCGGCCTCCGCTTGAAAGATGCATAAAGTCCGTAATGTTACAAATGTGTTTTTTGTTGTATTTATTCCTTTTTATAGAAACATGGTGTTGTAGCTGTTTTTAGCTTCATTGGAAATGCATCATGAGTATAAAAGCTTGCACCATCTCATTTGACCATCAAATTTAGTTGCTTTTTTTACCCTAGGAATAATGCCTCATCAAGAACAAGCAGACGGATGGGCTTCTCAAGCATCAAGACCAGATACACATGTTCCATTTCCTGCTGCTTTTATTCCTGATATATTAAGAGTTGGAACAAAAGGCTACACAACAGGATGAAAGTATACATACCCTAGTAAGAGTGAATCAACATCTGTTAGCAAGCCATCATACTTTGAGGCAGGATCTTGTTAATACCGAGAAAGAGATGCAAATGATACGTGCCAGCCTAGGTGATGTTGAAGCTGTAACTGGTATGCAAATTAGAGGGTTGTTAGAGAAGAGCAGAATGATGGAGGCTGAAATAAATGCTGGCGCTAGAGTGAAGAATGAAGTGCAGAAAGTGCATGACGAGGCAGATAAACTCCGAACTGAAAAGAAGCTGTTAACTGCTCAAGTGAGGAAGTAAAGAAAAGCTCAAAAGGCAATAATCTGTCTGAATTGGAGGCTGAGCTAGACGGATTGCAAAAGGAGTACCAGTCCATTCAGTATGTGATCTGTTATTACCTCCCTTTTTAAAAAGTCTACGTCGACTTAAATTTCCCCCAAATATTTGATTGTCACTAATTTTCTTGTTATTCTATTTCTGCAAAAGATCTGAACTCATGTACAAACAAGAGATAGACACCAAACAAGTTGAGCAGACAAGGAAAATGGGAAGGAACCTGATAGCCATGGTGAAAGAGTTGGGCAAGTTACAAGCTAAGGTGCAAAGCGCTGATATGAGAGCCCAAGGTAATTTTTCTCATCCCATACAAGGTTTTGAATGTGATTACATTATTTCCTTATTCGGCCCTAGTAACAATTGCCAATTTGTATCCCCTATAGTAGAGAAGTTGTGGTAAATGTGTCACATTCAATGTGTGTTATTTGTGCGTGTGTCTGCTACTGCTAGTGTTAGTGTGTCAGTTTTGTGTGCGTGTGTTTGTGTGTTTAAGAATATGTGTAAAGCATAGTTCATCAATTCCTTGAACCCCACTGTAAAAATCTTTCCTTTTCCATATATGTCACTCTTAGCAGATGGCACCATGATTCTAATTATCCAAATACACTTTGGTCCTGGAACAAGCAGGTTCAGTATGGCCATCAGCGGCACAAGCACCATCAGGTCAATTCGGGATGCCACAAGCTCAAGTTGCACCAGCAAACACAGCCCCTTTTGCAAGTGCACATAACAATCTTTCCGCCGGTTATGAGCAACCAGCTCAAGCTGTGCCATGCTTTCCAACTGCATCATATTATCAAGGGGCTCAAGCTGTGCCACATTGTACTGCACCTTATGCAGATGCCAATCCCATGGCTTACCAGCAGGCTCATGGAAATGCTGGCAACCCAACTGCAGGTTATGATCAGAATACCATCTACAACAATCCTGCCTACTGTGCTGGTTATGATCAGAAGGCTATCTACAACCATTCTGCCAACCCTGCTAGCTATGAGCAATTGAACACAATGGCATCTCCAGTTATCCTGCCCACTCTAGCAGGATATGTTCAGAATGTCTTCTCCAACTATCCTGGCTACCAAGCAGGTCATGGTGAGAATGCTCTCCTCAGTAATTGTGTCCTCTATGCTGCACATCATCACCCATATAACCCAGTGCCAGTGAACGGTGGCACAGCAACTGCAGAGGTGAGCATGAATAGTACTGCAGGGCAGATTCAGGCAAACAGTGGAGCTGCTACCGTCGTCGTCGCGCAAGCTGCTCATTGTCCTTCTGATGGTGCATTTTACTCCAACCCCAATTCAGGGGCTCAGATGTGAATCTTCCCTCGGGTTTGCGCCGCAATTGCGGTATTGAATAAGCAGCACAAAAAAAACCTGTTGTTGTGCCATTCATGTGTTTCTGTTTGAATTTGGATGTCATCACAAACTATCAGAGTTCTGTTTCTGTTGCCATTTCTGACTGAATGAATGAAGTGAAGGTAGACTCACCGCAATGAGGCATTGAATTATGCTTGTGTTTTGATTGTTCCATGATTTGTTCTGTGTTTGGGAAGCTTTACACCTGAAGCAATAGCTCCGTCATTTTGCAGAGCTCTGATGAATTTTTTTCAGGCAAAAATACGAGTGCTAACACTACTACTACTCTCACTCGAGAGGAACTGAAGAAGAAGAGAGAAGCATTAGCTGCTTGATTCGTCGAACCTTCTGGATGAGGACCGGAGGAACATGCTCCTCAGGCTGCGGCTGCTCTCCCTTACCCGCTTCACCCCTCCTCCTCCTCCTCCGGGCGTCGAGGCGGCGGCGCCGGGATGTTCGTCGGCGAGGACGAGGCCGGACTCCAGCTTCCGCGCCACGGCGACGAGCTCGTACGTGTCCCACAGCGACCGCGCGAAGTCCCACCCCCTCCCTTCTCCGCCGCGCGCTGCCGCCGCCGCCTCCAGCTTGAACNCGGCGCCCGCCCGAGACGCCGCCGCCGTCGTCCGACGACGCCGCGGCGCGCGGGTTGCCCGACTGCGCGTGCCACGCCTGCGCCACCGCCTTGAGCAGCTCGATGTCGTCGTCGTCGCTCGCCGCCGGCGGCGGCGGCGGCGATATTTTCTTCATGCTGCGGCCGCTCGCGCGCGTGTCAGCCTCTCGTTTTGTTCTCAGTCTCTCATGGATCATCAATGGGTGTCCACAGTCCACTAAACCTGGACCATCCACTCAGCTCAAAGTGGATTGCTTTTTGACCGAAAAATTGAGTGATCGGCTACAGGAAAAATCTTGTCTTGATGGGGCTTCCGATTGATTAAACGTCGACGACGCACCTCTGAAAAACGTTTTTTTAGTAGACTGGCTTTGACGAAACGAAGCAACAGAAATAAGTTCTAGCGGCGCATGTCCACGGATTTTCAGCCATTGGAGGTGGCGCGCGCACGCACTCATCGAACAGTGGCCATCGAACAGTGGCGGTGGTCGTCTGATAGATGGACATGCCACTAATGGCCACTGCCTCTGCTGACATGAACATCACAGATTTCAAGCCACAGAAATGGAAGATGCTGTGGGGATATTCCAATGCTCCAAGACAGTCAAGTGTAAAATCTGAATCTGAGTTTTGCAAATCTGCAACTATCTCTGCAGTTATAGTAGTATAATTCAAAGCTTTTGCTTTTTCCCATTTATCTCATACATGACGCAAGTAAATTGTTATGCAGAAAAAAATTAAGAACAAAAATTTCATGGTAAACCAGAGGCCAGAGCAAAGAAGAACTGAGAAGGAAAAGATCAAGCTTCTCATACATGATGTTTCCTGATCCGCATGGGAAGCTTGGATTGCCACGGAATTCAGTTGCTGACACGCGTCTGTCCGTGCGTGCTTGGTCTGTGGCTCTGTGCAACAATGAGCCATGTCAATTGCCATCAGATCTATCTTGGTCAATCGAGATGGATCGCTTCAAGGTGTCCTGACAGATAGGGTAAACTGATACTACGGCGCCAAAGACACGTGTGGTTTGGCATTGGTAACCAGTGGAGGATGAGCACATGATGGCGAGTTGTGACCATGGCTTCCATAACATTTAAGGCATTAAGATCCTAGAGGAATAATCCATGCCTTTGTAGTCGTCGAGTCGTCATCTTTCTCAAGTCGCCGGAACTGCTGCACCACACCCCTGTAGAAAAGCTTTGATTTTCAGTACCATAAGTAGGATCGAAACACGACAATAAACCTATTAGAAGGAGGAATAATAGATAATATTAGTAAAAATAAAATTTTCATACTATAATTAATATTAGAGCTTAGTTCAACAACTTTGGTTCGATGGACCGGAGGAACATGCTCCTCAGGCTGTGCCTGCTTTTCCTTGCTTCAGCCCCTCCCGTCCTCCTCCCCGTGGATGTCTATGGGGCCGTATATATGAGGGACCATAGATATATGATGAAGAGGACGGTGAATAGTTGAGACACACTAATATGAAATATTGGTTGTGGAAGGACAAATGACCTAATATATATGTAAAGAGTCTCTTGTCTTATTCGCTAGCTTTTTGAGGTGTAAAATGACTTTTACGATCCAACACCATCTTTCAATACCATCTCCTGTCCATTTTCTTCTCTTTTGGTGGTCTATTTTGATAGCAAGGAAAAGATATGGCAGAAATGAGAGTCGGGAATGATCAGGCAATACTGCAATCAGAACATGAGGGTTTCACAAGAATCGAATGATAAATTTATACAAATTCCTAGGAAAGCTGAATGAAATTCTCACATTAACATGATTTTCATCTAAAGTTTGAATATTTCATTTGGAAGCTAAACATCGAATTGATGTTAGTGAATTTGACGGTGAGTTTGACGGACTCAATGGGACTTCCTCCTAACCAAGGCCACAACGACAACCCATCCATCCAAATCAACTTGTAAAATTTCTCTTAGTGTTGACTAAGCATATGCTAACATCCTTGCGTGCCAAATGTCGCTATTAGCTTGCTTAATTATGACACATGCGTCATCTCTGAAATCTCGATTTTGATAGCTTTAAATACATTGGAGCTTTGGAAGTGTCAAGGTTAGGCTGCCAATGGAGATCATCAATCACAAAGATCGACCTGGAAAAGAACACCGAAAATATTGGATTATGTGACTAGATGGTATTTCTCTTGTTGAAGACTATGCATAGCTGTCTTTTCTGCATCGTTGAGAAACTCTTGGTGAATTGTTGTTTCCAAGTCAGGCGAGCATATTGTAATTACAGATTCTCTTCTTTATTTTCTATTTTTTCCTAGACAGACATGCAACCCACTTCTAATAAACATGCTAATTAATCTGTACTGCATCTTTTAGTTCCCTCTGTTATTAATAAGATATAATTATCTGACAGCCTGATACACACAAGGCCTGACTAACATAAGAGCTCTCCCAGTTGAATAGTTTGGATGTCTCATGTTTCTTTTTTCCCTCTCTGACGATTCTGATTGCTCTCATCCACCACAGATCTCTCTCTCTATATATATCTCCCTCCTGGGCTCTGGCAGCTCATACATTACACTAGTATTTCGTTGGCACATTTTGGCGCCAATTTTACAGACTTATTTTGCCTCTGGGGTGTATATCTACAATTCTGCATAAGATAAATGGCTAGTATTGCAGAAATGAAACTTCCAATATTCTGTTCAACACTTCAACACTGTGTGACAAATGACATGTCTGGATAGGTTCAGAGATGTGATGAATAGATAGATGATAAGGCTTCGGGCGAGTTTGATTCAACATAGAGATGGATTATTTTTTCTCGTTTTCCGTTAGCACGCTTCTCAAAACGATCATTCGTGTGTTTTTTTGCAAAAAAAGTTTATATAAAAGTTTCTTTAAAAAAATCATATCCATTTTTCAAGTTTTCAATAGTTAATACTTAATTAATCTTATGCTAATGGATCGTTTCGTTTTGCGTGTTAAAAAAATCCTAAACTTCTATGCAGTTTAGAACTAGGCCTTCGACTTTTTAAGATCATTCGACAGAGCCCGACATAGGGCAAGTCCGAAAAGAGCAAAAAAATAGCTAGATCTTGATGAGTATATTTCTTGTCCCTGAATATAGCATTGATCTTGATTGATTAAGTTGCTATATTTTCACAAGGAGTATGCTTAAAGATTACTCTCTCCATGTAATAATGTAAAACATTTTACTTTTTGTTTGCAACGTTTGATCATTCGTCTTATTTAAAAAATTATTAAATCATTATTTATTTTGTTCGTGACTTATACTTTATTATCAAAAATATTTAAGCATGACTTATCTTTTTTTTATATTTGCTCTAGATTTTTTAATAAGACAAATAATTAAACGTTATAAGCAAAAATTCAAAATATCTTATATTATGAAGCGGGGTGAGTATTTTTAAAATAATTTGTACTAAACATAATGTTTATCCTTTTTTACACTAACAAAATCAGAAGCCCATCGCTGAATTGTATTATATTAATACTATACCCGATTCACATTATAAGCATATATAGGTTCTTTACTGAAGAATATGGGCAAAACGATTCTCTTTTAGTCATCTCAGCCACTGGTGGCGCTGAGTGTCACATAAATGTTTATATTGCGAAACAAAATTTGAATACTATAAATACTTATATTTTGAATCAAAACTATTAGTATTTGTTGTTAATCGGAATCCATTTTATGTACTAGGTGGGTACACATGATAGATCTACCTCCGTTCTTTTCAAAAGGAAGTCGTCATAGAACATCTGTAATCAAATTCTGATAATCTCAAATTGTCAATAAATTAAACATACTTGGATTTAATATGCAAAAACGAATTTTTAATAAATTTATCCTGAAAAGCACTTTGATTTATTATATTTTAATAAGTTTTATCAATATATAATTAGAAAGAATAATGGGGATGTTCAAGATGACAAATAAAAAGGTACGGAGGGGGTATTAATACGTCTCCAGTTTCGGCAGTCCTAGCATACGTCTTACACGGGCACGGCCAGCCATATGTGCCCTGTCAGAAATTAACTCGCTTAATTAACACTGCCGGTATTGATCAAGTCCGAGTATCATTATTATTCATATACTGCCGGGGAGTCGTCTTAGACAATTACATTTACTTTAGCTAATGTTATAAGTCAATTAGTCAATAGCAGCAACGTTATATAGGAGAATAGTTGGTTTTTGGCAAAATTGACTGATGGAAACTTCATACGAATCAGTTTTTCCGACCTCGATGATTAAACTGTAGCTCCGTCCTGATATACATACAAATTTAGTAATTTTATTTGTTATTTTCCTCAACTAACCAAGACGGTATGGTAAAATATATATTGTTATCTTCTCTTATTACACTAGTATTATTATTATTATGGCGGCACCGATGTGTGAATCGCTGAACATTTTGAGACAAATTAAATGTTAAACGATTCTAGGACCTATTTTTTTTAATAAAGTGCTTCAGCGAAACTCAGATAAGCAACATGCATATAATTTTAAGCAATTATCATCGGCGTATCACCGGCGTAGCCGAGTCGAAATGCAAGGGAGCACTCGAGGCAGTGTCACGTGGTTAGGTACGAGATTGTATGAGACTGTAGCACTTATGGCTAATCATAACATAACTAGACTTGAAAGATTTGTCTCGTCATTTACAACCCAACCGTGTAATAGTTTTATTTTTATCTATATTTAATGCTTTATGCATGAGTTTAAAGATTTAATTTAATATTTTTAGAAAAAGTTTTTCGAACTAAACGGAGCCTAACACCCAATTCGTACATTGCATATCCATGCTGATTGATGGATGCGTGCCTCCATGTGGGCGAGGTTATATGTCCATGTGGAGGGCAACGGCTCCTTTCAGCTTGTACCTCTACTTAAATCGTAGACTCTGCCATCAACGCCGTCCAGGCTCGTCGAAAGACATTCTGCTGAAAAAGAGAATAAAGTTAACCCACGCTGATTCTGTAACTATGTTACCCACCGAACTCTAGCTAATTAAACATAACCCATGATGATTGGCTACTCCCTCTGTCCACAAACACAGATGGTTGAAATTTGTAACATAATTTATTTATAAAATACTACTCTGATTCAATCACCTTCCATTTAATTTGGTTGATTTCTACCTGTCAGATCGTAGAATGACAGTGGGGAGTCAATCAGAGACATAAACATAATTTTACATCAACCTTAATTAGTTATCAAACTACTTAATGGGATATTTAATGGGATATAGTACTAATAGTTTTTTCGGAAACACATAAATAGTAATATTTGTGGACAAATAGAGTACTTATATCCTGATGGAAAAAATCCACTTTACTCCCCCCAAGCTGTATTCCAGATCCATTAACCCTAAATTTTTTTTGGCTCATTGTTGACAACTATTATTGACATATGTTTAAAAATAGTTTAGTATATTGATCTAAAATAGCTTAGGGAAGTAAAGTGAAATTCTTCCTATTCTGATTAGGCAACTTAGTCTAAGGGTCATGAACTATGTGCTCAATTAGTGAAGTGGTCGTTTTTCCCAGTGTGGTTTAGTGTGTGATCACTCAAGCTAGAGGTTACTAGGTTAGCGGTCAGTAATAAGTCATAGTTGCCCTGCGCCCCTGCTGGCCTGCTTGGTATAGTAGTACTGTTTCTGTGGTCACTTGACAGCTGACACTGTGTAGTCAACAGATACGGCCGGTACTAAAACCTGATATTTATCTACGACCAATGGCGGCGATACAAAGTACAAAGACGCGTTGCTTCGGCTGTAAGCAACGAAATTTGGTGTTTTTTAGGCGACAAATCCTCTAAATAATCAGTAAATGAAGAGCTAATAACTACACCGTGTGAGATCTCCCCTGCCTCAGACATGGGAAGACAGAGAAGAAAACATCAGAAAAAGAAAATCAAACAATGAACAAAGATATCAAAAGGACGAAACAAAGATATCAAAAGGGGGAGCAGCTGTATTGCCGACTCCGGTTTAGGGAAGCAGAAACTGAAACTTGCTGATGAATTATCCGACTTGCTAGTTTCAAAAAATAAAAGAACTATATCCGACTTGCTGAAAGACCTGTTCAATTCTGATTTCCCTGATTTAATGACATGTTTAATTATCTTTATCGAGTAATGGGCGACATGATCACATGAGACATTGTCAATTTGACGAGTGTTTTAAATCAATAAAGTTAGCATGGTCAGTAACAAGCTAGTTGCACATGGTTCCTCATGATTCAGACACAGCTCTTTATGTATCATCAAAAGAAGAACAAAGAAGGGAGAAGAGATATATACAAATTGCAAAGTACATCCACCAGAATGTAGAAAGCATCTCGCCAAGATGCCTAATTGTCATTCCATCTCACATCCTCCTCATGATTGTTCATCAACTTATTCGAATCCAACCTAGACAGGCAGACAGACAGGCTGATTTAGTGTAATTTTAGATTGCCGAACGTACACTTTTTCCCGATAAAGCAAGCGAGAAGGCGTATTTTTGTTTTTGATAATGTAGCTACAAGTGCTGAAATTTCCCAAGGTAGCAGGGTGCTGATATTTTCTTTTGTAGCAGCATGACACCTCGTCACAAATCACACGGTTGAAGAGAAAAGTTGATCATATGCCCATAAATACTACACACAATAAAAATATAGCGAGATATAAAAAAGACTACCACCGGTATCCGTCTGTTTAAGCACATGTTAAGAGCCCAAGTGTAAGTGCGTCTTTAATATAATAAAAAAGTAGTTTGTATAAGTTACCTGCGTTTTTTAAAATACTTATTAATCATATAAAAATATGATTACACTATTAAATATCTTATTAAAGATATTATAGTTACATTAGAAAAATCCTAAAAAATGTGGCAATAGATTTTGTCACTCCCTCTGGTTATTGCAATTGATGGGGGCATGCATCAGTGAAATTCAATAGAATTTGTGAGAATTCAACCAAAGTTGACAAAAATTGAGTGGTTATCACATTAATCACTCGATTATGAATGATTAGTCGGTTACAAGTTACCCACCCCAAATCAATTTGTGAAACCGGAATGTCACTACTTTTGGCACTTGATTGTTTCCAACCATCTTAGGGTGTGTATGATATATTGACATGAGGCTACGGGCTTATTCGGTTCAAAAGATAAAAAACACAGGAATAGAAAAAATCCTGAAATTTTATAGGTTTGCATACACAAATAGAAGATGTATCAACCGAGAAATTTATTAGGATGGCCATTTAAATCATAGATCTGAAGTTATGTTGGTATTATAAATGTTTTTTAATAAATTAGTGCTAACTATGATTTTTTAAACGAGTTTTTATGGATTAGTAACTTTGTGATACAACGTCTTAAGTACATGTTTCACGGCTTTATGAAATTTACTAAACGTTATGTTTTTTAAGTTTACTCTACATGTCTATTCGACGAGCTTTTTCCTCGGTGAAATCATCTGCTTCGTCGTGGTAATAAAAACAACAACTTCTTCCCTCTAAAAAACAAAAATCAACAAAGGTGATTTTAAAAAGGACACGACGGTAGTATCATGATACGGACTCGTATCTTAACCCTGACGGAAGATGCCCGGCTCCTTGCACGAGGACAAACAAAGACCGGCTCCGTCTCTCTCTCTTCACCCACAACGCCACGCGCACCCAAACGGCTATAACTAGCGAGACGCTTCCAATAATCCCCTCGCCTCGCCCCCGCATCGAAACCGAAAGAAAACCTCTTACGCTTTCCACCCCCCGCAACTCCCCCGTATTCCGGAACACGCCCCCGCTTCGCACGCGGCAACGCCGTCGAGGAGGCGGCACAGCGGAATCCGCCTAATTACAGATTAGTTCGAGGGGGAGAACGCAAAAGAGGAGAGGAGGAGACCAGGCGTCCGGCGGAGCGGAGGCGGGACAGCCGTCGCCGTTCGCCGACCGGCCGGCGAGGGTTTCCGGCGGGACGATCGGCGCGCCATTGGAGCGCGAGAGCGCGTTCGCCGTCGCCCGCGTCGGGATCCCGCCCCGCCCCTGCTTCTGCTGCTGATCGTCGCTCCTCTTCGCCGCCGACGCCGCCGTCGCGGAGATGTTGGAGGCAGGCGGTTACTACAACTGCAAGAAGACCGACGGCATCTGCGAGGACGTGTGCGACAGCGAGGTGAGCGGCCCGTTGTCTCGTCTCCTCCTTCCGCCATGCCCGCCCAACCGTCCTTCATTCAGATCTGTCCCTTTCGCTCCCGCGCCGCGTGTTTCTCTCGGTTTGGTTTTTGCCCCGGTCCACGGCAATACCCGTTCTTGACGGCGACTGCCGCTTTTTGCTATCTTATCGCGCTTCGTTTGTGATAGAAATCGCTTCCCTGATGCTTCGATTGCACGAAGTTGCTCTTGCTCTGGTTAATGGTGGGTTTAGCTCCGGTTTTTGGATTGATTAGTTGCGAGATTTGCTTAATTGTTTTGGGGGAATCGAGATTGGGATTAGGTGAGGTTGGAGGCTTGGATGCTTCTGGTGCCGGTAGAATCTCGCGAGCTGGCAGAATCGGGTGTCCAGCCTATAATTCTGGAGCTTTATTTCCTCTATTAGTAGAAGCATGTGGAAATTAGCTCTCTCTTTTGCGAAAGTCCAGATTGGATCATTCATGCCGTGATAGGAAATAATTTTGCAAATAAATAATTACACACTTCCTTCTTTTTCGTTGGTGGATCCGCATTAGCATGTTATTGATAGGGATGTCTTTAAAAACATATTCATGTAGACATTATTGTAATGAGTACTTGTTCCATGTATATTAAAGTAGTACACGGTAACATTGTTAAACAAAATAATTATCTTTTGGATGCTGCCACGAAATTCATGGTGAATGTTGGAAAACCCTGGTGCTCTATGTTGCGGCTGGCTTCCTGAACTCCTGATGCTATGTACGGTATATGATTTTTTTTTAAAAAAAAACTTGTTTTCTCAGTTCTCTGCTTGATTCACTATAAAAGTAGCAAGTGTCCATTTACTCCTACATAAATTATGTTCTTCTATTGCCTTTCCATTGCTTAGTAGTAACACCATGTTTTTTATTGACACATATCCGATAGACTGATACATTTATATGGATAAAATTATTTGCTGTAATACTCCACTCTACAATACAATTTGCATCTTTTGTAAGCTTTATTATGCAAGTGATTGATAAACCACGCTGTAGTTTATATAAACCAAGCGGTGTGAAAGAAAATATTGACATAGTTTGCCTTTTCACTTTTAGGCTAGCTCTGTTCAGTTTGGTTCCAGGTGACACTTTGAATCTCACTTTCTTCTGATTTCGTTTGCAGCATGGTTCAAAGGGAGTTTTGAGTATGTCAAGGCTGAAGTGCGCACTTCGGGGGTTTGATTTAAGAGCACTTCTAATCCTCTTGATTGGTCTGCCGATTTTGATATTTGTTATATACGTTCATGGCCAGAAAGTCACTTACTTCCTCAGACCAATTTGGGAGAAGCCCCCAAAGCCCTTCAAGGTACTCCCTCACTACTACAGTGAAAATGTTTCGATGGCCAACCAGTGCAAGTTGCATGGATGGAAAGTCAGGGAAACTCCACGGCGTGTTTTTGATGCTGTGCTTTTCAGCAATGAGCTTGACATTCTTGATATCCGTTGGCATGAACTTAGCCCATATGTGTCAGAATTTGTGTTGCTCGAGTCCAACTCAACCTTCACTGGCCTTAAAAAGGATCTCCACTTCAAGGAAAACCGTCAACGTTTTGAGTTTGCTGAATCAAGGTTGACCTATGGTATGATTGGTGGAAGGTTTGTGAAGGGGGAGAACCCATTTGTCGAGGAGTCATATCAGAGGGTTGCTCTTGACCAGCTTATCAAAATTGCTGGGATCACAGATGATGATCTGTTGATCATGTCTGATGTTGATGAGATTCCAAGTGGCCATACAATCAACCTCTTGAGATGGTGTGATGGCATTCCTGAAATACTTCATCTCCAGCTCAGGAATTATCTTTACTCATTTGAGTTTTTTCTTGATGACAAAAGTTGGAGGGCTTCAATTCATAGATACCGTGCTGGAAAGACAAGGTATGCACATTTCAGGCAAACAGATGACCTTCTGGCTGACTCAGGATGGCACTGCAGCTTTTGCTTTCGCTACATTAAGGATTTCGTCTTCAAAATGCAAGCTTATAGCCACGTTGATCGGATTAGATTCAAGTACTTCCTGAACCCCAAAAGAATTCAGCATGTGATATGCCATGGAGCCGATCTTTTTGACATGCTTCCTGAAGAATACACATTCCAAGAAATCATAGCCAAGCTGGGGCCAATCCCTAGCACATATTCTGCCGTTCATCTTCCTGCTTATCTACTAGAGAAAGTAGACCAGTACAGTTATCTTCTTCCGGGACGATGTATGAGAGAAAGTGGCTAGGCACTACAGCTTACATTATGACCTGATGTGCATGGGCATCTTGGATGATGCTCCTTTGGAGAACACCATTCGAGATAGTGGTTGTACCTGATACGATTGGCTGACTTAGTTGAGCGATCACTTGACCGTTGGGTGAGTTCATGATTTTGTACTTGTATAATCAAAAACATTGGAAGAAGGCCTAACAGCATAGCGCATGCTTGGGCGCTGCGTTCTTGTTTTTTTAGAGGAGCTCAGCAGTGTGTGTGCAAAACCTCCTGAGTTTGTCCATTATTACTTCCATGGTTGATATATGAACTCAGATACTCATGTAGATTGTGAACTGGGTGACATCCAGATTTTTTTATGCTTTGTCCTGTACAGTGTCATTTACTTATCAGATGAGTTTACTCATGCATTCATTCTCCGGGATATAATCATCTTTCTGTCACTATTTGTTATTGGCACTCGATCTGACCGACTCTCTGCATCCTCAATTTGATGTCATTTAATGCCTTTGCTGTGCACTGAAGAAACTACTGTATACACTACAGAACATACTGTATGATGCAATTGGTCTCAGCTAACTGTTCGAAAAAAACAGGTACAGTGGTTTCAGGCTGGCAAGAAATGCAGTGTTTTCACTGCCTTATCATTTTATTCTTCGGTACTCATGAGCAGCTTGGCAGGTTCGGTTGGGTAAACCATCATTCACTGATTAGCTCTTTTTTTTTAATGTTTGTGTGTGTGCGCGTTCGAGCCGTTAAGCGACATGTTAACGCGGCGTTTTGTGGGATGATGTGGGTCGGAACAGGCTGTTCTTGTCGGACGTCCGCTTCAGGCTGATTGACGAACATGCTGTACAGGTTCGTCATCGATGCGCCACGCGATCACTAAAATTATTTTAACTTTACTGCATTTTTAATCTGGTAAATTATTTCAATATGTAAACTTTTTCGGACACGCAAGCTACTTATTCCGCGGTTTACCTTTTGCTCTTATGATGTTCTGAACTTCTGATTCGATTGGAGCACATCATGTAATCATGTTGTCTTTTTTTTTTTTGAAAAAAATAGCCATTCCGGTAAAAAATACACCCATCCAAATTCCAAATTCGTCGTATTAAGGTTAGTCATATTTTCTTTAAATGGTTATATTTTCGGACAAAAAGAGTATACATTGTGTTAACCTCTTCTCCAGGAGCGTGTTCAAATGCAATGCTAATGCGTGGAATACTCTTTCACGTCATCGACAATTGGACGCCAAGCGTTTTTCTTGTTCTTTTTTTTTTTTGGGAGAGAGAGGGAGAAAGAAAGTGGTTTGGGACCTGGGGTGAGAGCATCTATCCACGTCCAATTCAAAAAATCGTTTTGAGGCAGACTACGACGAAATTATGCTCAAAAAAGCTATGGCCGTTCCAAGAATCATGGCCGACTAGATCCCCACTTCCAATGTAGTGTCGCTATTAATCTTTGTGTCGCACTTTCGCGCACCCAAACGCAAACAGCTGATGACTAGATTGAAATATGATGGAGCATTTTTTTAGTTTGGACATGGCACTGGGAATCGATACGCAGCACACGGTCATTTCTGCCGTGTTTCCAAGATGTCAAGGTAGTATTATCTCTCTTGTTAAAAAAGGCAGTGTGTGCTTGATCAAGCCTCGTTGCCTTGCTTCCAAGTCGTGTGTGGTGCTGGAAGGCGTATGTTTACATAGTCTATTTCAAATTGGCATAAAAAAACTCCGCAGTAATATCTCAAACATAAGCCCTGCATAACATAAAAGATGCCCTAGTTGAGTGCTACACCTCTCTGAATCTGTGCTTATTCTTAATTTCAGAACATCCAGTGATCCACAGGCTAGTATAGCCTAGTCCATCAAGCAGTTCCAAGGAAGTTCAGACTCCACTATCGCTTCAAAAAGTTCAGAGTCCACAGATTCCTGCTTTCATCTAGTTGCTCCTCCTTGTATTTGTTGCCTTGGATATGTACCAATGTACACCTCACAACGGCCTAGCCTCACAGAAATTATCTTGTGCAGTTTCTGTCTCTCTCTGGCTTTATCTATGCACAGAAGATTAACGGCTAAGTTCGAAGGAACGGAACAAAATACTGTTCAATTCGCTGAGACAAATGGCATATG
This sequence comes from Leersia perrieri, assembly GCA_000325765.3. NCBI lineage: Eukaryota > Viridiplantae > Streptophyta > Magnoliopsida > Poales > Poaceae > Leersia > Leersia perrieri. Next base: position 16,076,010 of record CM002480.1, on the reverse strand, counting down.
GATATGGCTCCGACTTTTCCAGCTCCAAAACGCAAATCCGGTCGTAAGCCAGCTCCAAAACGTATACTCCCTCCATCCCAAAACAAATCAACTTCTCTGGGGATGAATCTAGACATAAGACAGCTATGTCTAGATTCATCTCAGAAGTTGATTTGTTTTGAAACGAAGGGAATAAGCCATACGGCTAGGTTTCTATGAGCTTAAATGACATATTTTCTTGTCTTGAGAGGGGAGAGAGACAGGGTTATATTAATACAAAGTTGGGAACAAATGTTTATACAAAACGGAAGGCTTAGGCGTTGTTCTGTTTCCAAAAAGTTTTTCCAAAAACATCACATGGAATCTTTAAACATATACATGGAGCATTAAATATAGATAAAAAACTAATTGCACAATTAACATGTAAATCGCGAGACCAATCTTTTAAGCCTAATTAGTCCATGATTAGCCATAAGTGCTACCGTAACCCGCTTATGCAAATGACAGATTAATTATGCTTAATAAATTTGTCTCCTGTTTTTCTAACACCCATAATTAGTTTTTTAATTAGTCGCCGAAATAGCCTTCCGACATCGAGGCATCCAGCCATATATCCGATGTGACAACCAAATCCAAAAAAATTTAGAACTAAACAAGGCCTAAGGCATGTCGCTCTTTCGGGTGGAAAGACAAAGTATTTTCATCTATCATATAAATAGATAGTATATTGATTTATTTGCAAAATTAAAAGGACATGTCGCTCTACTAGCTCCGCTCCTCGGAGCCAGAGACGGAGCTTAAGTGTGGCCAACAAGGGTCATGGCTTCTCCAATATTTCTTCATTTGCCATACAAAATACTAATTTGCTACAAAGTTTTGTTAGCTTTTGTATCAAGTGGTCCCCTCTTACTTGTGTAACTAATCTTTATATGCTAATGGCCCTTCCTATTATTTGGTTCAAGCAAGAGGTAAGAGGGGTGTTTGAAAGGTGAGCACACTTGACAGCATTTTAGACAGACTGAAACAAGTAGCCAAACAATCCCAGATTGAACTATAGTCCACGCTCAGATTTCCAGGAGGGCTGTACTATGCTTGCTTTGCTAGGAACATTTATCCTATTCTGATATACTCCTTACTATCAGACAAACAACATGTCATTGGATTGTACGATACAAATTTATGACAATGACATAGGCTTCGTGTACAAAAATAGTCGTAGCACTTCTACGACATCAATCTGACGGAAAATGCATGGTTTGTACAGCTGCTGGTTTGGCAGTACGTTGTGCAGTACCGTGGCCGGTCGTAGTATGAGCAAATGGTAGAAAATGACGCGCTTAATTAGCCACTGCCCCCACTGCCCGTGCGTGTTGATCGAGTCGATCTGTGCATCCCAATGCAATGCATAGACTAATGTTTGTGAGTCGTCTTAGACAGCTGCGTTTAAATAAACGTCAAAAGGCTACGACTTGCGTAGTCCAAGTCAAGAACAGCAACGAGGTTGCGTACTGTTTCTTTTTCGGCGGATTGCTTTGTGTTTTTGATTGTCCTTTTGTGTTTTACAGTGTTCTTTGGGGCATCTATGAATTGAAGTATATGATTTTATTTATTTATTTGTATTTTGTGCAATATCATAAATACGTCGTGGGTGCATATCTTCGTCCCCAGGATTTGAATTCTGGTGCTTTACATTCTTAATTAGTATAGAGTGAAAAGTAATACTTCCATTACCTGTCAAACTTCGACATCAAACCAAATTAATTCATTTCGACTCTATCCTAACAAACTTTGTTAAACCAGTACTCCTAAACAGCAAAAGTTTTGTTGTTACGATATCAAGCTAAACCGGCCCTAGTATCTTAAGGCTGTAGCTACCACATATTAATCGATAAATTGAATTAATCCTGCTGCAAAAATGCTCTTACGGAGTAAGTCTTAATTATCCACATGGCTACGCATACGTGCCTATCATTCAAGGACGACGAGAGGTGACCCCTGCAACGGCTTAAAACCTTTTAGTTTCTAATCACAAGCACTCGAGCCGTCCTAATTGCTGAACCAAAGCGCAATCAAGTGGTTGGGCACTTAGGACAGGAGTGTACTTAGAGCAAGTTTAATAATATAGTTAACAGCAAGCTATGAGCCTATCCATCTATATCTCTTTTAACTATTTAATCATTTGTCTGGTAGCATGTGCAAAACAGGCTCTTGAACAAAAATCAATCTTTTTTCTTTTGTTTTATCTCTCTCCTTCACGTAGACATTTAGCCGACTTATAACTCACTGTTATAAACTTGCTCTTACCCGTAAATGTCGCCGTCCGTTGCTTCATCAATGAGGCGCATGGGAATACCAACGGATGAAGGCAAGTTGTCGATTGCTAGTTTAGCTCCATGTGACCCGGGATACATGCCCATGTGGTGGAGGCAACGGCTCCATTGCCTCTCGTAACCATCACCGCCAAGGCGCCGACCGAGCTCATTCCAAACATTCTGCAGAGGGAAAAAAGAATGGAAGAAGGTCTCTTCGATATTTGACGTTACTTACTTCATTCGTCCTAAATTATAAAGTATATTTTATTTTATTGTGACAATCGATAATTTCTCTATTAATATGTCATTTGTATGATAAAAAAAAGGTAATCATAATAAACACTTTAAATATGAACCAAATAATAATAACTTTATGCCATAAAAATTTTCTAATAAAAAATTATTAGTCAACAAACTTGTACCAATAAAATAAAATAATTCGTATAATTTAGGATGGACCGATGCAGAGTACTTCCTCCCTCTTTTTTATATATGACGTTGGTTACTGTCGTAATAAAGAAACGGACGGAAAAGGTATCTACTGTCTCCGTCTCAAAACACAATTATTTTTAGCTATGAATCTGGACATAACCATTATCCAGATTCATAGCTAAAAATATCTATATTATAAGACGGAGAAAGTACTTAATACTGTAATAGGCTTGTTGGTTCATGTAGAATTAGACTTACAGGGAAAATCTAGTGTGGAGTAGTTTTCATCTACCTAACAGTTCTTGCATAATTCTATCGTCTTCTTAGATACATTATTAAAAAAACATAGAAGCAAGAATTAGAACAAACATGACAACTAGACACATATTACGAGAAACTCAAAATCATTGGTTGTGTGCGGCTACACGTTGTTTGTAGTCGTTGTGCTGAAACAAATTACTATACTGGTCGGCTACGTTGCAGGCTCAATAGTGCAGTCGAACACGCCTATTATATATTATATATTAGTTGTGTAGTGCTGATAGAGTTTAGATTAAGAGTGACTTTACGACAAAAATATATATATTGTGATATTAATGGCGGACTTACATCTTAGACAGGTCGGGTGACTGCTTGAGTCCAACCGCTTGCATCTCGAAAGAACTGTCGATCATCGGTAAATACTACTGACCGCCTAGGCTCGACATGCTGCTGGCTTCACCACTGGCTGATATCCTTTTTTATATACTACCTCCATTTCAGAATAAGACGTTTTGACTTTTTTCTTACAATATTTAATCATTCGTCCTATTTAAAAATTACGAAAGTATCATTTATTTTGTTTGTAACTTACTTTATTACTAAAAGTATTTTATGCATGACTTATTTTTATATTTACACAAAATTATTGAATAAGATGAATGATCAAACGCTGAAAGTAAAAAACATCTTACATTTTAAAACGGAGGTAAGATATATTTTAGTACTTCTTAGTAGGGTTCACCTTTTCAATTCAGGGATCGATACCCCTAGCGGTATGACTTTTTTTTTTATCAAATTTACTGTATCATCTCAAAACCATTCCAATTTTTACTCAGAATATAATTTTGTCCCGCCGAAACATCAAAAAATTGTTGTCTTCGATCAGTTTTTCATAAAAAATGTAAAACTACTTATCTCACTTTCTAAGGTACTATGAACTATCGCACGGTAAATTGTCTCTTCGCTCAAGCTCCACCAATAGACGAGTAGTATCAGCGAGCAGTCAATACAAAGGAAATACGCGGCTCATGACTCTGTTTTTCCACTATACTCTGCACTTTTTATGTGTTTTTTTTTAGTTTGTCCTTTGGCTCGAACAAAGGAAAGAAAAGACAGCACGAAAAGGAGAAGCAGCGCTCAGCGCAGGCTGCAGTGTTGACGAGTTCCGTTTTCAGGAAAGAACAGAACACAGGATCACAGCATCACAGGAACTGCGCCGCGCAGCCTGATTGATCGCATGTTCCGCTGACCGACTCATCACTAGCTGAAATGACTTGTTCAATTCTGCTCCGTTTCTCAATGATTCAATGAAACGGTTTTTCTTAATCAATTATGTGGATGCATATTATTTTATTTAGTGTGGTTGCTTAGTTATTTCTCTGTTCTTTATGATGAAATGTAATCCAGCCTCTACATCAGTTAACTTTTCGTGTATGTATCTTGTATGAGAAAAATTAAGTGTGTAAATGGTCAAACAATTTTCGTTTAACTATTATTTTTCTCATAGGCTCATAAGCTTATCTTCTTTTGCGAGAAAATTCATAATATTTTATATAGTTTATCTTACATTCTTACGTGATCAGCTGCTTTTAACCTTAGGAAATACTTTTTCTTATTCTAACCAGTTAGCGTTATTAATACCCAGAAAAGCCACACGCTAGTAGGCAAATTGCACATGGTCTGCCATGATTTAGCTCCGATATTCTATGGCATGAAAAGAATGTAGGGAGAGAAAAAAAATATACAGATGCACTAAGTACATGGATCAGCATATAGAAAGCATCTCGCCGAGATGCCTGATTGTCATTACATCCTTAGATCGATCCTCGTCATTGTCATCCATCATGATATTCGAATCCAATCTTGGACGGACCGATTTTCTTTGAGAAAACTTTCAGAAAAAAAGCGCAAGTTTGTTTCCGTGTAGCAGCAAACACCGTGTCATAAGATACATATATGGTGTACAAAAGACCTACCTGTCATAAAATGGAGGAAAATCAGATCAAAATCAGGAGACACTTCCTAACTGGCCAGACCAAATTCAGCTTAAAAAATTAATCGATACTAATATTTAGATACGAGCCTCCAGCTAGTAATTAGTATCATCCCCAACTGTCATCTTGAGGTCTAGTTTTTCAATTGGGCATATGCGCGGAGATCTATCAATGGCGTGGATCTCCGAGACAATGCAGTAGCAGGGAAAATATAGGGGGAAAATTAAATAAGTGAAAACCCATAAAAATTAGAGTTAAGGAGATCAACTTGAGGAGAATTTGTTTCTCTATATCGGTGAAGCTTGAGGAGATCAACTTCTCGGAGTTCCATTCCAAGTCTCCAACAGGCAACAATGAAGGGAATAAATTGTACTAGAGCAGCACGAACAAGATTGCAGCCCCCAAGTATATTGGATAGGTTAAAGACCAAACCTTTTGCTCAAATGTATATTGTTCTTTCGCCTAAAAGCGAAAATCAGGTTTCTTTTTGACATATCAAAACTGGTAATAATCTCCTCGCTAAGAGCAAGTTTAGTAATACAACTAACTTATTAGCTATAAACTCATTTGTAACTAATATGTACAATAGATAAGCTATATGGTTGACTCTAGCTTTCTCATTATATCTCTTTCTTTCATATATTTGTTTTAAAGCATGTGTAGAACTGGCTCCTTTTTTTCCTTTTCATTCTCCTTCGTAATTCCTCCGTCCTTAAATATTTGACGTTGTTGGCTCTCCAGCTTCATTCACAATCACTAATCACTGTTAATGTTACTCTAAGAGTCACAAATCTTTTAATTTAGCTGAAACACAAATCTTATTAATACAAAGAAAACGGACATTTACACTGACCCGGCCGAAATTGAGCGTTAACGCCGACGATAGCACGAGACAAACAGACGACCGGCTCCTCCTCCTCTGTCGTCACCGTCACCGCGACGGCTACCAACGCGACGCGCAACCGAGCCACCACCCAAACGGCTATAATTAGCCGGCTCCCATGATCTCCTCCTCTCCCCACATCAACCCCCTGCCCTTCCCCTTTTGCGTTCCCACCCCCTCACGCCGCCGTAATTCCGAGACACCGCATCGGCGCACGCGGCGAGGATCTCGCCCGCTCAAACGAGGCGAATTACATAGGACTCGGAGGACCAGAACGCGAAAAAGACAGCCAGCCAGCCAGCCAGCCACCACCGGCGCGTCGAGGGGCGACCGATCGCTCGCCGGCGAGACCCCTCCCTGGCCCGGCACCGGCGGGATTGGCCGATCGGCGCTGTACGCACAACCATTGGCGGCGGAAAGCGCGTCTCCTTTCTGGCCTGCTGATCTGTCTCGTTCGGTGTTCGTCGCCTCGCCGTGATGGAGGCCGGGGGATACTACAGCTGCAACAAGAAGAACGACGGCGGCATCTGCGGGGGCGTCTGCGGCGGCAGCGAGGTGAGATTTTCTTGTTCCTATTCCCGTCCCGTCCCCAGATCTGTCCCTTTCTCTCCCGCCGCGTGGGATTTTCTCGTTGGATTGCCCGTTCCACGAAATTCCCCTTTCTTGTTAGTGCCTGATTTTTTTAGCTACTTTTATTGCGTTTGGATTCAATAGAAGTATAGAACTGATCGGTTGATGCTTCGATTGGCCCAATTGCTCTTGTTCGCCCTTTGGTTTTTCCATTCTTCATTAATGGTGGGTGTTTGTTCCTTGGAAAGTTTCGATCTTGGATTGGTTAGTGCAGGATTTGCGAAGCCTATAATCAAAATTCATAGGTTTTTGCTGATTGCTTGGGTAGAATCTTTAGTCTTCAAATCGTTATCGTGCTTGAGATGGTGATTAGGTGAAGCTCGAAGCTTGGATGCTTCTGGTGCCGGTAGAATCTCGCGAGCTGGCCGAATTGGTTGTCCAGCCTAATCCTGGAATATTTCTTTTCCGTTGTATAAAGTTGTTAGAAGTATCTACTTTTTTTCTTTCTTTTTGCGAACTTCCTCAGTAGAATTATTCATGCCACGAAAAAACAATAGCAACGGGACAGTGTTGTTTCTATCGCCTTATCATTGAAATGAATATTGTGTTTTTACAAAAAAAATTATGCACTCATTGTATTATCCTATGAGTACTTTCTATGATTGATCTCGTATTAGTAATGTTGCTGTTAAACTAAAGTAGTAGTACTATCTTTTGTCTTTTGATGTTCTGCTACTAGATTCATAGTAGAAGTATCAATAATAATAAAACCCAAATAAGCGATACTCTCATTAGAAGAATCAATGCTATTGAATATATCTGTGGTCTGTACATTTGGTTGAAGTTGAAATAGTTCTGTGAAGAAGATGGGTTTTTACTGCCTGTCTAAATGTAGCTCCATTCATGTTTATTGTGGTTTCAGTTGACTGCCTGATTTCTCACTTGTTTCCTGAATTCATTTGCAGCATGGTTCAAAGGGATTTTTGAGCTTATCAAGGTTGAAGTGTGCACTTCGGGGGTTTGATTTAAGGGCAGTTCTGATCCTCTTGATTGCTGTGCCAACTCTCATATTTATTATATATGTTCATGGTCAGAAGGTGACTTACTTCCTTCGACCCATCTGGGAAAAACCTCCAAAGCCCTTCAATGTGCTTCCTCACTACTATAATGAAAATGTCTCAATGGCAAATCAATGCAAGTTGCATGGATGGAAGGTCAGAGAAACTCCACGCCGTGTTTTCGATGCTGTGCTTTTTAGCAATGAGCTTGACATTCTTGATATCCGTTGGCATGAGCTTAGCCCATATGTGTCAGAGTTTGTGCTGCTTGAGTCCAACTCAACCTTCACTGGACTGAAAAAAGATCTCCACTTCAAGAAAAACCGCCAGCGTTTTGAATTTGCTGAATCACGGTTGACCTATGGTATGATAGGTGGAAGGTTTGTGAAGGGCGAGAACCCATTTGTAGAGGAGTCATATCAAAGGGTTGCCCTTGATCAGCTTATCAAAATTGCTGGAATCACAGATGATGACCTTTTGATCATGTCTGATGTTGATGAGATTCCAAGTGGCCATACAATCAACCTCTTGAGATGGTGTGATGGCACACCTGAGGTGCTCCATCTCCAGCTAAGGAACTATCTTTACTCATTTGAATTTTTCCTTGATGACAAGAGTTGGAGGGCTTCAATACACAGATACCGGGCTGGAAAGACAAGGTATGCGCATTTCCGGCAAACAGACGACCTTTTGGCTGACTCAGGTTGGCACTGCAGCTTTTGTTTCCGGTACATAAATGATTTTGTCTTCAAAATGCAAGCTTATAGCCATGTCGACCGGATTAGATTTAAGTACTTCCTGAACCCTAAAAGAATTCAACATGTTATATGCCAAGGAGCTGATCTTTTCGACATGCTTCCTGAAGAATACACATTCCAAGAAATCATAGCCAAGCTGGGGCCAATCCCTAGCACATATTCTGCCGTTCATCTTCCTGCTTATCTGCTAGAGAAAGTAGATCAGTACAGTTATCTTCTTCCTGGCCGGTGTATGAGAGAAAGTGGCTAGGTTTTGCATCATGATCTGATGAGCATGGACATTGCGGATTTCGCTTGGGAGTACACCGCGCCACAGCGGTTGTAAAACTGATACGATTGGCTGACTTAGTTGAGCGACCACCTGGTGGGTGGTTGGTTGAGTTCATGATTTTTCACCGTGTAAATGGAAGACCCTAACAGCATAGCGCATGCTTGGGTGCTGTCTTGTGCTTGTTTTGCAGAGGAGCTCGGCAGAGTGTATGCTTACACCCGAGTTTATTCATTGCTTCCATTATTGATACATGAACTCAAAACTATTGTAAATTGTGTACTGAGTTACACTTATAGGTCTCGTCCAACTTCATGCTGTACATTGTCATTTACTTGCGCCTGAGATCATTTTCTCCTTGACTCCCGACTGTTATGATCATCTTTTAACTGTTGACGGTCTCTCTCAGTAGTCAGTACTCTCTATATCGTGCCATTTTGATGCATTTGCTATAGTGCTGACAGCACTAGACTCTGCAGTTGACTCCCAACATACAATTTGACAATTCGCTGGATATTTGCCTTCTACTTGAGTCCTATGATAGCTAAGCAGCGGAGACATTTACTACTCCATTTGTCCGAATATATATTCATTTAGGCTGAAATTTCTTCATTTGTCCAAATATATATTCGTTTAAGCTGAAATTTAACACATCCCAGTACAATAAATTTGGACAAACGTCTATCCATTTTCATGATACCAAAGGGTGTCAAATCCTTCTGTTTTCTACACACATTATGGTGGCAGTTGCAGGTTGGTAAGAGCTGCACCTTGTTCTTTCATCCTTGGCAATGAGCAGCAGCCTGCCTGGCAGGTTCAGTTGGGTAATCCATCACCACTAGACTTGTCATCAACGAAATATAGTTTTTCCCCCAAACCTGTGACTTGAGTGTGTGCGAGGAGCCGTTAAGCGACCTGTGAACGCGGCATCCCGTGGGCATTTTAGCAGGTGGAACAGGCTGTTCCTGTCGGGCGTCCACCTCAGCCAGATTGACAAACAAACACGCTGCAAATTAATTTGGCTCATTTTTCTTTGCGAGCGGCGATGCCATCCCTACGCGCTTAATTTTTGCTGTTCCGTGCTGGTTGACGCTTGACAGCATCGCACGTTGCCTGATCCTGCAAACACTACTAGCTGTACAATACAGTTGTGCAAAGTTTTGTCACGCTTCGGCTACGGGTCTCTTCGGTTTGTGATCCCGATTCCCGAAGGAGATCATTGCGGCTGCAGGTGGCGCCAGCCGTGACTGACCAGGGAAGGCATGGGGCATACTCATCAGCACGATGGCATGGCCGGCGAGGGCGGCCGCCGTTTTCCTCCTGACGGCTCTGACCTGAGAAATATATTGGCACTGATAAATAAAATATAGGATTTGATGAAATGTTACCCCATAAACGGGTTTTGATAAAGAGTTACTGTAAATTGATGGGCTTCGATACAATACCATTTATAACAAAATTGTCCCTAGCGTCTTCTTCCTCCTGTCCGGCGACCTCGTCCTCAGCCCATGCCGTTGTCGCTTGTCGTCCGCCCACGCCAGACCTTCGCTGGCAGGTCCCTTTCCCCCTGAAAGTGTCAACCCCCGCCGCCGCTCTCAGCCAGCACCGCCGCTCGTCGTCCGCCCGCGCCGACGTCCTAGCTCCGCCGTTCGCCCGACACCGCCATAGGATCCAACCACCGGGCGCCAGCTCCAATCGCGTGGATGCCGGTGAGAAGCCACGACGGGGGGAGGCCGGGACGGAGCGCGAGGGCGAGTTGCCGTCAGCGGCGGCGACGACGACACAGGCTGAGGGTGGCGGCCGGGGGAAGGGAGCTCGCCAGCAAAGGTCCGGTGCGGGCGAACCACTGACAGCGGCTGCATGGGCTGAGGACGAGGTTGCCGGACAAGAGGAAAAAGACAAGTTAAGGACAATTTTGTTCTAAATGGCATTGTATCAAAGCTTATTTAATTAACAGTGGCTCTTTATCAAAGCTTATTTGTGAAATGATATTCCATCGAATCTCGTATTTATCCGCGGCAGTATCTCAAATTTCTTGCCTGCGCAGCGCAAAAATCGTCAGCCGCAGCGACCGTTTGACTCGTCCGGATTTTGGTGTGTTTTCCCTTCGTACGGTTACGGTCGTTAAATGAAATCCCCATTGTTTTAGCCACACGTTACTCGTGCGCACGGCGCATATAACGGTATATGTATTCAGGTTTTGTTGTTTTCGTGAACCAGCAACGTACATAAGGCGACCGTGGCAACATCGGTCGCGTGGCCGGCCATTTCTGGTCGAGTCCCACGCTAAAAAAGCCTCTCGGAATGGTACACCGCCCACGTGCGCACCGTAGGCAGCTCGATCTTATGTAAGGCGCCACCGGGCGCGGTGGTGGGCACTAGGTTAATTGGCTTAAGCACGAGATGATTAACAAATAATTAAATTAGTACTCCCAGTAGATCAGAAAGAAATTAAGCGTTGTGCGTTTGACCTGATCGGATGCTTACCGAGTCATTCAAACCGCATGGGCGCAACCAAAAACAAAAAAGCTTCGTTAGATTTTTTCTTGCTTGACGAAAGCAAATTCCTGCAATTTTTTTTAAAAAAATTATGACTCGCATCTGTTGCGAGTGCCGAGTGGCGACCTGGTCGATCGAGTTGTTGGATACTTGGATACTATACTATGGATGGCGCTGGCTGGAGCTAACCAGACTTCTCCCTGATACGATGACAGTGACCCCTTGGATTGATCGATTGATACGCATATTTTAGTTCGTGGCAGATGAGAGGCTTGCCAAGGCGATCAGTCGATGGCTGATGCGATGGGTCGTTGGAAAGCTAGCGAAATTGCGGGTTAAAGTCTAACCGGAAAGATGCATGGTTTCACCTTTCCTACTCACTCGTCAAGGAGGAGATTAATGGACTCACTTAACTGAGATGGCTGAGCATTTACAGTCATTTTCGTGCAACCACACCACACGCTACGTGTGCGACCGTCTACCGACAACCACGTTATTGAAAGTTAATTGTGCCGCCCTTAATTCATGACAATGAAATGAGTTAATCTCGTACTTGCTCTAACAGAATTAATATCGTATAATAAAAATCAAAACATTTATAGTTGATCGTCATATAATTACACGAGCACAAATTTCGTTATAACGTAGCCTATTCGCCACAGAAAGATGGATGCATAATAATAGAGTTGTTACACATATTGCTTTAATCGATTCATACATTACAGAATAACGTGTGCTGCTATGCATAATATTTTAATTGATACTTGTTGCATATATCTTATATGATGATCAAAACCGAACTAATATATTTATCTTTGATCTTGGTGCGCAACCTTATACAATGATTAAAACCGAACTATCGCAGTAATACAATTACACCATTGAAGATGGCAACAGTTATGGCATAAACATTTTATATTTTTCATTTTGTTTCAGTCATGCAACGATCTAGCCAACCCTGTGAGGCCAGGTACTTTAGCGGGCTAATTGTGCCGATTCTCACATCAGAGATGCCCCCTGAATCCCTGATGCTGTCCCCGATGTTCCATTCCATAGGCCCAGTTTACAGTGCACTGAACTGGCGGCCCATCAGGGCCCAAATTTGAGCAGGCATAAACCATTCTAAGTGGGCCTCATTGGATGCCCATCTGTATTCTGGAACCGGGGTGGGCGCGGGGCGCTGCCGAAGCAAACGCTTCCCTTTTTATTTCCTTCTTTTCGGGGTATGCGTGTGGCTTGCGAAGGAAGGAGGAAGCAAGCGAGTGAGCAGAGGAGGCAAAGCAGGCGGCGGCCGCACCCCAGAATCCCGCGGGCCAAGCGGAGCTGGAGGGGATAAGGGCGCGTGTGTCACTGTCCCGCCGCAGCCTCCCCCGCCGCCGATCGATCGCCATCGCCGTCGCCGCCGGAGCCGGAGGAGGGGCCGTACGTTTTCTTGGTTCGGGAGGGTTTTGGCCTTTTGGGGCTCTCGCTTCGGTCCGGCTGGGTACGTCTTGCCGCCGATCGTGGTTGGCTCAGCAATCGCCTGCCGCCGCCCGCCGACCGCCGCCATGGCAAGGTGACTAGTGATTCCCCCCTCCCTGCTCCTTACCCATTTTACTGCTGTTTTTTTAGGACGGAGGGGGCAGATTGTTGGTGTCTCAACGATTCGTTCTCAATCATCACAGCTCGCAGAGTGTAGGATATTAGGATGTCACTTGGGCTCAGGGCTTACAGTTTGGTAGACAGAGTTTTACTTTAGAAATGAGGATATCTTGGTGGGATTAATTAGTACTCCAATGTTTTAATTACTAATGCAATTTACACCAAATTTTATCCAAAGAGAACCAAATCTAGGTGGCACACACCGGCATTTGCCATCAAGTGAGCTAGTTTATGCTGCATATGCGTGTCAGGTAAGTGGACAGCTGCAGTTGTGTTTGTAGTCTCTGTCAGAGTGCAACGGAAATATGGCAGAGTATGGTACTGAAATTCAGTTATTTCACATACTTTTTTATGGTCTGTGAAATTCGTTGTGCCACAAACCTGCTGATGCTTACATGTTAACGGTTCAAATTGGTCGGATTGCTCTTCATATTTAGTACATGGAACACAAACCGTTACTTTCTGTAATTATATTGCCATTCTAGTACATTGTGTCACTGTCTAACCAATGGTGTGCGACTTAAGCTCTGCTTCCACTTTGTCTTTTCAAGGTTTTCATTTACAACAGGGCATCAAAATGATCAAGTTCTCATCTTGCTAGACATAGTTTACCAACAACCAATGCAGAATGTTCAATTGGTTATGCACAAGGATAATTCCTTCAACATGGCATATACAGAAGCACTATGCTCTGCATTACTGATTGATTCAGTCAACATTATCCTGCACTCTGTGTTATTCTAATGTTGCAGTAACGAATGCATGCTCGCTTGTTCTGCTGCAGGTCATGGCTTATAACTGGTAGGGGAGTTGCTAAGAAAATAAGAAATGCACCTCATAGCTCTAGTCGTCCAATAAGCGAATTGGGTGCTGAAGCGCAGATGGAATGCCCAAACTGCAAACATGTCATTGATAACAGTGATGTAAGTACAGTCTGCAGTATTTATTGGCTACCATATACTTTTGTAGGTTCTTATTTTGGTGAAATGATATTCCTCAAATTTTTGGTGCATCCAATTTTCTGAAGCCTTCTTCTGTTACATGATTAATCTGTTGATTGTTATTCATTAATCTGGGAAAGGTAGATTATTGCCTATGGGAAAGGCAGATTAGCTTAATTGTAGAAACAGGTGTCGTCTGCTCAATTTTAAAGACTAGTGAAGTTGAGGCTCTGGACATATAGTGCATAGTGTTTAATCACAGAATCACTGCATGCATAAAAGCAGTTGAGGTATAATTTTAGCTTTCAGTTCACATAAATAGAAGTATGTACTGTATTATAATCAATATTATTTTGTTGCATTTCTGTATTCTAATCATTATTTTGTTGCATTTCTTTCTTTGCAGGTTGCTATACAGTGGCCTGGGCTGCCTGCTGGTGTCAAGTTTGATCCCTCTGATTTGGAATTGCTTGAACATTTGGAACAAAAGATTGGCCTGGGGGGTTCAAAGCCACATATGTTCATTGATGAATTTATTCCGACTATAGATAATGATGAAGGGATTTTGTATTCACATCCGGAAAATCTTCCTGGTATGGACTTCATGTCTTCCGATGGCATATTGCTGTTTTCAAAGTTGTTGGTTTATCCATGTCGTTTACTAAATTCTTGGGCAACAGGTATGAAGAAAGATGGAACAAGTGGACATTTCTTCCATAGAGTTTCAAATGCATATGGTTGTGGTCAGCGCAAGCGTCGAAAGATCAGTAACTGTGATCATATTGTTTCTGTTGAACATGTCAGATGGCACAAGACGGGGAAATCCAAAGCCATTGTTGATAAAGGTGTTACAAAAGGTTGGAAGAAAATAATGGTGTTGTACAAGAGTTCACAAAGAGGTGTCAAACCTGATAAGGCTAACTGGGTAATGCATCAGTACCATCTTGGGGCACAGGAAGATGAAAAGGATGGGGAGCTTGTTGTCTCCAGAATCACCTACCAGTTGCATGGAAAACAGATAGACAAGTCTGAAACAGAGAATGCTGATGAAGAATCTGATGCATTTGCTGCCAGAGTTGGTCCAAAAACTCCAAAGACAAACACCCCACAGCCATGTCGCTTAAATAACAGTCCATGCGAAACTGAAAATTATGCTGTCGTCTTGGAGGAGCAGGTAATGTACATTGACTCCTGTTATTGATGATGCAAATGAGGAGTTGAAAGCTGATTTTGTTAAGAATTTGGGTAACCTCTAAAAACAGGAAGCATTTCATAAGCAGGTTTCAGATCTGCACTTAAGCAATCATTAAAAGAAAAATAACTCAAACAATAGCAACCTTAATCCTTGGATTACCTGAATTTTGTATATTGTTCTTTTCAATGAAGTATCAAACCATTACTCTCAACATTGTGGAAAGTTGTATGTTTCCTTTTGGGGAGAGAATGAATAAAAAACATATATTTAAGTATCATAATTTTATTTTCTCGATTTGTTCACCATTTCAAATATTATTTTTTAATTTGGTTTGTGAATTATTATAGGACGAAGAAGAGGTTAACATACCTATTGTTAGCCTGAAGGATGATGCTGAGAATCCTGCATGGTGTGCTGGAGAGTCTCAGGCTGCGCAGGAAGCACTTGAGGCCCAACCTAGCTTGGATGAATCCCTGCGCTGTCACGAAGTTCTGGATTCCTCCTATCATGAAACATTGCTTCCTTCTGACCGCCCAATTCTGTCCCAAGGCGGGAATGAGCTGCTTGACATGAACTTGAATGGGCTATATGGACTAGCTGATCTCTACAATGTAGACCTTGGAACACCTCCAGATTTTCAGCTTGCTGTAAGTTTATCCTGTGGCTATATTGGTGCTCATATGCCTCTGTGCCACTACTGATCTTCTCTTTTTTTTTTCCGTGTTGTGACAGGACTTGCAGTTCGGATCACAGGAAAGCATTGGCAAATGGCTGGATAGCATCTAGGTCGATAGAGATTCTGAGGTAGAGTGAAGAACTGCACGATCGATTTTCCATATAATGTGATACGCAACTTTTTGTGGGATCAAACTGCATGGCCTGAAGTCACGTTGGCGATCAAATCGTCTCAGAGAGGGTCACCTGAACCTCTTATTTTGCCCTGAAACTGGAAAGGAAATGTTTATATGGTGGCTTATTCGGGCCATGTAATGGTGGAAACCTGGAGCTAATTTAACTCTTTTGTGAGAGCATGTAGGTGTAGGTATCTCTTAGTTGGACTCGTCACAAACTTGCATATTTTGTGGTTCCTCCTAAAATATGGTCGTTTGAACCTATGCATTTCTACTCCACACTTGCATCTGTACTTTGTTGGATGCATCTGTTGTCGTTCTCGGTTTCCTTTTTCGTTGGATGCATTTGTACTTTGTTTCCCCAAACTCTGTGCAAACATGCCTGTGTTACGTGTATTCTCACCTCGCCGTTGTACCCCTTCATGGGCGACGTTTGTCTCGATGAATCTGATGCCATCGGCGCACGGTGCGCCGATGGCGAAGCGGACTACCAGCCCCAGTGTATTCAGAGCAGAGGTGGAAACATCTGTAAATCGAGATTAGTTTGGGTCGAGGAAACGAGAAATTTGGGCGCAAGGGAAAGTTGGCGCCGGGGTTGGTTCAATTCTGCAATGCATACTAAAGGGCCCAGTTGCTAGGCTGGGCTTCTGTTGGATTGTTCCTCCAAATTCCATGTCTTGAATTGATTCATTCAGCGAATCGCTCGCATATTCGTATGACGTATGCTTGGTGCGGGGTTTTTGTTTTCATTTTACAGTTGAAGAACACCATTCATAGGTGTTCTTCTAGCAATAACTCTGTATGTTTTTTTGAATGCTTCAAACAGAGGTAATCTTTGGTTTAATTTTCATTCATTCTCCCTTACCAGATTGGGAACTTCTCATTTACAAGAACTCAATCCTAATCGAAGTACC
>CM002480.1:16045041-16059444 GCA_000325765.3 Leersia perrieri | reverse complement strand
AACATCTTATGCCTGGTTCTCCGATCCAACAGCAATCATAAATTCATAATTCAATTACCAAACAACAGGACAATTCCTGTATGGACACACTGGGATCGACGGTGCCAATCAAGCCGGAACAAATCCACCCAAGAATCTCACGATATCCGAACCTAGACAGACGCGTGTCAGGCGCTGCGCCCGTCATCGCCGGCACTCCTCGCTGTTAGCCAGGCTCGCCCATGCTGCATGCCTTTCCCGCCGCCGGGCGCCAGGAAGCAACGCACCCAGCGTGCGTGCGTGCGTGGCTGCAGGCTGCAGCACGCACGCACGCGGGTGGCGCTTGCTTGCGCCGTTGGTTGCACGGCGCGCGCGCGGGGCTTGGCTAGGCTAGCTTTGTCCAAAACATGGCGGCATGGCTCGCATGTGTGATGCGTGGACTTGAATGCGTCACCGCGCGGTTCATCCAGTTCGGCTAGCTAGGCAGCTCCATGATTGCGCGGGCGCGGGCGCGGCCGACTCCGCCTGCTCCCTTTCCAGCTAGCTAGCTCGCTCGGCCTCTCGTTTTTTATTGGCGCGCGGCAACGTCCGCGACGGCATTATTGGCGGCGCCGTACTTCGTTGACACGATGGCACTCGAACACAGACACAAACACACACACACACACACACGATTCCCGTACGTACGTGTAGGCGATTTGGTGCATGGTTGGTGTCCATGGCGGGCCGCGGCGAACGCGATGGAAGTTTCGGCACGCGCACGCATGCATTCACGTACCAGCGCTCGATCGATCAGCCGGCAACCACCGTGATGCGTGTAGCGGAGGAAGATGGGTTGTACGGACACCGGCCGGATCGCAGAGAGTCAGCATCTCTGGCCGGCCAGCCGGCCGCCCGGGCGGCACGACGGCGACTTCTCCGGGATGGCGCGAAGGCACGGACAACAGCACACTGTACCCTGAACACGCGACCGTACGTACGTAAGTACATGCGCCGGCCGGCCGGGCCGAACAGTCCGTCACATGTACGGCCCGTCGAGGAAGGCGCTGCCTGCCGCGCGCCATGATTGGGAGCTCCTGTGCGTATCGTTGGTTCACAGCTATCAAGCCACTCCAGTCCAGGCTCCAGTGCTCTGCGTCTTGGACTTGGACGGACGTCCTGCCACCATCTTTTTCCAGGAAGGTTCGCTCCATCGATCGGAACAGTGGCTTAACAAGGCGTACGTGCAGAACTGCAGAGCGATTCCATGGCTTGGCACGGCACAGCTGCATGGCTGCCCGGCCACTGCCCATAGAACTGTGTTGGGCTTTCGCCGAGAGGGGTTCCCATCCCGACGTCGACGTGCATGCCGCTGCAGACAGATCCATCCAGCTACCCCCGGCCTCCTGATGATCGCACGTACATGATGGTGATGCACGCGCCGCGCCACCCGTGCGGCATGGCCCGTGGGCATGCACCGCGTGCTGCGTGCGCGACGCCGACCGACGCGCGCGAACGTACGTTAATTCACACGCGCGCCCCCGGCGCAGGAGCGGAGGCCCATCACACGGTGTTCCACGGAAAAAAATTTGGTGTTCCACCGTGTGCGCGCGTCGCGATCGCGAGGCCGCGGCACCGCGCGCGCCTGAATGAATCCTCGCTACCTATATCTACCGTGCCGCCGACGCACGCGAGCAACGCGCGACCTCCCGGCCTTTGCGTGTCAACGTGTCACAGATTGCCTGCCTGCCCATGAGACATGGCATGTGCACGTACAGATGTCGGTGTCACCGTGGTTTTCTCCAATGCCCTCGCGCGGAAATCCAGGAACACACGGGCGGCATCGAGCGTAGCGGATCGCGTCGAGGACCCATTGTGAAAAGGACCTCGAAGCCCATCGGCCGCCGGGCCAAATTTCTTCTTCTACTGCGCCAGAGCCAGTGTAGTTGTTGGACTACATGGGCGTTTGGAGTTTGGACCACGCGGGAGGGAGATCGCGACCATATTGTTTTTTTTTTCTCTGACGATGTCCATGGAGTTGACTGGCGCCATCAGTGTAATGTATTTGTCCCCTGTGGCCTCTTCGGGTACCTATCTTGAATATGTACTGATGTTAGGGATGCACTAGTACGCTATACGGACAGACAAGAACAGAGCAAACTTGCACCGGAGACATTCCAACATATTCTGGTTAAATTGAGCCTTTCGGCCTAATTTTTCTGTAGCTGATCAGATAATGTACACTATTCCCTTCCTTAAAAAAACAGATATGTTTGAATAATTTTCGTGGTTGTAGCTCATCATGGCATGATATTTGTTACCATGCATGTTGTCTTCTTTTTTCTTAATTAAATCATAGGTTATGCATATCTTAACTATGTAGAAACCATCAGGATTACTAACTAAACCTATGACTTTATTAGCTATAGGGTATGCGCGGTTTGTCCCATAATCTTACAAATTTTTTATTTTTATAATAAATTTATTGGTTGTGTGCTTTAGAACAAAAGCTGGAGATGTAAACTATTTCCATTATTAAAAGAGCAAATTGCACTTTGCACCGAGTAAAACATGCACTGTTTCCCTTTATACCAGGTTTAGCGCATACTTTCACTTTACACCAGGGTACATCAATATAAGTTTCATTTTGCGCCTGGTTAACATCAAGATAAGTCATTAAATCTAGAATTTTATGGACTTTTTAAATTATGAATCAAACTTTATGAAAGATGACTTAAATTCAAAATTGCACAATCTCGTTGTAATTGTTATCAATAAAGCTTTCTTAATCTTAAAAAAATGAATATAAACTTCGTTACAACCCGTGTAACTGCATGACTCATCCAGGTCATTATTATTACCACGAGATTTAGATGCTTGAATTAACATTGGGAACTTGCAAAACCGTTTGTCCTTAGGAGGGAACAGCATGTGCAAGAGACACCTGCTCTGGAGACAATGGAAGTTGGGGCAAAAAGGCAGAGAGCGCAACTAGGAGGGATCCTAAACGATCCAAATCTGTCTATCCTCGAATGATTTGGCACTAAACAAACATCATTAAATCCAAATGGGTTCTGCCTTGATTTCGGATAAATATTGCAACTTGTTGCAGTCCACACCGGCTCTCTCAAACGATCTGAACAGATTTTCAGATGGTCTGATTGATCTGCATGTCTACGTGTATTGTCAAACGATGTCGGATTATTAAACTCCCAGAGCTGTGCAGAATAAGATTGCTTGGGATACAAATTTTGTCAACATTACATAAGCACTTACGCTGTGACGCGTTACAGCTTTAATCCCTGAGGCTTTGCCTAAGCTTTTCTCAGCAAGGAGATCATTGTGCGAGTTTATGGGTAATAAATTATGTGATTGTGTGAGGTATGTGTTCACCAAAGTTGATACGGTCCAGATTACATTACACTAAACCTCCTGCTAATCTAACCAAAGTGAGCTGTTAATGGAGTAACCTTGTACTTTTCATCCGTATGACAATGGTGACCACATACAATTTAAACATAGAAAAGGGTTCAATACAGGAGCATGGAAAAGGAATCTTGCAGTCATCACTAGGCTAATTGCTATTTAATATTGTCATTACCATGTAGTATAAGCTATAGCCATGAGTCTCATAAATTCTTTTTTTCCTTTTGTGCTCATCCCAAAGCCTGCTTGATGCGTACAACAAGTTGGCACCAAAATATTTTTCGGCCGTCCGATGTCAAAGGGACGGCTAAATGGGGCCCTGATGCTGCAAAAAGGCATGTCGCCACTTAGCACTAGTAGTTTGGGTGTAGCTGTCCATGCTGCCCACAGGGGAGGCCACCCGGCAGGCCATGGCCCACGCCATCTCAGGGCTAATGCAGCCATTTTTCCTAACTGTCAATGTCTTAATCTCTTTTTTTGCCTGCCCAATTGCATGCTTCAACCACATTTTAGGTCTTCTCTGAACCTAACAATACTCTCAAGTTGCATGCACACAGGGTCAGCATTACGCTCTGCTACTGCTTGATTGGGGTGCCGTGCCACCACGGTTGCTCATGTGGTGGTTGGTTTTTTTCTCAACACTGATATGGACAAATAGCTCTACTCTGAAGAGGGGGGCAATGCTTGATTCATGTGGCTGTTGCTAAGATTAAGCTTAATTGAAACCAAATGTTATACTACCACTCATAGAGATCACAAGAGAAAACATGTGTTGTATGACAGCAAAGTGACCGGTATCAATTGTTAGGCATACAAAACCACTTTCATTTCATAGTTAGTCATATTGCACTCAGGAATGCAGTTGATCTCACTCTGAAGCAATCTCAAAACCAAAAATATATGAACTAGGTTAATTAAATTAAGATATCTTGAATCTGATCTAGATAGCCGTATGTATTAGTGGGAGTGCTTTGGTGCGCTGAGGAAAATACTATTCGTACTTGGGTTTGTCTGGTCCTTTTCTAAAGTTCAAGCTTTTATCAAGGAAAAAAAATAAAGCGAGCCTTCAAAACTAACATTATTGGAGACTGATGTAAGAAAAAACCGTTTCATGCCTCCGCTCTTGCTACCGTCATTTCAATCGATCTGCTTATACATAACATCACCTCTGTAATCAGCAAATCATCATTTAACTGCCCAAACCATGTCCTGTGGTTTCCAACTACTAAGAGAAGCCACGTGATAGGTTGGACGGCTTGAGGCGTTGAGATGTGGCGGTGGTGGCCGGTGTGCATCGGCGTCAGCCTCCTCGTGCGGCGCTCGTACGTGGCGGCCACAGGTGTGCATCTGCCCGGATACAACGAGTTCTATCCAAGGTATCCAAGTATCCAACCATTCGAGGTTCAAGGCTAAGGACAGGTTTGATTCCCGTTTAATTGCTCATGTTACAATTTTTAGACGTGTCAGGATTTTATATTTTAATTAGAAGTATGTCTAAGTTATATTGATAATATTTTTTTACACATTCGGTTTCAGAGACTCAGGCCTCGGTGGACCTGAGATCTGAAAAGTAATTTATGTGTATAGCCTGTAGAACTTTTGGCTTCTAGTTCATGTTATAACATCTATAACTACCGATTCTTAAAATCTATGTGAGAATCTTCATGTTTTGATGGAGCTAAATATTTTAGGAGAAATTACATATGTCAGAGGCTTCTTAATTTCTCTGTCTTGGCTTCTTAATTTCTCTGTCTTGTCATGGTATACAAAAGTTTGAGGTGGTAATTAAACTTAAGGGTGAATAAAACATAGCACGAGGTTTCAAGGGAAGCTAGAAGGGAGCCCATACAGGGACAGGCAACCAGCTTGGATCATGGAGGATGGTGGAGCTGGGTGTTGTACGTGCACACGGAGATCCTGACCTCTGGACCACCTCTCCAGCGCCCGATCGGATCAGCCAGGTTCAATTGCCTTTCCTTCTTCTTTATTTCTTATGGATTTTGTGCTGGAATGTAGTTAGGTAGAGGGTATGTAATTCAGAGTGCAGCCTGTGCAGGTAATAATGTTTCTTCTGTAGTTCGAGCATTGCAACGGCAGTCTTTCCACGAGAGGAAATTCACTAATTTTGAGAGACATGCATGTTGTCAACCTGCTTTCTCATGTCACATTAAAATTTCACTTTGTTGTAATATCAAGCTTGGCAGATTTTGACGATATACTATATTTTTTTTGGGTTAAATATTTTTTTTGGCGTTGGATTATTTGGTTTGAAACTTTACCAAATTTAATAGAGTTTTTGATACGCTTCTTTCCTTTGTCCCAATTTGATGCAACAAAATTTTCATCTGTAAATGCTTAAAGTTGATATTAAGCTTGGAATTGGTATTTCTCTCTTCCCTTAATCCTTATCTCGTTGTAGTAAATTTGACGTTTGACGATAGTAAGAGTATGCTATCGATTATTGTTGTGCATGCCATCAGAGAGGTTTAAATAAAAAAAATGTAAAGCATGAATATCATATTGTAAGTATAAATACTCAAGTAATTTATATATGTTGGTGGTTATGTCTAGTCGCATGTACACCAGATTGCTTGTGCACATGCACACCCTTGTCCTTTGCATGGTAACAGCTATGGTCCAGGAGAACAACCTGTTAGGCTGTTACCAAGGTTTTGCCAAGCATCTTCTTTACGAGTACAAAATAGTTAGCATCAAGAATTTAGGGCAATACAAAATGCAAATATGCTACCAATTTATTTTGAGTGGCCCCTTCTGGAAAGTTTGGATTAAACTTAAAGTCCAACAAATGTTTGTAACTCCGACAAAATGTTGCCATTTTGGCGATGTCGTGTTGTAAGATTGGAACATCTAGCAAGCTAGCTAGCTAGCCCTTGCATTGCAGCACAATGCATGTTGGCCTCACTCCAACGCTAGTCCATCTATTTGAATATGTTGCCGGTTTCTTTCTCTTTTTATATGTTTGCAGATTAAGTTCTCTGGGCATATCTAGTTGCACGTACGTACACTATTGCACAATATTTCTATCATGTGCACATGTAGCACTGTACCTTTTGCGCTTCACAGATTAACTAACTGAAGAAGCGAACAGATACAAGTACAAACGAGCCTGGAAAACAACCTGTGACCACGGTTATGTGTTGGGTTATTGCCTAGGATCTTGCTAACATCAACAGAATAATTTACCACGAAAAGATCCATAAACAAATCGCCAGAGGACTCAATGATGCTGCTTAATTATGCATGTGGTCCTGAACCCAATTCTGGAGATTTATGCTTTTGCTACTATGCTGTCTCTGCATCACGTAGTACAGGGAGAAAGATTGATTAATTACCTAAGCATGTACTAATAGCCTTGATGTTTCTAGTCGATGTACGTGATGATGACTTTTTGGTTGGTTGCTATTGCACCCTTGCCTGTGCAGTCGTGCATCAGGTTGTCGATCCGCGTCTCCTTTCCCTGGTGTGATTGTGGCGATGCATGCAGTGTGTTCCCTGTGCAGCTAGGCAAGACAAATTATGAGGTCATTTGATTAGTTCCAGTTGATGTGGTGATGATGTGGAGTGATTATTTTGTACATCGACAACCACGTTATTTGTCGGCATGGTGCTGATTAATGCCATCATCAGCAGGCCAAGCTGGGTAAAAAAAGTCTCACCAGAGCTACATGCATACTCCTTTGTCCCAGGAAAATCAATTCCTCGTATTCGAAGATTAACGAAATAACCAAAATATCTCCCATTAATACGCTAATAATATTGGTGGGGTAATGTCTCTACGTATAAAACTACATATTTTAACATTGTTAAAACATGTTTTGAATAATAGAGACACTAAGTATGTCGTTTTGGAATAAACATAGACACTAAATTAAATCTATAGTTATCAAATGCACTGAATTCGTAGTTTTATAAAATAAGTTCTTAAATATATAATTTGTGATAGATTATACAAAGTACATGTAGTCGTTTTCTGATAAACGAAAACACTAAATATATAGTTTATAAAATTTATAAATGTTAGAGATTAAAATTAACTTATATTAGGATGAAGATGGTACATGTAGATTAATTTAATCTACTAAATCATAATTTCCTAAGCCTAACATCACCTTAATGTGGAATTTTTAAGTACTGACCATTGTTTGTTTCCATTAGAGTCTTGCTTGATGTAGAGACCGAAAAGGTGGTGGAGGTAGTAGCGTTCAGGATCAGATGAGTGAATGTCGGTGTATCAGAAGTAGACGCAGAAGGGATGTCGTCGGCTTGATCACGAAGTGGTCGTTGGCGATCAGGGGTAGCAGATCGGTGGCCTTCGGGGTTGAATTTTAGAATGTCGGAGAGGGAGAGAGCACCGAACCAGAAGCCGGTGTCCCTCTTTTTTTATCTTGCGCTGTGGGAGATCTAGCGATCCAATTAATGGAAAGCAATTAGTGCATCCGATCACTGTGCGTATTAATATGAAAATAAAGGGCGAATTGAACATCATGATCACGGGGGTTAACGGGTGGAAAAAATGATCCCGTAATTTTCTCTCTGGTTTCTATACCGAGAGATCATTTTTCTAACAGTACATTACTGTGTCCATATATATTTGTATGCACAAGTTCACATATATAAGAAATTGTCAAAGCTCTATTAGCCCAGCCTTAGGCGTGTGATTTTTCTAGTTTCTCCCCGGTAACAAGGCATACGAGGGTAAAACTTGATTACAATCCATACACACCAGTAAAAACTATTTTTGGCTTGGGTTTTGGGTGTTGCATGTGTCGTGCCAGGCCAGCCTGCCATGGGAAGGAGAAACTAAAGGTGTCCCTAAAAATCATTGTTGGACATGTATTAAAAAAAACGAACATTGACAGACAGGTTATATTATACTCCGCCCGGAAACCCCTTCTTCATAGGCAGGTAGGTGTGCCACCCACGAAAACTGTTTTCCAACTGTTGAAGGTGGTTTTTGGCTTATCGTTTTCAGCAAAATTCATTAGTTTCAGCCTAAAAACAACTAACTACAGTTTTAGGCCAAATAAGCCAAAACATAAGCAATCGGACGAGGCCTTAAAAATTTACCCGGCTACATAATTAATCATCACCCACCCTGCCCCACAGCTAGGCCACAGGAGCGATCAGCCAGACCCATGCATGAGCCACCACCATGTACGGGAGTCTGCCATTTCTGCGAAACGCCGATGATATGTCGACGCCCTGTTGCCGCTGTACATTTCCGGTGGTCCTAAAAAGTCCATGCATGCCATGCCAACCCGCACGCACATTGATTCGATCCGATCGGTTCGATCGTCCCCAGCGTGCGATCGACGAATTGCAGGCATTTCCACGTACGAGAGATCGATCGATCGAGCCTGCCAGCCAGCTGCGGTACGTACTATACTATCCCCCGGCCGCGCGCTAGCTGATCGCACGTTTCACCTGGAGCTGGAAGTACGCGCCGGATTGTGCGTCGCAACAAGAGAAACGGCCGAATCGATCGAGGGCGCATGTGTGGCACGGCTGGCTGGCTGGCTGGCTGGTTGGTTGGCTTTCTGATCAGCCTCGTCGTGTCGTCGTAACCGGAGCAAGCGATCGAAATTTGCTAGCCGCCTGTCCTACCTGTCGTTCTGGGCGTCCTGTAGCGTGCGTGCGTGCGCTCGCCTTGGGTTGTTGGCCGCGTGCCCTGTCCGCCGGCTGTCGATCGATCAATTGGTGTGTGTGTGTTCGGAAGGTCGTGTTCTTGTTTGACGGTTGGTCTTGTACGTATGTACCCGCGTGCGTGTATATATGGGTGGGTCTTTAGTCATTTCTGGGTTGTTGGTTTAATTTGGCGTTGTTATGTGCCACCGCCGGTGTAGACACTTGAAAACCTAAAACAATTATTCACCAAATTACTGACACAGATTTACTTAATTATCGAGATAAATTAAATATGCTCAGAAATAAATAAGCAAATAGGTTAGAACAGGTGGCCCAAGCAATATAGAAGAATCGTTTTTAAGAAAACATAATTTGAAAGACATTTTTTGAACTTATAATTTGAAAGACATTAAACAAATAAACTGCAGCAATAATCCGGTGGTACACATACTGTAAGGTTATCTCTGGTTTTTGTCGATGTTTGAAAAAATATACCAAAACTAGTTGCGGTGCATACTTTTACAATGAGCTTGGCAACTAAAAATGTCTACCATTCAAACAGAAAGAGAAGTTATATTTCAATAGGACTCAGGAATTATTTTTGGTGTTTTTCCGAAAATACCAAAGGGCCAACTGCAAATTTAACACTTGTTTGAATCATTATTGCAAACAACCATCAGAAAATTACAAATCAGAAAATTACAAAAATGTCACTGGAGCTATCATTTGAACGACATCATTGCAAAATAGAAAAAACTAGTGGTAAATTTACAAACGAACATATCCCAAACGGTTGATTATCATAGTAAATTTTAGGCTCTTCTTTTGTGCTTCAAACGGTTGATTGTCATAGTCAATTTTAGGTTCTTCTTTTGTGCTGCGCTATCTGCTATCCAACTGCTTGGAGTATATTGAGAATCATCCACCATTCAAGGGGCAAAAGACAAACCATACTAGCATGATAGGAATATAGGATCTCACAAGATTGTTGCTGAGGTGTATACATTCTGGTGAAAATTTTCCTCAAGGACATGACACTTCCTTTGAAGCAACATTGGGGCCTAGGTTGGATGAGCCTGCCCCCATGCTAGTAGTGTGAGCAACAAGTTAAAGGATCATAGCGTGGCTAGAAAAGGTTGCCCATGCTGACCTGTTCTTGTTTATAGTGGTTGCTGACCCAACATTTTTAGCTCGAGGTCTTATCACCAAATCATCATGCCGCGGCCGGGCATATATTCCCCTTCACACACGACCTAACAGAGGGGATCTTTCAGGTAAAAAGAAGATGAATATTAATATTATCAGTGCATTTGATACCCTCCTGGATTTTCCATGCTTCTTTGTTCCTCCCTCTTGGGTCTCTTGAGGATGCATTTATCGGCCAAGTGGATGACAATCATAGGCTTGCTTCTCGATCGCGCTTTAATCAAAGAGAGATAGTGCATGGTGATGACCTCTTTATCTCTTTTACTATAAAAAATATGATATGCGTCATATATTGTTATCAGATGAGAGATAACATGCAAAACAATCATTTTTATTAATATTTGAGTGTCACGCACTATCTCATTCAAACAGATGTTAATACAAGTAATTTATTAGACAGATATTATACTTCTACAAAAATAATAAAGGGGTAATGGAAGGTTAATTCTACACCACCACACCATGTTCCATGATTGTAAATATGTAGGCGTATTTATTTGGAAAATGTCCACTTTACACACCCAAACTATTTCACTACATCACTCGACCCCCGAAACTATTTTTTGGCTTGTTTTACACCCCGAACAATTGTTAGCGGTTCAGTTTACACCTTGACAATATTTTTCTCTCTTTATACAAGACATATTTTGAGATGAAATTTTGTGGAGCCATAGACAACACCATTATTAAAGTTCCAAAATATTTGCAATTTTTATGACTATCTATTTGAACTTTAAAATTATTATGTTTAAATTGTTCTTACATTCTTCCGGTTAGAAAATTAGAGATAGAAAAAAAATACCGAGAGCTAAGTTATAATGCATCTATTCACTATACTAATTTCAGTCAAAAAAAATATGATTTGTCAAGAGAAACAAAAAAAAATGTTATCAGTGTATAAAGAGAGCAATTTTAACAGTTCCGGGTGTAAAATGAACCAATAAATAGTTCAGGAGTTAATTGATCTGATGAAATAGTTTAGGGAAATAACGTGGACTTTTTTCTTTATTTTATTTGTGATATAGTGCTTCTTTAAATTCGAGTATATGTAGGCAGTCAAATGGTTGAAAATAGATGTGTATATAAATTTTAGATTTGAGAATGATTATTTATAGCCATTAATATTTTAGACACGTACTATGTTTAGTCAAGATCCATTAAAAAGCGCAAACACAATGCTACTAACAATTTCATTATTTCTTTATGTACATAGTTCCATGCACCGACCCATTCAGGCAAATAACTGAGGAAAAATGGATTAAGTAAATTGTACATAAGTAAACTGTGCAATTCCTATTTATTTTTAATATATAAGCTCACAACTACATGCCTCACAAAAAAGAAGATTACAACTACATGGAAGCCTTGGAAGGTACACTTGGCCTTGACACTGTAAGTAACTGAAAAGGGTTAAAAAAAAAGAAATAAAGAAAAACCTGCATTCTCAGGCCTTGGGCAAGCAAGACACCCAAGAAGATGGCAAAGAAGAAGAAGAAATTACAAAGCCTAGCAATGGCTACTGGCCGCTAATGCCGGTCGGTGGTCACGCCTCTTGCCAGAGGCCACAGCTTGCTGAGCATCCTCTTCGGCTTCGCCGCCGGCATGGCGCAGAACGCCCTGAACCGCAGCGACGCGCTGCGCGCCAGCCCGGCCGCCTGCTTGCGGACGAACTCTTCGTCGGCGTCGGCGCCGCCGTCGTGGTCGTCGTCCTCCTCTAGCTTCATCCGCAGCGTGGCGATCTTGGACGCCGCGCGGCGAAGCCCCTCGACGCTCCAGTCGTCGCCGGGCGACGCGCCGGCGGCGAGCACGCGGAGCCGCTGCTCGTCGATGCGGTCGGCGGCGATTGCCATGTCGTCGTCCTGGTCCGACCCCCCCGACGACGCCGTCTTGGACATCAGCATCAGCGCCTTGATGTTGCTCGGCAGCTCGGCCGCGGCGCCGTGCGCGCCGCCGGCGAGCGCCGCGGCGCGCGCGTGCTCGAAGAAGAGCACCTGCACGACGACGCGGAGCGGGAGGAGCTCGTTCTGCGCCGCGTGCGCGCACGCCTTGTCCGACAGCTTCCGGCAGTTGAGCACCCTGCACAGCCTCTTCCTCGCGCTCTTGCTCAACTCCGGATGCACCTGAACACCCCCCAAAAAAAATCCACACTTTTTTAGCCACAAATCCAAAACCGTCCGCAACAAGATTGATACCTTGATTAATGCTTATATACTATAAAGTTGATATTTTTTAACAAAGATTACAATTTGATACCTTGATTAATGTTTAGACATCAAGTTAAGATTTTTATATGATGTTGAAGAAAAAAAAAACTGACCTTGAGGTAAGTGTCGACGACTTTGTAGAGGGCGTCATGCTCGGGGCGAGCGGAGTCCGGCACGGCCTCGGCAATGGCGAGCAGCTTGTCGAGCGGCATGTTGGGGTCTCTAGCCACCTCGATCAAGAAACCATCCACCAACCTCCCCACCCTAACCAGCGCGTCGGGCGACACGGGCGCCGCCGACGACGACCGCCGCGCGCCGTCGAACCCGACGCTCTCCGCCGACCGCGACCGCCGGTGCCCGCCGCCGGAAAGCGCGGGGCTTTCGTCGGGGCTCACCACCACCGCCACCGGCGCCGGCGCGGGCGGCGCGGAGGCAGCCGCGTGGCGAAGGGCGAACTCGTCGAGGATGGACACCACGGCGTCGACGTCGTAGAGCGTCTCGCTGACGCAGGAGATGGACGGGATCAGCAGGTCGCCGACGGCCGCCTCCTCCAGCTGCCACGCGACACGCCTGACGAGCTCCGCCTTGGACGTGGCCGACGCGCTCAGGATGTTCGCCGCCTTGAGCAGCTTGAGGAGGAACCCGCACGACACGGCGTCCCTCTCCGCCGGGATCAGGCTCACGATCTTCTCCAGCAGCAGGCGGTGCCTCGTCGCGATCTGCTTCACGTCGTCGCCGCCGTCGAACACCTGGTCGGCACCGGCGGTGGAAGCGGAGACGTTGGGGAGCCAGCGGCGGGCGTAGGCCTTGAGAGCGTCGCCGACGGTCTTCTCGTGGACGGAGCCGGTGGCCTTGACGGCGACCATGATGCGCCAGAACAGGTCGACGCCGAGCTCGGCGACGTCGTGCGCCCACCACGGCGACGCCGACGTCGACGAGTAGTGCGCCGCCGGGTTGGCGATGAGGGACGCGACGGCGTCGACGCAGCGGGAGGTGAGGCCGATGTCCTCGCAGAGAGGGGCGTGGTGGCGCGTGGAGGCGAGCACGGCGAGCGCGTCCTTCCAGCGGCGGAGGAGGCAGGAGGCGAGGAAAGCGTCGAGCTTGGCGGCGAGGTTGCCGCGGTCGGCCGCCTCCGACATGCCGAGGTGCGCCGCCGCGCACCGGAGCGGGACGAGGTTGCGCGCGCTCACCGTCACCGTGATGCCGTAGCAGAACTTGGCGCAGGCGTCGAACGCCTCCACGCCGCCCG
Organism: Leersia perrieri; assembly: GCA_000325765.3. NCBI lineage: Eukaryota > Viridiplantae > Streptophyta > Magnoliopsida > Poales > Poaceae > Leersia > Leersia perrieri. The sequence continues at coordinate 16,045,755 of CM002480.1, read as the reverse complement.
GGAACCCCGGGAGCTCGATCACCTCGCCGCCATTGCCGCCGCATCCGGACTCCGCGCAGAGGGCTTGCAGAAGCAGGCATTTCGAGAGCAGAGGAAACTGTCATAAAAATTACGGCAACATTGTTAACAAATTGTTCGAGAACAAATGAAATGATCCAAACATGCAACCGAAACAGCGAATCCTCCCATGATAAACAAGGCATCTTATGCCAAGACAAATCCCCTAAAATTAGAATCTTTATGATCGAGAATGGTTCAGAAAGATCCGTGTTCCTGAACCACATCAAAACAGGAAAAAGGAACAATCTTTCATCTCCCATTACCTTGTGAAGCTGATAAAGGCAGTCACCCACCAAGATTTGAAGGTCAGTGGCGACCTCTGTGCAGACAGACCTGTGAAGAACAAACCCACAAGATCAGGCAACCATAAATCTCCTCAGACAGGCAAGGATTGCACAAATCGATCAGGATCAGGCAAAACACCTCACGGACTCATTGGAGAAGAAGGTGTCAGGCCGGGTGCCAAGTTTCATAAACTTCATCTTGGCCGAGCGAGTCCCTGGCCCTCTTTCTCTCTCGCTTGCTAAAATGGGAGTCTGAAACTTTCACTGGGAGGTTGGTTATAACCACTGGCTAGGCCCTGACTTTCTGTGAGCCCTTGGAAATGGTTTCTTGGTGGCTCTACTTATATCATCATGCCCAAGTGGTTGGGGG
>CM002480.1:16016027-16044941 GCA_000325765.3 Leersia perrieri | reverse complement strand
AGAGAGAGAGAGGAGGGGTGCGAAGGGGCCAAAGATGGAAAATGCAAGATTTTTAAAGATAAAGACCAACAATTTCAATAATTTAATACAATAAGGGATCTTTTGGAACACATGAATTTGACATGATTTTTATATAAGTTGGCTTGATTTCATACAAGTCCTGCCTGCATTTCAAAGGAAGACCAACTTGAGGTTATTTGATCTGGGGTGAGTGAAGGGGAAATTGCAGTGCGACTATTCGTATACCAGACTGTCATTGATGAACTCTGATGAGTGTAGCAATAGCAAGGGTATTGATTAGGATTTGGGACATGAATTGGAATAGGACATGTGAAACAGGGACCAGAGTAGTATGAAAAAGTCAGGATGGATGGGCTCAGAAATGAGTAGGATCATGCAGGTTTTTTGCTGGGGATCAGATGAGCATGATGGGCTCCAAACTGCAGGACTCAGTTGGTTCACTAGTTTAATGCTATCTTCTAATGCAGGCGATAATTACTGTCACATCAATCAATTTAGTTATATATAATCGAGAAAAAACTTAGTAACAAGGCCTTGATAACGTCTTTTGAAAATATCATTGTCATACAGTGGTCAAGAATTGAAATTACCTTCGTAATCTTAATTAGATCATCAGGTGTATGTGAAGTGGGGTTAGCAGTTGGTCACAGGGGAATGTATGTCTAACGTTAGGTCGATTGATTGAGTTAATTCAGATAACCTATTGCTAATCTAATTAGCTACGTTTGCGTTTGGTCGTGTTTTCATTAGCATCTACGGTTAGGCGTGACATAGGTAGGTTAGCTACTTAGCGTTGTTAAATCAAAATGGAGTGGAGGTGGAGCACCTCTGGATAAAATTTTTATCCAATTCTTGTCACCACTTAATCAAAGACGCGGCAATTAGTAAATCAACTGGTGGGTCCAGACAAAAGGAAAAGCTTGCACTGTCTGCCGCCTTAAAAGTTCTACTTTAATTAAGCGAAATCTAATGGAACCTTTTTTTTTATTTTTGCTTTGTCATATTGAAGTTCTAATGGAAAAAAAAAACATGTGAACATCTGCTCTCTATATTGTGTTTAGTTCGGTATCTAAAAAAAATACCGTGTTTATTCTTACAGAATGGCCTTAATTTAAACAAAGGAGTGATGCCTGTTATTGTTAATTTGGATTATTTAAAACGCAGGTTAGAAGTTTGGTTATATATACAAATAGTCATGGCTTGAGCTAATTATTAAGGCTGCCCGTTTATTTTCTCAACCATTGTATCGGATCAAGCGCCTGCCACTTGTTACTATTTTCCTCTTTATGAATTCTGACATAGAGGGCAGCAAGATTCTATCGTTTCAGGAAATTCAGACTTTCAGAGCTCACGTCCCCATAATTTACGAGATGTCCATAGAGTACTCCATGAGGGCATGGCTTGAGCTCTACTAGTCCGAGGGTTTGACCTAGCTGTTCAAAGGTTCAGAAACGCATGGTTATTTTCCTAGTGATTAACTGGACAAACTCATCGGTTACTGGGCTAACACCTTAGTTTATCAGAGCTTGCCACACCCTGTCTGGAAATATGGAGAGCAAACACGAATATTAGGGGAGGCTAATTAAGAAAGGAAAACTTCAGTGATACGATTGAATGGAACACCTGAAGGTCTCCCGTTTTGTCACTCATGTTAATCTATTCTCCATGATAGTGTGACTGCAGGGTCATCATTGGTTATATATAATACTGATTCCCTACACTGAGCTCAACATCTCTGAAACCAGTTTAATTTATGTGAGGATAGCGTTAGCGTGGCACCTGAAATCATGCTTTTGAGTTCAAGGATTTAATCATTGCAATCTACTTATTTACAAAGGCAGGGCAACAATTTCTTTTTCTTTTTGTTTGAGGTTTCCTCTTTTTTGCTACTGAACATCTGTATTTCCTTTCTTTTTTATGACCTTTTGAATTCAAAATATCCATCTACTCCTAAGAGCCTATTCGTTTCACAGGATAGAAAAAAGATAGAAAAAGTATAGAAATATAGTGGTAAAACAGAGGAACATAGATACCAGGAGCATTCGGATTGTAGGATAGGAAACAAACAGTAAAAACCGAGCTAATCTCCATTCATTAATAAAATCGTCGGTTCCCCACCTTCGTTAAAATCGCCGGTCTCTCTCCTCGAGCTCATACCGGCGACCTCGTCTTTGCCGACCGCCATCGTCGCTGCGCCGTCGATCCGTCGCTGCTGGCCGGCCGCCGAGCTCGCCCCCCTCCCCCGTTGACCTCGTCTTCGCCGGCCGCCATCGTCGGGCGCCCGCAGTGTCCAGCCTTCTTCGTCTCCGCCGGCGGCCGCGAGGCTCCTCGTCTCCGCCGTCCGCGACACCGATCCACGCCGGCATCGACCTCCATGGGCGGTCGCCGACCTCGATCTGCACGCTGGCGCCGACGTCCACGTGGGGATCCCGTCGCCGACCTCCAGCTGCTGCCTCGCCTCCACTCCGAAAGACGGTATCGATCACCACCGTCGTCGACCTCCAGCCGCCGCCCTCGCCTCCACGACCGGCCTAGAAGGTTAGTCTAATTGCATATATTAGGACTTGATTCACTCCTTCCAACGCGAAGGAAACGAAAAACATGAGGTCGGAGCGGATGTTTTTTTCCCGTGTTTTTCCTCTGGAATCGACATCTAAGGAACTTTTTCTCCGTTTTTCCTGTGATGGATTTTGGTGATCCGAATGGAAGGATAGGAATTTTTCCTGTTGAATAGTATTCCTCCAAATTTCCTCCAAAAAACCAAAAGGAAGACAATAAAGAAGCTGGACTGTCCGACGCTATATAAATGTCCTAGTTACATAGTCTGAACCAAGTCCTGTAGTTATGTTCCAGAGCCATACACAAAAATAATAATGTCTCTTGTATTAAAAAGAGAGAAAAAAGTGTCTTGTGTAAAGTACTCTTATGATTATAAAATACAACCAGCCAACCTAGTTGTACTCTGCCTGTTCAGTTTTATTGCATCCATTCAGGAGCAATGATTTAGAAGCACACCTACTCTATCATGTCACCGAAATAATACCGCCCTCTGAAGATATGCTTCATATATTCATATCTGCCAAATAGCATGTCTTGCTCTTGAATGGTGAACATGCCCTTGCAGTACGTGAAGAGGCCGGCCCGACCTGCTGCCTCCTTAATTTCTCCATAATTTCTTCAGTGTCTCCAATGAGTTTCTTTTTACATCGTTGTAAATGTACTTTAACTTTTCATTCACTGCTTTTCCATTTTACTACGCGTAGTAATTTATCAGCCTCTCTTGAACAAAGCAGTTCTCATTCCGGCAGCAGATTCTGGAGAGGATCATCGAGTGTGGCTTGGGGAAATGCAAATGCAACGAGTCTGTTTTTTTAAGATAGTCAGAATAAATAAAGCTCAGCAGCCCAGCTTAAGACATGCCTCTCAGTTGGACCGAAGTTGTCTGGACCATGGGTGTCGCTGTACTTGCGATAACCGAATAAATTCATAAGCCCAGTAAGGCAAACTCTAGGCCCACCCATAACACCCCCAACCCAACAATCTATTCTATGGCCCATAAAAGACAATCTTTTCGACAGCCCACATAGGCCGAAATCTGTTGTAGTATTGCTGCAAGGCTGAACCATTGTTTTTCGTTTCAGCGGTTCTATATTCAGAAGGAATTTTATTCACTGCTGCCGTCATGGCTCTTCGTTCCTAGTGGTGGATTTTCTAGACCTAAGTTGGCTGAAATTCTTTACTGTTTTAATCACATTATGCAAGCAAATGTTAGATTTTGAATTGTGATTCTTTCACTGGTGTGTGGAACAGCCGATGACCGAACAGCTCACAGGCAAGAGAGGAGGACCGCAGGGTGAGGTGGAAGGGATGGCCGCGCGTGAGAAAAAGAAACGGGCGGCCGTTACGAAGGTTTTGGGCCGCACGGAACGGCTGGGGTGCTGCTGCTCGCGCGCGCGCGGCTTGGGCGACCGCGTGCACGCGTTCTTCCGTTGGCAGGCCGTGGGCTGCGAAAGGATGAAGCAGGCCGGACTGGTCCGGTTGCTGCCCATGCAAGGAAAAAGGAATATGGAGAGAGGAGTTGGGCTGGAATGGAAAAGGAGGATGGTCAAGGCCCGAATGTATAGTAGAGTTTGCTCTTAATTCTCAAAAAAAAAAAAAACAGAGAGTAGAGTTTGCCCTTTTCTGAGAGATTTTTCGGAGAAGAGAATGGATGGATTTGAGTTTGAATTGGAATTCAAGTTGGATACTTGAACTCATAAAATTATTGGAATCCAAGGGAGGGAAATCAAAGGTGAGACTTGGAATAATAAAGGAATTTGTATGGGGAATTCTTTGGGAGGACTCAACAAATATACATGGTACTGAATTTGAATTATAGAATTCAAATTCCAGGCATGAATTAAGAGGTATTTGTGTGCGGAAGTTGAGAGGAATTTAAGGATGCGTAGTTGAGATGATAATTGGACGGGATGTAATATGGTGGAGTGTAAGGGAATTTTTATGAGAGGTTCAACGATGATAATTGTAAGTGAAATTGAATTACGGGAATTCGAATTTTTAAGACTAGGATTTTTGAGTGGTTGATTTTATGGACATCAAGGAGATAAAGTAATTGAGACCTTTGGCAGGACTTACGACTCTTCACACAGAGCGAAATTTTTACGGATAGATTTTACTAAATGATTGTGAAAATCAGGACGTTAGAACATATACATGTCCAAATACATTGTGTTAGAAAATATCGCATCCCATCATTCAAAGATTGCTACTTTGAGACGGGGTGGTACCATGTTACACAATGAAGAAAGCCAACGACCTAAAGGGCGAAAAGACAAGACAATAGATAATTTCAACACTAAGTGATAGTGCAAGTGCAACAAAGGAAGCAGGCATTGCAGCACAAGACCATGGAGTTATAATTCTCCTAGCTGCCCTCTTGCTCAAACTTGCCTATAGAACTATGTGTATGAAATCGAAGGAGGCGACAAGGACCGCATCATCTAACGCTCATTTTCGTCCACATCAATCTTGAAGTCATCCGATGCATCGATCGTCCACATCATCATGCATGGCATGCCATGCACCACTTTTTTTTTTCTTCAAAAAGAGAAAAAGAAAAGCTGCACCGCTCTCTGTGGCCGTGTCTGCCTAGCTACGAGCCTCCTATTTAATTTGCATCTTCAACATGTCAACTGGCATACGACAAATGTGCCCCCAAAGGCCCAAATACGTGAAGCAATTTACATACACTTCATCCCAGATACAGTTGTTTAAATATACAATGGAGTAGTAGTATAGTACAGGTAGTAGTTATACACACACATATTGTATACTGTGTATATAGGGGTATGTGTGTACTGATGGTCTACATCTGCATGCAGCAAAGCAATGCAAAGGCAATGCTGGGCAGTGAGATGAGCTTGGCCATCGTGGTACAACCAGGATCGGGGTGAATGACCCGTAGTAAGATGAGAGAGAGGAATAGGAGGGACAGGACCATGTGACAAGGGTACTTGGTTTCCAAACCCTAGAACTCTGCTGCAGCTGCAGGCAATTGAATGTCTTGTGTTTGCTCGTAAACACCAACCCAGTCACACCCATGCCTTGCTATGTGGGGGTGCAGCGAAGAAATCTTGGCCAATGAAGTGCACTGGAGCCATGCATGGACATTGATGAAGGCACAAGAGGCTTTTGGACAGCAGAGGAGACATCTTCTGGATACTCCAGCTGCCAGTGCTGCAATCATTCTGCTGCATCCTCCTCTGCCCAACGAGCCACTAGACCAGCTTCTATTCCATGGCCTGGCCTGCCCTGATTAGGCCGCGTTTAGACGTAGGAAAAATTTTGACCAAAAATATCACATCAATATTTGGACTGTATACTATGAGACGAATCTTTTGAGTCTAATTAATCCGTCATTAACACATGTTGGTACTGTAGCATATATGGCTAATCATGACAAAATTAGGCTTAAAAGATTCGTCTCGTGATTTAAAGTCGGACAATGCAATTAGTTTTTTTTCATCCACATTTAGTACTCTATATATGTGTCTAAACATTTGATGTGATGGAAAAGTTTGGAAGTTTGAATTTTGAAGGAGGGAATTAAACGCAGCCTTAGTTTATTTGTCCACTCTGTTCTCTTCCCTGTTCCGGACACCACTATGCGCGTAATTGCTAGAGGAACCTAGCGTGCCACTGCCACATATGCAAGCTTGCCCAGTCACAATGTAAAACCTTTAGAAGCTGCAACATTCCAGTCACGCACAATACTATAAAATTTAGGCCCTATTTGATTTGGAGAAAAAACATAAGAATTTTGTATAGGATTTGAATTCTATAGGTTTTTTTTGCTAGATGTGTCTTTGAAACAAACCATAGGGATTCCTATGAAATTCATATGGAATTGCTTCTTCCATGTAAGTTTTGAAGTATTTTTAACATGAGGTGCAACCTTATGAAAAAGTTTCTTTTATTCTATCTCTCACTTTAAATTCATGTGTTTTTCATGCGGTGCAATCAAGCGGTCATTTCTGTATCTTTCATGTGTTTTACAATACTCTGTTTTACACATGCATTTCTGTGAAAAATCATGTGTTTTTTCTATTTCTTTATTTTTACAATCATATGATTTAAAGGGGTCTTAAACCAAATTAGCTAACTTATGTTCCACGCAGAAATCTGTGCTTCGACGAGGTACGGTAACAACGCCGACTACAACCGTAGGTTAGGGACCGGATTGACATGGAATAAAAACAAGGTTTGATTGAGCTTAGAATGATGGCCAAGATTACAAACCTGCAATGGATGATGAGGTGATGACGGGACGTGGGGTCCAAAGTGACTAAGATGCAAGGATGTCAAAGGTATCTCTAGTAACGGTGGAGCCATCGGGGCACCTTGCCGCTATCCAGAGAGAAGAGGAAGAGGAGAGGGGAAAGGGAAGGAAGAAGGCTAATTGAACGAACTTATCGGTGCCATAGTCCTTAGGTGGTTCCCGACGTAGGTTAGACAATATGACGTAACATTGGGTTATGGAGGTGGTGGCACAGATGCCGTGTGAGATCATGTAGCAATAGTGTACATCGTACAGACAAAAGGAGGAGGTAAAGAGATGTACGTTACTACTACTACATAGTGTGTATCCTGGTTTAACATGTAAGTACGTTACTACTATTATATTATATAGGAGAAATTTGTTATGTATTTTTAAGTGACGATAAAATCAATAGTCGACGCATGTTTACATACTCACTCTGTCTTAAAATATGACATATCGGCCTTATAACGTAGTCTTACAATATGCTATGTTTAATTCTAGATGGCTACTCGCTCCATTTAAAAAGACTTTATTGTAACAATGTCAATTTAAACATTTTTAACGTTTACCCTTAATATGAAAAAATAAAAAAAGATCGATCATTTAAAAATAGTTTACTAGATTTGCCGTTAGCCATGCTATTATAATATGTATTTTTATTTAAAAATATATTTTTGAATATGTTAGTCAAAATATCGTCATGAAGCCGTGTTGAAAAAATATACCTAAAGAACATAGAGAGTAGTAGTATATTTAACGCAGAGGCCGTACCTGCGTTCAGCTTAGAAATGCAGCTGATTATTTGGGACACGGATAAGAGATATGGTAGAGAGAATTTATGTGTTCTGACTAGCTTTGCCATTGAGTTGTTTGCTTCATCCTCCTTTTCCTTTCTTTGCACTGTTCGGGCAAACAAGTTCTGCCATGACTTGAGAGATCAAATTCTTGCTGCCGTGGTGCTGGGGTTCTGTGAGGCCAGCGTCTGGAACAAAGGACTTCAGCAGGAGTTCCGCCCAAAATTCATTAATAAAGAAAAAATGACGTCAGCACTCCACACTACTCTCTTTGTCTTATAATATAACCTATTCACATGTAATATTTGACCATTCGTCTAATTTAAAATTTTAATACAAATATAAAATTAATAAATTATATTTAAAATACTTTTGATAATAAATTTTTGAAAAAAAATATGTGATCAAACATTACAAACAGAAAGTCAAAATCACATATATTAGGAGATTGAGGAAATAGTATTCCTATGTGAAGGAATTAAGGGCCTGTTTGATTTGAAACTAATTTGTGCCCTATCAATTTTAGGGCAACTTCAATAGTAATGGATGTATGTTTGGTTTGATCCCAATTCTTGTCCACACCTGTATAAATTATACTCTAGTAAATTTGGTAGTGCTAAACTTGCCACGGTTTTGACACTACCAAAATTTTGATAAAACACAAAATGGCTCCAAACCAAACTAGCCCTAAGTTGCCAACATATCACCAATTCACCACCGTCCACGTGTTTTCCGACTCATTCAATATTTCCATCGAGCAATCCCGGGGGACGGACGCACGCACGGTCGCACGGGACGGCCGGCGCGGCACGACCTGCTAACGCCCGGCCGGCGCCAGCGCGACGCGCCCGCACCCGCACCCGCCCGACAGCCGGTGCGCACGTACACGGAGACGTCGGGACGCGCGCACCAGGGGCGAACCGTGGGTCGCAGCGCCTGGATTCCCTGCGCTGCCGTCGTCGGCGCGGTGGGGTGGGGCAGGGCAGGACAACAACGTGCGGCCGCGAGCGACAAGGAAGCCTTTTTCGCGTCACTACTCACGACGGCAGCAGCTGGGGCCAGACCAATGGTACGTTGCGCTGCTGCTGCTGCTGCTGCTGGTCTGCGTCTCGCGCGGACAGTACAGTACCATGCACAGTATGCCGGCCGGCGAGCCGGAGATCGATGGATGACAAGATCGGTGAGGGACCTGTGGCGCAGTCATATAGGAGTAGTATGCATGCGGGTGGCACGGGGGAGCGCTGCTGTACGTTGTAGGGCTAGCACGTACCTACCGCTGTAGCGGCGACGGGGAACTTTTCTTTTCCTGTTATTATTACTGGAGTTGTACTAGAAGATCTTCACGAATCGGGACACGATTTTTGCATTTCTAGCAGCGTACCGCGTGGCAGTCAACCGTTAGTGGCGGTCATAATGTCTTTTTTTTTTTTACACCGGCGGTCATAATGTTAATGCCATACAGGGAGTAGTACAAGTTTTTTTTTTCTTTTTTCTTTTTTTTGTTGTTGCGGGGAAGTAGTACAAGTTACATGGGTGATGTGAACTGCGCGCGGATGTACCATTCTTCAGTGAGCTAACCGTTCACCTCTCCGGTGCACCATTTGCTATGCCAGTCTCGGCTCCACAGAACACAATTCACTCCGGCCTACCGGCTACAGCATCCCAATTCCCAAACCTCGTCGCACACGGCACACGTCATCGCCGCACCACGACAATATGTGTGAGTAGTAAGTCAATCACACGTGGGATTTGTGGCCTTGTGGGCACTGCCCCTGCCCAACGTTATGACTTCCCGGCTCTCGCGCGCGCGAATCCCGACGTACGGCCTCTCTCTCGCGCGCGCAGCAACAGAACCGGCCTTACCCTCCTCCAGTCACCGCGTTGCCGCCGGCCGCCGCGACCATACGCCGTGCATACTGTACTTATCATTTGGCCTTTTGCACTGTTAACCATGACGCCCGTGTCCGCGCGGATGGATGGATCGACAGGCGATTGATGAATCTCTTTGATTTGGGCCACAGTGTGACGGGAGATTTGGCTGCTCGGCTACTCTCCGTTTTTCTGCCGAAGCACCAACTCCGGAATCCGCGCCAGCCGCAGCATGCAACACGCAGGGAACAAGAACTTTATCACCGCAGACTGGCGACGACTCTGCTCGATCACACACTCACCTCTCTATCCGTGCGCGCGCATGCAAGCACACGCAGAGAATGAACGGGACGCCGATCCAGCCGGGGCCCCGGGCGTACCGTGCGTGTTCTTCGAGCTCAACGAGCCAGCCAAGCTCCCACACCGGCTCCAGGCAGGCCAGCTCTCAAACCGGAGCTCGGAAAGTGAAAATATATACCCGGTTTGGTTACTACGATCACCCTCCATTAGTCCCGCTAAAAGGCCAATTACTCAATTTTAGGAGTTGTTTAGATTGTTGCTATTTTAAATCATTTTATTATTTGACAAACTTCCAAAATTTAGATGCATTTAGTTTGTTACCAAATATTGCCAATGCCTATATAATTTAGGGCCTGTTCAATTTATTGCCAAAATCAACCTTACCATTTGTTGGTAAAGCCAAATTTTGGTAATGCCAAAATTTTGATAAGTTGAAAATGTGAAGGCAATTTTTAGTTTGTCACCTTATCAAATATTGGCATAAATTTGTGAGGAGAAGTTTCTAGAATGTTGCCAATTCTATGAACATTACCAATATTTGGTAGCAAACCAAATAAAGTCAAAATTTGGCAACTTGCTAAATAATGGAATGGTTCAAAATGACAACAATTTGAACATCCTTTAGTAAAATTTTAGAAACTTCTCCTCACAAAATTATACCAACATTTAGAAAGATAGCAAACTAAACATCACCTCCATATTTTGACCTTGCCAAAATTTTGGTATACCAAATTTTGGTTTTGCCAAAATAAATGGTAAGATTTATTTTGGCAATAAACTGAACAAACCCTTAAAACAAGAACTAAACGTGAATTGAGAATTTGAGATTCATGTGAAAGGACCAATATTAGTTTACTGAAGTTGGTACTGATAATTTTGCCGAAAATTAGTATTTTAAAGAGACAACACAAAAACATGTAATTTCGCTTCTTTAGGGCAGTCCCAATGGTGTATTAATGATGGTTTCTATCCTCATTTAACAATATGTCATGTAAACATAATTAATGAAGAAAGCTAAAATCTTAGAAATGTTTTCCTCCTGAATAAACCACGTCTTCTCTTTCTACAATACACTATGAAATCACCATTAGAGCAGGTATAATAGCGAGCTATAACCTGACTATATACTTACGTGGAAGAGAGATAAAAAAAAAAGAGAGAGGAGTGGCCTCATATTTAACAGCCAGCTTTATACGTGCTAGTATAGATATGCATTGAATACATAGTGGCAGAGAAAAATTATAGCCAACCTTATACCCTACCTACTATACAAGTGAGCTCTATATAAGCTTATAGCCAACAAGTGAGCTATATTATCAATCTCGCTCTAAGAAGAAACTCTTAGTTTCTATAAAGCCTATGCCACACTCACCATTGATGTAAGAAGATAGAGTTGAGTGAGAAAAAAGAAATAATTATTACCTGAAGACATCTCCATTATGGAAGATAGTAGTTGTTTCTATAAATGATTTCTTGTATTGTGAAAACTGAAAACCGTGTAAGGTTTTTTCATTGGACTGCCCTTAGAGTGTCTTTGGTTCGGGGATTAGGTAAAATAGGTTAGACACATTCCAGATTTTTTGGCAGGTTGATTCCAATTATCTGTTAGGATATGATTAAGGGGGGTTAAGGAGAGCAACTTTTCTCATGCAAGAAGAGCAAGGAGAAACATAAAGTTTAACCATACTTGCGTGCAACGTGTTAATCTGACTGTTCGGGTTCCAGTGAACAATTTAAAATTTAATATAGGACTGCCATACGAGAAGAAATTTCTTTATCTTAAACCTGTACGGGGCTGTTTGAATGAAAAAAAATACTCTCTCTATTTCTAAATGATATTCATATTTGATTTTGATAGTAATACAATACAATCTTGCATGTCACTTAATTTACATAAATCTACGTGTATGGTCGTTACTACAATCTGGTGTTGGTCAACTAAAACATACATGCATCTAAAAGGCATTTACTTCTACACGGAAAAACGAATAGACCAATACTCTCTTGTGTAAATATGAAGATCAATTAAAGACATTTTTAAATTTCTAATATGAAGATCATTTAGAGATGAGGGTACTATCAAAAACGTAGTAATTGTTTTTTAATTTTTTTCATGCGCACACTTCCTGAACAACTAAACATTTCTTTTTTTAAAATAGTTTACTATATGAAAGTTATTTAAAAAATTAAATTAAATTATTTTTATGTTTAAAAAGCTAATAATTAATTAATCATATACTAATGATGTTTATCATTTTCATGCAACTAATATTCTTTTTTCCTTTTCAACCCACACATTCGAACACGGCCTATGTATATGGAGTGTACAAATATAGTATGACCATGTTATTTTAAAAACCAGAAAAATAAACTATCCTATTCATTTTCATAGGTAGAAATTCTCTTTTATCCATACTGTCACTATTGATTTCCCTAAATCAGTTTCCACACAAAATAGAAATGGGACCGGTAGATGAGTTTAGTTGGGACATTTGTACAACACAGTCACAGGTAGAGCACGGCATTCTGTTGATATATAGTCTATAGATCGTATATGACAAATCCACTTCTTTCACAGTATCCGTAATACCGTCATATATAGCATGCCAATATAATTTTTCACCATGTAATTTTTCATAAAAATGATTTGAGATACACTATTTGCGAAGCAGTCCTTTGCCAGTAGAGTAACGTTCCGGTGCTCTATTGGCAGTATTATACTTCCAGTAGAAATGATAGCAGTCCTTTGCCAGTAGAGTAACATTCCGGTGCTCTATTGGCAGTATTATACTTCCAGTAGAAATGATCTTAATTGTCTATTTAATAGGACAATAGTCATTTACTAATAAGTCAATAGGGGTAAGACTATCTCCTTCCTGAAGGATGAAATCCATCAGATCCGAATCGACTCAAACGCACCGACGACTCCCACGCCACGCTATTTACCTCTTTGCAGTTTTTTCTCTTGAACGATCGTATCCTTAAAATTTATATTGTCCTAAAATATTTGATAGTATAAGTATATAGATTCAACGATCAACATTATTTTATACCGTCGGTAGAGCGCGCACCAGAGTAGACCTCTTGCCAGTATTAATATCCCGTTTTGTATAGTTTAGCAACATATGTTTGAAAACCCCACCGGTAAAAATAATCATGAGATTTAATGTGCATGCAAATTAAGGCCATCAATTAACCTCCCCCTGCTTTTGCATTCAGGGCATTAAAGCGCTTTCGATCATACCAGAGGTGAAACCGAAGGTTTTAGATTGAACACCCATGCAAGATGGATTGTGATTTGTGAACAATCTCCCTGCGCGTGATGCACACTGTGAATGGATCCATATATGATAGTGAGCGAACGTGGTGACAAACCCCGGAAAGGCCATGCATAAAATGAGATACTTCTATTGTCGTACATAAGATTGGATAGAGAGTGAGCGATCGAACAGTGGTTTAATCTCTCAATCTAGTTTCAATCCCAATAAGATCCAGATATAAAAGCATAATGACATGAAATTACTACTACCAGCCACCGTCCCAGGCATATGATCAATCATCCCGAGTTTAAACTAGTACACAGAACACCACCAATCACACGCGATTAGAGAAGACACGGATCGATCTAAAACCTCTAGTGAACACAAGTAGTCACGAAGCTAGCAAAAAGCGCCGCATTGACTTCCGGCATCGTCCACATACGATGTTCGAGCCAGCGGCGGCGCGGCGGAGATCTCGACGTCGCCGTTTAATTTAGTTCAGGTTCCGCCCCTGCGGCTGCGGCCAATGGCGGACGACGGCGCCAAGACCTCCATATACGGCGGCGGGCAATGGATCACGTCCTCGAGCAGCCCCTGCGGCATCATCGGCAACCCGCAGTACTCACCATCGTCGTCGACATCGCCGTCCTCGCAGTCCTCGACGACGTCCCACGGAGACGCCTCGTAGTACGGCATCTCCACCTGCTTCGGCGCCGGCACCGGCGACGCGTGCGGCCGGTTCGCCGGGTAGAACCCGTGCAGAACCTCCTGCAGAAGCCCCGCCTCCGGTGGCTCCCGCCGCAGGAGGCCGCCCCACTCGTCGTCGTCGTCGTCGTACGCTCCCGGCGCGGCGAACGTCGCTGAGCCGGCGGCTGTCGTGGTGGTGGTGGTTGTTGCGGGCGTGGTGATGGCGACAGGAGGCGTCGGCGTGGGCGTCGGCGTCGGGGTGGAGATGGGAGTGCGAGTGGGGTTGTGTGAGCGGATGTGGGAATGTGCGTGGGCGTGGGCGTGGCCATGGCCGGCGTGGTGGAGGAGGAGGCAGCCGTGGGGGGATGAGCTCATGAGGAGGTTATGGAGGAGGAACGTGTTGAGCGGCTGCTGCTGCGTCGCCGTCGCTGTCGTCGCGCCGTGCGGAGACGGCGGGAGGGCGGTGAGCCACGGCCAGCACCCGCCTGCGGGCGAGACGACGGCGGCGGAGGACGGGACGGGGAAGTTGGTGCGGGCCCTGGTGCCGCGCATGGCGCGCGCGGCGACGTCGTAGGCGCAGGCGGCCTGCTCGGCGGTGTCGAACGTGCCGAGCCAGCGCCGCTCCTTGGACGCCGGGTCGCGGATCTCCGCCGCGAACCGGCCCCACGGACGCCGCCGCACGCCGCGGTAACGCGTCCCCGTGGCGGAGCCGACGATGGCGCCGCCGTCCGCGCCGCCTGGCGACGGGCGCTTGGCCCGGTGCTGGTGCGCGTGCGCGCTGGCCGCCGCGTCGTCCATGGCGTGATGCGCCTGCATGCGGGATAGTGGATGGATCGATCGATCGGACTGTGCGTTGTGAGGGTTGGAGGGGAGTGTGACCGTGTGTGGGCGCGGCGGATTTGGGGGTCCTGGGGGATGATGACTTGATGAGATGAGATGGCGCGGCTTTGCCAGCTTATATAGAGGGAGGGGAAGGGATGGAGGATGTGAATGTGACGAAGGGATATGGTGCGTCTGCCCGCCTGGGTTTGGAAAACATCCTCATGGCATGACATTGGTAAGGATGGGCCCTTGTCTCTGTTATTGCTCCTGTGCTAGTCTCTCTGGTATTTTCACCTCTTGAGGTGGTGTTTGGATCGTGTATGGGATGTTTAGATGTTTATTAGGAGTATTAAATATAAACTAATTATAAAACTAATTACATAAATAAAGGCTAATTCGCAAAACGATTTATTAAGCCTAATTCATAATTAGCATATGTTTAATGTAGCATCACTTTTGCTAATCATAGAATAATTAGACTTAATAGATTCGTCTCGTGAATTACTCTTTATTTATGTAATTAGTTTTGTAATTAGTCTATACTTAATACTTTTAATTGATATTCAAACATTCGATGTGTGACGAACTAAACTTTAGTCCTTATGATCCAAACATACCCTGAGTAGGAGTATGATCAAGGACCTCCGTGTATGTACAAGTTGATAGGCAATGCATCAATCGTGATGGATCGCTCCGGCCACTATGACCTTTCGAAAAAAAAAGAGACTTGAGAAAAGGGGAGTAGCTATATAATTTTGACAGAAAATCAACAGAAAACGTTGAAATATAATTGTAAATATAATTGCATGCTAACTCGTATGTAGTTGTAAGCTTGTAAGAATTCAAAACATGTGATACCTCAGTGGTGAAGATATTTTTTTTCTTCAGTGGTGAAGATATGCGAGTGAAAGTCATTGGTTTGATTCCTCCCATCAGCATGCGCGCGTATGTGCTGCTACCTTTTTCATGTGTCCCCTTATACATGATCTCGGAGCGAATGGCAACATTTTATCACGTGCCCACTGATATTTGGACCTATGGATAGTGTGATCCACTTGTCAGCAAACACGTCCCTCTGACTTTACGTCACACGAACAACATGACAAGTTTGATTAATTACTCATCGTTTGATATGTAACAAAATAGTTTGTGTGTAATCTTGTTTCACTAATGAACTTCTAGAAGTCCTTTTTTCCGTAATTTTGGACGAATTTCAACACATTTCAAATGGAACTTAAATGATTTCAAACGGGATGACTTTATCTGTAAGAAAATCAAATAAGATGCAAATTTCAAGACGGCTCAAGATAAGTTTGATTGAGTTTTATTGAGATTGTGGAACTCTTGTACCTGTTGGGTAACACTATATGTATACTATGTGTTTTTGATGGTGCGCGGTGCACGGCACAAAATGCCGTAGTACTTAGGGCAAGTCTAATAGAAGAGAGATAGCGTGCAACTTAATTTTGTCCATGCATGGTAATTATGTATAACCTCCATTTTAATTTACTTATCATTATGGGTTCAACCTAAGTCAATCATGTGTATCGTCGACCATTAATTTTTGAAATTCCATACAATTTGACAGCATTTGAATTACTCAGTATGAAAGTATTTCTCATGATGAATCTAAAAATATAAAATTTTTTATGATAAGCTGTACGAGTTTATGAAAAATAATTCTCAAATATTAAATTGTTTGACTTGTGACAAACCTAAAATGACAAATAAATAACGGGGGAATATTAATAAATCATGTACAATACATTATCTCTACATTAGTTATAGTGCTGCAATCCCAGTAATCTAAAATATTTTATTTCATTTATTTGTGCAATATAATATTCCTTTCTTTCATTTTTCTTTCAGGGCTTGTTTAGTTCCAAAAATTTTTGGATTCAGGTGTCATATCAAACGTTTGACCGGATGTCGGAAGGCTATTTTGGTTACTAATTAAAAAACTAATTACATAGGATGTTAGGAAACCGCGAGATGAACCTATTAAGCCTAATTACACCATCATTATAGCATATGTGGGTTACTGTAGCACTTATGGCAAATCATGTACTAATTAGGCTTAAAAGATTCGTCTCGCGATTTTCATGCCAACTGTACAATTAGTTTTTATTTTTATCTATATTTAATACTTCATATATATATATGCCGAAAGATTTGATGTGATGTTTTTTGGAACTAAAAATGGCCTAATTTTATGGGGAGTATATCCTATGCACATAAGCCTTCTCGTGCACACCAACTAAAAAATATCTCTAAAAATTATAGAAAAATTTATACATGTACTTACAATAGTTCTACACATATCTGTAAAGTTTTATCTCAAAATTCATTATACACAAAGAGTAATTAAAAAGACAAAATCCTAACATATTTTTTAGTCCAAAAGGCTGTCAGATTTTTCATCTTTTTGTTATGGCTAAAACATAATGAATTTTAAGATGAATTTTTTTAGGGAATTTTAAGATGAAATTTTACAGATGTGAGTAATACTATTAGAAGCACATGTATAATTTTTTCAAGATTTTTTTATGATAGTTGTTAGTTGATGTGCACGGAGTGTGTACGGCAAGTTTGTGTGCATAGGATATGTTCCCCAAGTTTATGCAAGGGTTGACAGTTGTATGAGGGTGTTAACAACTTAATTTGGCCTTTTGGATTTATTTTACTGGCCAGATTAGGTTGGATGGGTAGTTGGTTTAACTCTTTATTTTGCCTCCACGCAAAAAAAAAAAAAGAAAAACTCTTTGTTTTGCCAAGCTTTATAATTGGGTATTGGCATATTTTGGTATGCAGAAGCTAGCTTGGTCAAGACAGCTTGGGAACTTATGCATATATCAGCAGCTTGATTGCCTCGAGAGTTTTCTATCGGCACTGTTTACATGCAGGATGCTGCCTGAGGAAGTTTCTATGCCACACCGGTGCTGATGGACATGGGTGCTGAATTGCTGATGGACATGCAGGCAGTGCAGACTGCAGATGCGTCACACACGAACGGATGTGTCGATCTGGTGCGCACACCCGTGCAGGCGAAGGAGACGGACCAAGGCGGTGCGTCGCGCGGAAATTGTTTGGGTGTTTGCGTCTTTTACGGAAAGTAAAGTGTAGGATTTGTTTAGATAGAATTAATGTTTAGTTACCAAATTATGAAAATCACCGTGGTGTTTAGGTGTCCTATTATATAGGCTACGGGATCAATTATAGGGACCCGAACACATTATTAATCTACTATTATTTTTCTCCGTTCTTCCTTTTCATGCCTAGGTTTAGGAGTAATTTAGCTATTCTTTGCTGATTTGTCTTGTAAATCAGTCGTATGTCTCTGCGAAATTGAGACGATCTCCTTTGCCATTTTGCCCGTAAATTGGCCGTTCGTCGTCACGTAAGTACGATATTTATCTCTTTGCTAATTTGCTTGTAAATTAGTCGTTCGATTCCATGAAAGTGAATTGATCTCGAAATCAGTTTCGCTAGACGGTTTTGATCCGACGATTTTGGCGACTTCATAGAATACACCGCAAATCGTTAGGTGTTCTGGTGTTGGTCATGAAATAGCGTCAACAGAGGGATGATTCTCAAGTCTTTCCTCACATCTTATCGTTTAAGCCTACATACTCCATATGACATCTTGGGAGCAAGTACGCGTATTGTACTTTTGCTCTTAATTAACCTTCATTCTCTGAGCAAGGAGTCAACGATCAGCAGATCGAAGAAGCCGGGATCGATCGATGGACGATGGCTGATGCAAACAGCAAGACGCTGCTCGCGACGCAACTCGTGGCAGCTGCCAATGGACGCCTGCAATTAATCAAGAGCTAGCAATAGCTAGCTAGCTATACTCTCAGGGGGTGGGGGTGGTTAGTGGGAGGAAAGGAATTGGTTCTCGTACTGTAACTGCAATTATTCGGAGGCGTTGTGATTTGTGAATCACTAGTGATCACTAGTGCCGGTAGCCGTTCACGCCGCCGGTGCGTGGCCAATGGACGCGCGCGCGCAGTCACACGACTCACACCGCTGCGATTTTCGTGGCGCGCGCGTATTAATCACCTCATCATTTGCTTTTTTTTTTTTTTGAGACAACCTCATCATTTGCTCGATCGATCGCATTTGCGTTCCGCGCGCGCGCGCTCGATCTCCCACACTTCGCGTTAATTCACTAATCATTTACTCAATCCACCACCACCACCCACCACCCGCGCGCGCGTTACACCGTTAATAACATGCTAGCTAGCTACAGCTTAACTTTGTCGGGGTCGCGTTTGTTCCATGACGTCCATCCCAACAAGGGTCAAGGGGAACGAAGAAGGGAACGACGACGAGACGACCCAGCGTACGACGATATGGCCGGTTGATTTGGCGAATTGAAGCTTGCATGGGGCAGGCAAAGGCAGGGGTATTGATCGATCGGTCTCTGCTTGTCCCTGTAAAAGCAAAAGGAAAGAGACCGGGGTGTGCGCAGATATGGAAAGGCCTCTCGGCAAGCTAGGCATCACCATATATACGTGTTCCGGGTCCGGCCCGGTAGCTAGCTAGGGTTGTATACAATATGCCTGCAGCCTGCACACAAGCAGGAACAGAGGAAAAGGAGGCATGGGGGCAGAGGCGATCATAGCACCTTTGAGCCAGTCTTTTGGGATCGTGCACGGGGACAAAAGCCCGATCTCCTTGTCCCCCTCCCCCCGGTCCGCCGCCGCATGCACTATATGCTCGGCACGACACGCACAGAAGCCTCTCTCTCTGAATGCAGATCAGAGTCTGAACACTGAGGTCAGAGCCGTCAGAGCAATAGAGGCGAGCATGCATATGCATAACAACAAGGAGAAGGCTCCAAATTTGCAACACAGGCATATTTATTGCCGGACCAGAGGCTAAGAGCCTGAGAGGCGCAGGCCGGGGTGAGGTTGCATTACACTGTCATGCCATGCATGCTTGCATGAGAGATCGAGCGGTATATAGCTGCGACGAATGTATGCAACGCTCTCTGCGGACACAGTGTATAGCCCTCTACGATATAATCCGACGTGCGCGCGTACGTGTTGCATCGGCGGATGCTTGCATGGGCTGCTGGGGGTGCGCGTGCAGCCATGCAATGCAAGCGAGCGAACGGCATGCGTGCGTGCATGCGCCTGGTCTCGCGAAGTGACCTTACCGGCCGGGCACGCATGCACCTAGCTATAGCCAGGCAGAGGCTATGGCCAGGCAAGTCTCGATCCGGCGCGACACGATCTGAAGCTGTGCACGCGTAGATCCATCGATATCGATCCCGGCCGCTTGGGAGTACGTAAACGTACGTACGGTTCGTGCCGCGATGGGCCGGCCGGGTGGGTACTTTGGAGGCATCCTGTTGTCCTGCATGCCTATCCCGGCCGCCCGATCAACCGATCGATCGATCGATCTCCGCCATAGTGTAATGGAGTAGTACAAATGTATATGTTGGACCATACACAGAGGCGTTTTTCACCTTCTTCTAACTTTATATTTAAACCTATGATATACTCCGTCTATTGGTTGAGTATTTGGTTTGCGGCAAGCTTGAGGATGCACGACATGTACATGGTATCCCACAATACATACATAGATCAAAACAATATTGCACAACATGTACATTTTCTAAACTGCGTGTTTTTTTAAAGAATACACAAAAGTTATTTTAGTAAATTAAAATTTTAATTATCTAAGTCTTAAATAGTTAATACTTAATTAATCACGTGTTTATAACATTCCTCGTTTTATGGGACTAATTTAGCCCATCTGTCCAAAGGAAGACTGATTCGAACACATCCTAAGCAACACACTAGACAAAAGGAAAATAATGAGACGATGTAACTTTAGAGACGTACGTCGATACGTGGAACAAATAACCGCGGCATTCTACCATCTCTGGTCCCTCCGTTCCTTGTACACCGTGTGTCATTCTACCATCTCTGGTCCCTCCGTTCCTTGTACACCGTGTGTCAGACGTGTATTGTTAGACACCAACAGATCGACCGGTCAAACCCCCGGCAACGCAGATCTACCTTTTTGTCTTCGACTCTTTGAGCCACCAGATCTCATGGAGGAACGAAGATCGGACGGTGCTCCACCACGTACGGTACGGTAACGAGACGTGCGTGCCCGCGCGATCTGCGGCAACGGCAACGGCCGGCACGTACGTCACGCACGCACGCACGCACGCACCGGATCCGGCGGCGGGGGATGGTCCGGTCCGTCCGAGAGGCGAGACGCCGGGGTCCATACCCCATATAAACCGTACGTACCGGCCGGGAAGCCGCGTGTGCCACAACGCCACAGATTCGATCGATCTGACGCGCGCCGATGGGCCGGGTCTTCGGGCATGAGGGGGAAGGGGTAATAAAATTAGCCGGCTTTTTGTCCCCCGACGATCGTTCGACCGCCGGCCAACCGGCTGGCCGGACGGACAGACTGCCGTGTCCCAGTTGCTCTGTCACGGCTTGTGCGCGTGACGTTTTGTTCCTCCAGGTCCACGGGTCGACGTTCGTTCTGTGGATTGGTCTGCTTTCATACGGTTCATGTGCAAGTCCGTCTGTCCGTGTCGTGCTCTTTAAGCCCCTTGTCGTCTCGACGGACATACACATGTCCCAACTTAGGAAGAAGTGTTTAAATTCAGTGATTAAAATTGGTTAGCGAAAGAGAGGACTAGCCAAGATTAGATCCCGTCCCCCGCGTCGCCCTCGAGAGTCGACCCGGGTGGAACTTGCCGCGCCGGCTGTTTGCGCCGTCGCCGCCGTTCGCCTTTGGCCCCCGCTTCTTCCTCGTCCCGGCCTCCTAGCCGGTGACCAGGGGAGCGGGGGTCCTTCCTTTAGTAGATCAAGTCCTTAGGTATATGATTTGTTCGTCGTCGATGCTTGGCGGTGGAATTAAGGTTTGCCGGAGGAGCGCGGCTCCTTTGCGGTTTGTTTTTCCTGGTGGCGTCGACGATGCGGAAGCGACGACGTTGCAGGGGAATAACTTCTCCCGGCTTCTTCCGTTCTCCGGTGGTGATCTACTCCGACGCCAACGGAGAGGCCAGGGAGACCTGTTCAGGAGTCCGGGGCCGGCGCATCTTCGTCTTTTTCAGGTGATGATGTTGCTGACCCTTTTAATCTCAAGGAAGATGGTCTCTGGTGGAAATCCGAGTTGTGCTCGGATTGCCGGTGGTGGAATCAAAGGATGTGTCGTGGGTGTCGGAGTTGGCCGATGCGCCTGGGACTCGGCTTATTCGCCTAGCAGTAAGCCCTCCTCTGCGGCGTCCATTTTCTGGAGATTGGCTCTTGCGTCCGACGACGATTGGGAAGCGGCTTCGGCGGCGGTGACGAACGGATCCCTAAGGGCTTCGAGGAAGATGAATAGAAGTTTTGGTCTTCTTTGTAACTTTCCTTTTCTTTAGGTTCCTGTTTGTAAAGGAGCCGGTGTACTATGCTAAGATCAACACATTTTCCTTCTAAAAAAAAATTTTGGTTAGCAAAAGACTATAGAAGTCTCCGATCGTCCTCCTCACCTTTTTCTGAGGGAATCGTCTTCCTCGCCTTCTTTTTTCGGGCATTCACAATGCAGGCTACATGAACCGGGTTGTCCCATGACAAAATGACATGACATATAGGATAAAATATTTTGGAGACACTACTAACACAATTGAAGCCATCCTTATTGTCTTTTACATTTCATCTCTTGGTTTTAAATGTGATGGCCCCTACAGTATTTTCTATTAGCAAATCAACCCAATTTTTTATATTTGAACCCTATATAACTAGAAAAATTCAATGCATATGCCCCACTTGCATGTGGGCCCTATTGTCGGCCTCAACATCCCTGCTTCCTCTACACTGCTTCCTTCCCACCGAACCCCATCCGACTAATTCGCACGCGTGGAGGAGCTCGCCGGAGAATGGAGTAGCTCTGGCGGCGGATCGAGCAGCCCTGACGGCGGATTGAGTGGCCCCAGCGCCTTTCCCTCCTCGTTGAGTCGTCGCCACATTTCCCTCCTCTTCGGGTGCTGCTATCGCCCCACCTCTTCGTCGGTTGTCACGGATGTAGTAGATGGGGCACCGATGCTGCCTTTTCCTCATCCTTGTCAGGTTGGCACGACGGAGCGAACCGAGGACGGCTGTTGTCCCCTCCTCTTCATCGGGACGCACCGCTCCCCTCCTAGTCGGACGCCGCCACCATCACCTCTCTGTCGTCTTCAATCAGGAGGCGCGAGGAGCTGGACCCATGGTGATACAAGATTTGGTAGTCTCTCCTAGTTTTTCATGCTTCTGACAAAGCCGCTCGTGGCTTCGTAGATGCGCAAGGAGTCCTGTAGAGAGTTGCCATAGACCTTCGTGACACGTTTAACTCGCTTTAGTTGGGGCATAACGCCGCATTAGTGCACCGTGAATGCCCTTCTTTTTCTTCTTTCCCCTACTTTTGAAGGGCCAGCCCTCCCCTCTCCCCTCACTCGTCTCTCGTGCCCTCATCATCGCGTCGTCCCTCCTGTCGGTGGTTTAGTCAAAGTAATATATAGAGCGAGGGAACGACGTCAATGACCACAGTGGGGAGGAGACGACGAATGACTCATGAGGGCATCTGCCATCAACGACCTCGGTGTCGACGATGCACAACTTCAAAGAGGTATGCAACTCTAAGGAGACATGGGGAGTCGGGTGAGATTTTTGTCCCCGGTACCGAAGGTACCATGTTTGGTATCTACGTACACTAGTGGACCAGTATCTTGGTATATATCAGGTTTAATACGTCCAAGATATACTTCTTTGACGAGGTACCAAGACGTGGCTCAGTGATATATCAAACCTGTTACACTAGGTAACATGTCTGATACATATGAATGCAGATTTGGTACTAGTTATCAGATGTGGTATCCAGATATCAGATCCGGTACCTCATACGACGTCTGAAGAAAAAGACGGCGGTACCAACGGACATCACTCGGAGTGGGCACCGGATTTGATATCTACGTGGGTAGGTACTTTGGTACTGTCCCTCGTCATCCTCTTCGGCAAGCCCTCTGATGATCAACTATTAGTTGGATTACTGGTTGGTCAGGGACGTCGTCACCTCGTTTTGGTTGTGTGGGGCGTTTCATCTTATTTTAGTGTAGGTAAGAAGAAAAGGTTCATTCGAACAGACATTCACGTGTAGTCGAGTTCAATAAGTTGTCATAAGTTCTGCTCTTACTCATGCAAACAAAGGCCGCGTTCAGTTCCAAAATGTTTTGGACAAAATATGTCACATCAATATTTAGATACTTATTTGAAGTATTAAATGTATGCTAATAACAAAATAAATTACATATTCGGATTGTACACTGCGAGATGAATCTTTTGAGCCTAATTAATCCAACATTAACATATATTGGTTACTGTAGCACTTATGGCTAATCATGACGTAATTAGGCTCAAAAGATTCGTCTTGCAGTGTACAGTCGAAATATGTAATTTATTTTGTTATTAGTCTACGTTTAATACTTCAAATATGTGTGCAAACATTGATGTGACATATTTGACCAAAATTTGTTTTGAATCTAAACACAACCAAAGTTTTTTTTTTCACGTGCTAATGCCAATACTATTATACTCTATTTTTCTGTTTTTTCTGTGATAGAGGATCTTCCGTATTACTCCCTTCCTCTTCCCTAAAAAAAAGGACTATGACGTGACGAGCTATATCAACGGCCGAAGTGTTCGTTGTGACGAAGGCCGGGCTATCCCATCCGATAATCAATCGATCCGATGGAACGGCGGCAGCGAAGGCCAGCAGCACGCGCACGAGCGTGCAGGCACAGGAGCAGTGACCAAGGGATACACGAGAGTCTCGAGGAGTTAGCATACTGTAGGCTGCTGCGCGGGGTTGACGGCTCCACGTCCATCTTGCCCCTCCTTCCCTCATCGCCGGCTCGTGCCTGCCGCCTCACACCGTGCACATTACGTGTACAGTAACCCCGACACATTACAAGCCCACAATGGCTCATTGGCCCCTGACGAGGAGATGTGTCCTGGAGTATTTCTGGAAAGAAAGAGTAACCGGCTAATTGCAAAGGATCCCATTGGCCCATTCTGCACCATATTATTCGATTTGGCTACTGAATAATATTCATGTGGTTATTTTCCTGGATAATGATTCATGCCGTTATTTGCCGATTCGATTATGTGTTGGATCATTTCAACCTTCTCAACTCTATTATAAACGTAAGAGAAAGATTACGGACCGGGGTCTGTTCCAATGGAACACCGACCGAGCCCATGCCCCCGCGGTAGGCGACCGAGCCTCCACGCCCCGTGGTGACCCCGACGGTGACGGCGGCGGCGCTCAGCGACAACGTTGGCAGCTAGATCCGGCGGTGCGGCCCCGAGAGCGGTGGGATCTGGCCGCGGCTTCGACGGCGTACGTCCAGATCAGGCGGCGCTGCCACCGGGGGCGGCTGGATCTGGTCGTTTGCTGTGGCGGCGGACCGACAGCGACAGCGTGGCGAGCTTGAAGACGATGGCTCAACGGCGGGGGCGATCAGATCCAGGGCTCAACAACGGCGGCACGACGACGACAGTCGGACGCGGTCACCAGAGAGGATGAAGAAGATCAGATACTTCGTGTTTTGCAGTGGTACCCCAGGGGTATCGAACCGGGTACCAAGTCTGGTACCTCTGATACCCTAGGGTATTAGATAAGAAAAAAATGGATGAAGAAGATTAGATACTTCGTGTTTTGCAGTGGTACCCGGGGGTTCCGGACCGGGTACCAAGTCTGGTACCTCTGATACCCTAGGGTATTAGGTAAGAAAAAAATTTGGTACCCTGGGATACCGTTCGTTGTCTGGTAGGGATCTAAACGTAAAGCGATTTAGAAGTTCTAGATATATTTTTATTTTTATTTTAATCTAGTAAAAAAATGCACACCTTTTAACATCAGTACTGTTATACATGAAGGCAACAAAAGTGATTTGAACTGTTTACTTAATTTTTATATATAAACCTAAAACAACTTATATTTGGGATCACAATAATTATGGTTGCGACAACCATGGACTGTTGCTTCTGCATAGCATTCTCGGACTGAACTTTGCCCCCAATACAGACTTGAGAATAAGATTGCGAGTAAAGGAACAAAGGTACAAATAGTGAAAACAGCAGCCTGTATTATCCCTTGATTTCCAGCACAGGAGAAAACTTATGAACGCAGATTATTACTAATCCTATACGATAAGCGGTCAAAGTTTAGACATTGAATAACTCGTCCATCGAAAATATACGATAGAACTATTTTCATCACGGATCGCAGGAGTCAAAAGCTTACTCGATTTATCCTGCCCGGTATGTTAAACATGTCAGAAGAAGAAGGATGGTGGCCTGACTAGCAGAAACAAGTTTTACAAGAACTTCTGCCATTTTCTGGGTATGGGCTATGGACGCTGGGACTCATCGCCGCGTCGCGATTGGAGCCGCTGTGCATCAGGTGGTTATGTTCTCTTCATATTTGCATTCTCCAGGGAGTTTACTTGCTCTGTGCTAATAGCACTGGCTGAAGCAGAAAAAGAACCCCCTTGGCTTGTCTTCCATCTTGCCCTTTGGTGTGTCACCGAGGTCGCCTCGAGATGCCATTAGCGAGCTTGTCCCAGGAGATTCAGGAGGCAAGATTGCATTCTCTGAACTGAATGTCCGAGGTGGAGCCAGACGCTCTGGTGGTGAAAGAGTGGAAAGGTAATGCAGAAGCATCTGCACAATCTGAGTGAAGTTCGGTCTCTCATTAGGATCTTCCTTCCAGCAGGTACTTAGGATTTCTGACAGCTCTGCAGGTAAATTATCTGCACTAGGTCTAATGTTCTGCAGAAAATGAGTCTTGCATCAGTAAAATAGTAGATATATTATACCAGCGTATGAACGGAAAATAATACATAAAGGTAGAAAAACAAAGCACTGTGAAAATATCAATCAAGGGACTACAACAAAACCCACCCTGGGGGAAGACTAAGCAGTGGTCAAATTAGAATAATAACATTACAAGTTACATCAAATAGACACCACCCTGACAGCTTCATATCTACATCTAAACCTAAGCCTAACAATGCAAATTCATCAAAATAAGGAATCCAAGCGATATGTTGATAAAGCACTCTTCACACACTAGACTTGACCATCATAATTACCTTGAAAGCAGCAGCGTAAGCAGCTTGCAGATTAGACATGCCCTCAAAGGGCAGTTTATTATGAAGAAGTTCCCATAACACAATTGCAAAGCTGTAAACATCTACTTTATGATTGTAATGCTTCTTTTCTCCATGCCTCAATGTCACTGTGCTGTACAACTGCAGAGATATTTCAGGATTAGCAAACAATGACACAAAATAAAAAATTAATATAGACAAATATGAACTGCAGTAACATAAACCTCTGGAGCCATCCAACGATATGTTCCTGTCTCTGCAGTCATCATCTCAGTTAATGTCTCTTCTCTTGCTAAACCAAGGTCAACAAGCTTGATTGTTCTCTGGTCTGCGGTCAGCAGCAGGTTCTCTGTATTAAGAGAAGAATAAACACAATGGCTAAGGATCAACCTTATTTGTACAAATATTTCTGGTCATAAAAGATAAATACAGAAAAATACACCAAATAATGATACGTAAAATAACAGTAAAGAAATACAGTTGTTTTTTGGAATAACAGCTACGCATTGACTCGTTGACTACAACTGGTCTATGAAGAGTCAGTAGTAATATTTGTCCAATGAAGAACAGGAGTCATCTACAGTAAAGTACAATATCTTCAGGCAGCTGCATAGCAGTGACAATCTGTTCAAACTCATTAATATTCCTGGCATTTTCTTAATAGAGGAAATCATAGTGGTCCTTATCTAGTTGTTGGTTTAGTTTTGCGCTAGGTACACCCTTCCTGAAAGTTATGCAATAAAGTTAGGGGCCGTTCACTACTGCTGATTCAGCCAGCAGTTTGCAGCTTATTACTACTGAAGTTAGGAGTACGGTGTTTTTTTCTTTTTTTGTGCGCATGTTTCCCGAACTACTAGACGGTGCGTTTTTGGGGAAAAAATATACACGAAAGTTGTTTAAAAATCAAATTAATCCATTTTTCAAGTTTAAAATAGCTAATATTTAAGTAATCACATGCTAATGACATTTCTCGTTTTGCGTGCAACACTACTATTTTTAGCCAAACACCCAAACGCCCACTATCAAACATGTCATTAGCATCCTTAGAGATTTTATGTCTTGAACTGAAAGCAGTCATAATACATTTGGGAGAACCACCTCTTTCCAAAAGGAACTGTCCTCGGAACATGGATATGAGAAGTTCAAAACTGAAACTACTTGAACTTTTAAGATCCTCCCCTTTATTCACCAGATGCCAATCATACACTCCTAGTTGGAAATTTCCACTTTACTAATTCATTCAAAACATAGAACTAGATGTACTTAAATTTGGTTTTTCTATGTAAGGCCAACCAAGAAATCCTCGCAAAATCTGTATAATCATGATTATCTTGAAACGTTTTTCTATAATTAGTAAATTTCCTAGTCAGCGCCATGCATATCTAGACAGATCTCCATCAATAGCAGATCAACCCATGCTATAATAAAAGATGAAGAGAAGGATGGTATAACAGATTTCATTATACTTGATGATTGTGGTTATTGTCACATTGGACAAACCTACAAAAACATTTATTTTGATGTGAAAGTAGTAAATTACCCACTCCCTGCACTACTGATGTTCCAATACACCCAATTATTGCAGTATGTGGTATTCAGGCCTACTTTCCACAAATAGACTAGCCCATAATAGCATCACATGAAGACATAACAGGACACCAGAAAAAGAGGAACAAGTCGTTCAAACTGCTCCTTTTTTAATTAACTTCCTAACACCTCCATAACTCCGTTTGATGGCAAAGTACAACCCTAACTTAAATAAGAGTGCAATACATTATTCCTGCCTTTGAAAAAAGTGTATTGCTTGTGCAATACGAAGCTTGACATGTTACCATGTCGTATGTACGTTTGAGTGAAGTTACACAGTAGGTCAGACCGCAAGGCATATTGAAGGCATCTGAGTGTAACAAAGTAGACTATATTCTCAATTTTCATCCTATATTACTGACAAGAACATTTTATTTGTCTTCAAGAGAATTTGGCTGGTTGGGTATCCACAAGAATGTTCATCGTAACATTAAAATTAAGAATCAGTTATTTAGCAAATAGTTAGGTGAAATTTATATTATTAGTACTAGTTAATAGTACAGCAGGGCGATAAAAACAGATATACAAGAAGACGTATCGTATGAGTATTGCACTGAAGAAATTGATTGAGTTTGTGAACCCCCC
>CM002480.1:15989840-16016017 GCA_000325765.3 Leersia perrieri | reverse complement strand
AAGGACACAGACACAAAAAGAAGTCCTGCAATTATCTGACCTCAGGGTGTGTATGAACTAATGAACATAATGAATGTTATGAGCCCAGCTTGCATCAATCACCATTTAAATGTCCATGAATCAACCAGGTTTTCCATATAGCAATCTTACCAGGTTTAAGATCACGATGAATGATCCCATGTGCATGCAAACATTCCATGGCTCGAGCAATATCCAATGCAAATCCAACAGCTACACGAGGTTCCAGGCTCCTAGGCCGAAGGCCAACCAAGTACTTGCGCAAAGAGCCCCCTACTAGTAACTCAGTTACCACCACCATGACAGGCTCAAGGCAAGCCCCGATGAACTGAACAAGTAATTGCATTTTCAACATTCAAAAGCATCCAACACTACCAGTTCAAGCAAATAAAACTCAAGAAAAAGATAAAGACCTTGACAAGGTTCTTGTGCTGCACCCTTGATAGCATAGTCACCTCCCTCAAGAACCTCCCCTCCCTCTTGGCCATCTCCTCGGGGGTGTCCCCCTTGTGCACAATCTTTATGGCCACATTTTGGTTCTTGTACCTGCCAGTCCCGACATCAATCAAAAATTAAATTAGGATCAAACCTTTCACACAGATCGGCAAATTATAGATAACAGTGCACAAAACTTACTTCCCCTCATAGACTTTCGCATGCCCACCTTCACCGATTCGTGGCCCTACAAACAGAAGCTTTGGGTCGATGAGCCACTTGGGGTCGATTTGGAGACCTTCGCCCGCATAGAACTCACTCCCAGATTCCATCGTCGTCGATATGGATCCACTTTGGGTCCCGTGGGGTCACACGACCCCACTAAACGCTTAAATAAAAGAACAGATTTTAGAGAAAACTTGGATGTTGGTACAGAAGCATATCATGGCACGCGCACAACGCATCAAAAGACATTGAGTGTATTGACAAAACTACTTTTAGAAAGTTTTTGCAAGTCGATAGATAAGTATATCATAAACACGAGTAGAGTACCTCACTTCATTGGACATAGGTGGAAACTAGAAGGATCTAACGTGTTTAAGCGATTCTACTTCCAGAAAGTATTGAAAAGTTTGTTGGAAAATGTATCATGAATAGTGATTTGAGTCTTCCAGAAATTAGGTTCAACAACTACAGAGATCCCAGGAATTCAGCAAGTGACAGTTTGACACTAATATAAAGTATTCCAAAACTAGTAGTAAAGTAAACCATGAAAAAGCTCTGAGCATGATAAATTAATAATTAACATAGGTAAAAGAAAGAAACCCATATATTCGCCAAACATAGGTAAAATGAAAGTTACTCAAGAAAGACTTGGTGACAAATTCACTTTGGCAAATAGTTGGAGTCAATTTGTAGAAACACCCCCACCAAAAAAATCGTAGAATCATACTTACGTATAGCACAATGGCATAAATGTGTACATAATACGATGATCGATCACATTCGACCATTTCTACTCAAGGTACTGTAGACACACCACATCACTAATCTCCTCTAATCTTACAACACAGCCAGCTAAAACCTTTGATCAGAGCAACAAATTTGTGTATATACGCAGGATTAAAATTCCAAAATTCCAAAAAAAATCCAAAATTCCAATAAAATGCCATTCCATGGGCTTCCCAAACATAGGAGAACCTACAATGCATCATCGAGCTGATTTGTCATCCCCACCAAACTCCTACAAAAAGAAACAGCCGATGCATGCATTGTATTCTACCATGACGAGATCACCATCTCGTAGTACACTACTCGTGGCTTGAGTTGAGCCACCACAACCCCCCTCCCACACGATCCTGACAAACAAAGGAAAATTAAAGAGGAACCACCTTTAAGGGCAGCCCGCTGCTTCTACCATAAGCACAGTCACCGCTCGATGCCCAACATCTACAGCTAAACATCACGATTAAGCCCATTTCCCCCAACGCTAACATCAGCGGCGGCGGCCCAGGTAGCAGCAACCACCCGCGCGGGGAGGGAGACAAGACCAAGAGACCGCAACCCGCATCGCAGACACAGCCGCAGCAACCAGCGACAAAACCAAGCACAAACCGACCGGAATCCGGCGGGATCAGGGTGGGAAATTAGGGAGTGGGGAGTCACTTACCAGCAGCCGCGGCGAGTTGAGGAGGAGGAGGAAGCCCGGGCGGGCACGCGTCTCTTTACCACCGCCACCACCCGCAGCAGCTCGGCGCCGACCGCCCGCATCGAAGGCGGGAAGGGTAGCCGCATGTGACGCCCCCGCGCGCGCGGTGGCCGAGGCTGCAGCAGCAGCAACGCGGAGAGAAAGAGAGAGAGAGAGAGAGAGGATGGAGATGTGGAGAGAGAGAGGAAGGAGGGCGTGGGCGGTCGGTCGGAGGGAGCGAGGCAGCGTGCAGCCCGTGAGGAGGGTAAAAAAGCAGGAGATCGGAGAGAGGGTGATTAGGGGATGGATGCTCCGGCAATGGCAGATTTGTGCTGATTAAAATGGTCTTCTTCAGTTCTTCCTCTCTGTTTTTTTTCCAACTACTACTGGTCACTGACCACTGTGGGAGTATAGTACTTCTTGTACTACTCGTGTAGCTTTTTAGATGTAGGGCTGTAGCTGGGGTGGCACTGGCACTGTGGAGTACTGGAGTATTGTTTTGTTTGCCTGGATAAACTAATTGATTGATTGATTAGTTGGCTAGTTTAATTGATTAAGGAAGTGTTAAGTCTCGGCCTCGGCTCTTGTTCGTGCACTGGGCACAACCAGGTCCAAATTGCTTTGCCGCTTTCCTAGAATTTTCTGGTTGTGGTCGCGGTCACACCCACGGGTCAGATGGGGCATAGGGGTGATTTGTCAAAGCTTGCTTATTGCCCTATCTAAGGGAAAAAAATTTTCTATAGGTTCGACTTTGATAAGTCGAGCTTTACGATATGTGAATAATTATGGACATTTTGGTTGCCCTAGCTATGGATGCCACGTGCTAGTTCATGCAGCGTTTTAATCGATTGTTGTGGTTGTGTTGGCTGCACAACAACAATAACCAGCGTAGTTGGATGTATTTTTTTTTGTCAACGGTCGTGGCTGCGCCACAACGATAGGGGGATATAGTCAGTCATGTTTTATGTCAGCAACTATGGTTGTCCTGCCTGCACCATATAGTGACAGGTAGTGCATTTGTAGCTGATGTGGCTAATATCATGGTTGAGATACTCTGACCTCGTGACTTTGTTACTGATGTATAGATGTAGGGTTCATTAAGGCTATATATAAGTGACAAAGTAATTTTGAAGTCAGAGGATCATCTTTTCCTAATATTGATACATTAGATGATTAGAAAGTATAAACGTGGACTCAAAATAGAGATGCTAACACGATTGTCAATATAAATTGTAGCAACAGTAAAAATTAAATGACAATACTTACAAAGCGCGCCGTTGTTAACTTTCTGTTGAAGGCTAAGGTGTGCAGATCATTTAAAAGAAAATTAGTAAGGACAAAAAATCCCATGAGAGAGTCAATAAAAGTGGAGAGAAACAATAGGTGAATATGATTACTTTGGTGTCCTAAGACCTGCACATATTCAAAGGACGAAAAGGGAAGTGTGTAAAACTGCCCAAACACGGCATGGAATAGGTCAGATTGGTTTCACTAAAATGTTAATCATTGAGGTCATGATGCATGCTAATAAATTATTGCTCTTGGCATCTTACATCACCTAGATGAAATGGTCCTAATAGAAATGTTTATTTGCTAGGGAGGTTCTAAGGTACATCAAGGATAACTGGTAGTAGTGAGTTGTACTCCCTCGTCTTAAAATATAACCATCTAAGCAATTCAAATTTGTTTTAAAATACAACTACTTCTACACTCATGTATCACATCTCCACCAATCACAACCATCCCTTGTTTAATTTTTTCACCTACCTTTTTCTCTTAATCTATCACAACTCTTTCTCACATCAACCTTAATCTCTCAAAAAAACGGCTATCTTTCCCTCTCAATCAATCACATCTCTTCCTCACATCAACCTTAATCTCTCCAAAAAACGACATAAGTCTCTATATTTTGAGACGGATGTAGTAATTGGTAAGCAAGTAAAGATTGCTGATTTGGAAATTATCGCAGAGAGTACCAGCAGCATAAACCAGGAGAGAATGTGTGTATCTACACACTAGAGGTAGTATTGGTGTCCTCCAATCTCAATCTGCCATAACGTCTCCTTTGAGACGAAGGAAATTTACTTGTATGCCATGAAATTATGAGTTACTACTAAATTCATTCATATGTTTCAAAGGAGTGCAAAGAATCCAACAAAAGACACAGGATCTAACTAAAAAAATCTAATGATGTTGGTTCGATTTTTAGGGTCCAGGGGCCCGGCCAGTCTAACCAATTTTGTCCATGTCTTGAGTCCAGGAGTCCAACCAACGAGAGCGCAGGCAGGCATTGCGCGTGACATGGACATGCAGATAGATTTGCACATGAGCCAGAAGGTGGCAAGAAGCAGCGTGAGAGGCTGTAAACTAAGTATGTTATATCTTGTGCTAATCACTTCGTTAAAGAAACTAAAATAATAGTATATGCCAAGTACACTTGGTGTATGATGATGATGATGATGATGATGATGATGCTTCTCTCCTCTGTCGACAGGGGGCACTTGTCAGTTGTCAGATCGATCTAAGCCTGATGCTCAATTAGGCGGGACCAATCACTGAGCATCGCATGATTTATCTGACTAAACAATCGGATCTTGGGATTAGGGTGTCACCCGTGGGGGTGCTCTTATTTTATCTACTCCGAATTTTGTATTGTTGCATGCAGTAGGTGCTAGTATAAATTTTCTGTGCTGGAGAAGAAACCTGGAGTTAAAATAAACCTGGAGTATGTCAAAAACCAGGTCATCGTTTCGATTGCAAATTTGCAACATCGATCTAGCTGTCCGTGGTCTCTACAAGTTGGATAGGGGCAGCTTCTCCGGTGTAGGTCTCGATGATGCGTGCCACGTGTGCGCCGATGGTGTTTTTCATTGCAAAAATGGTATGCAAGTACGGTGGCAAGAGGTCAGCCGAGCATCCAAATTTGATCCAGGGATTGTCTGCGGTATTGTTCTGTAGTGATGGTGACTGACATGGGTATGTTAGCGGAACCAAATCCTCTAACATAAGACTCAGATGAGCTAATGTCATTGCAAAAGCAACATGATTTGCCTCCAATTTGATCACAAGTTCCCTCTTTTCTTTTCTCCTGGGAGTTGTCCTCCTTTTCCTACTTTCATATGAAAAGCTCTTTTCTTGAATAAAAACCATTTAAAAGAGATGACTATTTCCCTAATACTTAAAAAAGAAGTCGTCTCTTTCCATCCCTCCACCAATTCCATGTGAAAACCTTTTTGTCTCATATAAAAACCGTATAGTCTAAAATCGGTTTTTAAGAAAAGACTATTGTAAAACATTGAACAGACTACTCAGCCTAAATCCTTTTATTAACCTGAAAAAATAAACATTGCAATGCACATACCTGTAATTTGTTTACCAAAATTGAGGGTTTACTTTTCCGGCACATCGATAATCTTAGATGATCTCAAATGTTAGCGGCATACAAGGGTACAAACTATTTTTCAACATAAAAAAGATTATAAGAGGGTACATATTTAGTTTTCAAACATAAAATCGGGCCTATGTTGCATTTTGCCATACCAAACATTAGTCATACCATGCCATACCAAACATTAGTCATACCAGAAACTTTTGGGTGAATGTTTGACTGACTGCCCTAAACCCTAGCACAACACACTTAATGGCCATTCTAATCAGATGTTGGAGTTGGATTATTTTAGGCACGCAAAACGAAAAATATCATTATCATATGATTAATTATTAATTATTTTAAACTTAAAAATAAATTCATTTGCTTTTACAACTGACGTTTAGCGACCTGAAAACATGCACGTAGTAATCCAGGCATCCAGCGAGTAGTCATTCATACTATTGTAGAAAAAAACACAACCTTATGTCTCATACTTTATTCTTTGTCTAATCTTGCATAAGGTGGCCAACAAATTGTTGGCACAAAAGTGTGGCAGTGTAGATATCACCCAAACAGACCATCAATGTTTTGCTTAAGATTCAAGCATGGCACACCAAAGACCGGTCAAATCCAGTTTCGTCCCCACACTATATAAGATAGATGCTACTCCCTCGGGTTTTAAATATTTGACATTGGTTAACAAACGTTAAATAAAGAAATCTTGGAGGGAGTAGTACGGTAAGTCTGCAACCGAAAACAACATGCGCAACCACGCAAGCATGGAGACGTAGCGCAACCACGAAAGCATGGAGACGTAAAGGCGACTTTGACTCAGGAAATGGAACAAAGTTTCTACCAAAAAGTGGCAGGCACTCAGGCAAATCGGTCGCGGTCATAATCCGTAGTGGCAGCGACCGTCACTCGTTAATACCGATCCAAACCTGTGCACTGCAAGTCAAAAAGGCAGGAAGAAAATGCCCAGTAGCAATGTAGCATAGCTAGTTAACTAAAGAGACGACCACATTGTTAAGCTAGGAGAGTTCCCACATACATTTACTATCTTTAAAATGGCATATTTGTGCAATGATAAGCTGTTAATCTTGCTTGCTAGTTTGAGCACAAGGTTCAAGCAAGATGTGCACCAGATTTCAGAATTACAAACTGCTCTGTGAGCATACCTAGTACGACAAGTCACCAGGTGTCTAAAGGTCTTTGTCTGGTGAGGTCTAACGCATAAAGAAATCATACAACAAAAAAGATTAAACAGAAAAAAGAAAGAGTAGAAACAAACAAGCCTGGCATACAAGAACATAGTGTACATAAAAAAATTAATACTATATAAGAATTTTGAAAGAGGTCTAATACAATTAGATTTATCAGTGGATGAGATCATCGCCGTTTGTACAAGCAAGGCTTCAAGTGAGGCCACTCAATGTTTTTGACCACCTTACTCTTTTCCTGCAGAGATATGTGAAAACCCGGCAATAAATAGCTGAATAATAATCTCTCAATAATCAAAGTATGGAGTAATTTTCGAGTGTAGTTAAGGTACGGAAGTGTCATAACTAACCTTTTTCCGGAAATAGAACAGAATGAACATTTTGTTTTTCGCATCCTACATAAACGAGTGAATTGTCAGAAAAACATTCATCACACAGTACAATCCTGTGTCATTGCAGAAATTTTCTCATATCACAAACTATGAAGCACCACACACGAGAAGGTCCAGAAACTGGAAGTCAGTCATATGGACTTTTGAGCATGGGGCAGAATGATAATACATCACCCCAAAGAGAAATATGACCTATAGTTTCCTCTATAATGCGCTATAAAGGCAACATCATGGCTCTGAATATTTAGTGATGCCAGACATATTCCAAATAGTATAGTATAGATTAATAGACATGCACAAGTGTAAACCAGTGGGCCAGAATGACCTCAGATTCTGACAAATGTTGTGGGTCAAATACGAATAATAGCCCCATCTTATCAAGCTAATTTTCAGCTCAAAATCCAAAAGGTCCAAGTTTTTTTCATAGATTATTTCATCAGTTCACAAATAGAGCTTATGACCTTTTTCATGTATTAGTAAACATCACAATGTGAAGTTATAATCCTTCTAGAACTTCACTACATAGAATTACCTCATCATAACTAGGAGATTGTTTAATTTAATCATTTTAAGCCATACCGAATTTTAGCAAAGTAGCAAACTACATACTGCCTTGTATATTTTCTCCATACCAAAATTTTGTAATTCTAGAAACTTCCTAACTAAACATCACATGAAAAGTCTAGAAGGCATCAAAACCAAGTACTCCATATATACCTATAACTTACCAGATTTTGGCATTGCTAAAGTTTGGTTGGTTATAAATGGGAACAAACCAAACAACCCAAAAGTACAATTGAGAACAAGATAGAAGAAACCCTTAAGAATACAAACCTTTGTAACAAGGGAAAACCCAAGCTTGTTGATGGATTCACAAAATTTTTCAGGATCAGCACCTCCAGTGTTTGGATCTAATCTACTCCTCACTTCAGCAATAAGAAGCCAACCACTGCATAAACAAATGAATCAATAGTAAAAGAGGGAGCTGCAGGCTTTGTTATAGAAGTGTAGCAGCTAATGGCTAGAGGTGAACCCTGGCTTGAGAACTCTGTTTGCTTCTTGTATGTAACTAGGATAGTTTGTTCCCATCAAAGAAAGACAAAATATTGCCACATCTACAGATGATGAATCCAATGGAGTCTACAGAAATAACAAGGCCTTTAGTTTAAGTAACAACTCAGTTGAAAAAAAAAACAAGATCTTAGTATTTATTCCGTATAATTGGTCATAAACATTTTTGGATTTTTTTTTTGTTTACAGAGGGAGCATTGCACATAATGGGAATTGCACTAAACATTAAAAATATCAAAGTACTCTTGATGAAGTACCTAGCACAGAACCTTGGAAAAAAATAATGGAGTTATGGACAATTTTAGTAAATCATATTTCTGAGTGTTTGGAAATTCTGTTACTCCAATATCCCAAAAAAGCTAGTGATCTATTCCTTGTTGTGTGGTATAAAAGAATTTTCATTACTTGTTTTTGGCTGGCTAACACAGCTCCGGCATAAGAAGCAAGGAAATGGCAGCTGCGTTACCTTCGCTCTTCATACATATTCTTGCATAACCTAGGATTCGTCAGGGTGGAACCAGAAATTTCTCAAGGGTAGGGCTGAGTTAATGTGTTTGCATAATTTTTAATTTTCCTCTGTTTCTCAAGATTTGTAAGTGCAATTTTACGCTTAGGAGTAGGGCTGCAGACCTAGCTGCCCTACCCTGATTAAACCCTGTGCACAAAGTGTATTGAGTGTTAATCGTAATTGACTATTTTTAACACAGGAACATCATGTTAAGTTGTTGGCATTTGAAAAAAAAAACAGTGCTAAAAGGGCAGCCACCATGTATGACTTGAAATTAAGAAAGACAAATGGTGGAACCCAAACTAAGAAATCAAGGTAAAAACGCCCTTGCACACAAATATAGCCAATATTTGAGGATTAAACTTGGGTCATTCTGTAATGACACACATTATAGTTCTGAAGTTTAGTAAGAATCATGAAAAATAACATGCTGATAAGGAATTGCCAGGATTTCTCCTGAAGCTAAACTGGAAATGAACCAAGAGGTACATGATATTGATAAATGCTTACATGAGCCATATCACAGGCGATCACTGAAGGATCCTCTGAAACAAGATCAATGGAGAAAACCTTGTTCTTCACATTTTTAGAAACTGCTGCATTGCCTAGACAAGATATCAATTATATCACCATGATTATGCCAGGGAAATAAAAAGGAAACATTGTGAGAAGGTGTCAGCATCTTGAGAGTAAATATTTTATACCACAGCCAAAATCTGCAACTGTCCAAGATGCACTGTGACCCTTCAACCAATTAATTATAACATTTACTGGTTGCTCTGGCCAATGTGACATTTGCTCTTGATATCCTGTATGATACTAAAAACAGAACAAAGTCAAATTTCAGCCATACATCAGGTGATATGAACTTTAGAGGCAATTATTGCCCTAACTAATTATGCAAGAAGTCCCTGCATATTGATTGCTGCAATGCATTCAATGAAATACATGAAGAAGAATTGTTCAAATAAGAAAGAAACAACTGATATCATGAGGTTTGTGTAAGTATAACTGCAGAAGTACAAAAAAGGGCACCGGCTTATGGCTTATGGTTTGTGAAGGTAAGATATGAAAACGTCACCACCTAGACATCAAATTTTGTTGCCTATACTCTTAAAATAAAAATTCATCTAGCAAACAGTACGATTACTAAAATGGATGGGAAGTGCATAGCATACCACATCAAAAAGGTCAGGCTCATTTGTGAAGTACTCAAATGCATCTTCTCCACTGAAAGAAAATTCAATATTCGAGTGACTGTGTGAATCATGCAAAAATGAAGCTCTTGTTTCTACAATTCCAGTTTCCAAGGATTAAGTCGAAGTGGCATTAAGTAATCCAATTTAGAGTACTATGCATCATAAGTGAGAGGGCAATCCACATTTCTCAGGCATACCAGTTGATGTGACCTATGAATCACCAATACTTCGGCAAACTGCCATACCCGTATCGGATACTTCTCCGATACTCCGATACCCTGATACTTCCAATACTCCAATACTTCTATGAAAGTCAGTAATCACTAATTTAAGAACCTAATAAAATATCAGATTGTAAAAAAAAAACACTCCAATGTACTCATCATGCCATTATTTTGTATTTTCATCAATGCAATCTCAATATCTCATCATGTTATAGCCTCTCCATATTTTTTCTATTATGAAATACATGTATATGTGCCATATCATCGTATTCATGTTTTTGGAAAAATTCGTATCCCCATACCCCTCCGTACCAGTATCGCGTATCGGTGATTCTAAGGATGTGACCAGGTCAAACAAAGCCTGAAGGTTAAGATTGACACATGCCACTATCCCTTCTTACACTTTGTTGTCAACCAAAAACTGTTCAATACAGTGAGATAATGTATAACATTCAAAGACAGAAACACATGATTTGCATCATTAGCGTAAAAGTAGTGTACTATGGAGAAGAATGCAAACCTGCAAGTGTATAGTTTCTCATTTAACATTCTGAAATGACCACCAGATAACCTTGCACGCATCTAGAATGCACATCATAAGAAAAACATATTGGCTAATTAGCTCACAGAAAAAAAAAGTGAATACTGTGTTATCTAAGAAAATGTGAATACTATGCAAATTCAGAGCAATGTATAATGTTGAACGGCGCATAATCCTAAATTGAATTACTAGGGTTGGTGCTTGTATTGTTACTGCTAAGAACAACAGAGGATGCACCCTACGCTTGATGTCACCAGCACAACACCTGCCTTAGAACTCAGTTCACCAATCGACCCATCAACTGTACTTCAAAAGTTCTTGTCGATATTTTTTAAACAGATTGGGGGATTCCTCTCTTGTTTCCATTACCAGAAATGACAAAATTGGCCAAGTTTGACATCACCTAAGAGCTAAAAGCTATTGCATAGCAGCAATCAACACACTGTGTGATGACAAATTCTTCTAGATACTACCCGAACAGATGCGCTTCTGCAAACGAAACAACCTCCACTGACTACCGCTACTGGCACTGCCATACTCCTGCTCCTATCAATAGTTCAATACACGCCTACGCCTAGCAAAACTCTGCTCCAGTGAGCCGATTACCTTGTCGAGGAGGCTCGAGGGCTTCGGCTTTCTGCCTCGTCCCTTGGACGAAGCGGCGTCGGCCCCGCGCTGCCGCTTCGCCTGAGGGGAGGGCGGCGGAGAAGCCGCCGCCACACCCGAAGAGGACGGATTCTGGTGCTTCCGGCGGCTCCGGCCGCCTCCTCGCCGGCGCCGCTTGCGGCCGCCTGCTGCTGCCGCCGCCGCGTCCTGCGGAGGCTCCATCGATGAGGGGAGGAGAGGTGGGGAAGGGACGGAGGCGGCGGCGCGGCCGCGAGGGCTTCGGGAGTTTCGCGTGGGTGTGCGGCTCGCGGCTACTACGGCGACGGACAAAAGAAGGCCATTGGGCCAGGGTTCATATGTACCTTTGTACCCAACAGCGTTTATGGGCCTCCCAGGATGTATGGCGGCCCGAGTGCAAACGGCTGTATCCGGGAGACCAGAATATCTCTTAGTGCGAAATACAAAATGAGACCTCAGGCCACGTTTGGATCCCAATTTTGGGTTAAAAACATCACATTAATATCACATCAATCTTTAAATAATTAAACGTAGACTAATAATAAAATAAATTATATATTCGGATTGTACACCACGAGATGAATCTTTTGAGCCTAATTAATCCGTCATTAGCACATATTGGTTACTGTAGCATTTTATGGCTAATCATGACGTAATTAGGCTCAAAAGATTCGTGTGGCAGTTACAGTCCGGATATATATTTTTTGTAATTAGTCTACATTTAATACTTTAAACGTGGATGCAAACATTGATGTGATATTTTGGGACAAAAAATTTGGCCAACTAAATTTAGATTGAAACATGAACACTGCACTGCTTCGTGGCAGCGATA
Organism: Leersia perrieri; assembly: GCA_000325765.3. Taxonomy (NCBI): domain Eukaryota; kingdom Viridiplantae; phylum Streptophyta; class Magnoliopsida; order Poales; family Poaceae; genus Leersia; species Leersia perrieri. Next base: position 16,003,896 of record CM002480.1, on the reverse strand, counting down.
CAAATCGGGGGCGACGACGGAAAGGACAGCAGAGGACGGGCTCATGACAAAGGGCCTGTTTGTTTGGGGAGTTTAAGATTTTGAGAAGTAGTTGTCTGGTAGCCAGCTTCTGAGAATCTGGAAAAGCTCTGAAACCCAGCTTCTGGCTTCTTAGTTCATTTTCCAGACTCTGTAACTAACCGCTTCTCAGAAGATGTGAAGCTGACAGAAACTCCCACAAACAGGCCCAAAATGGCAAAGGAGCTGGCGACGACATGAATCAGACGGCGGCGGAGGACGAACTCACGACAGCAAAGGATGAACTCGTGACAGAACAAATCGGTCTATTGTTTATTTGTGGCAACTATTTACTCCGCATTTCAATTTTATCCGTAGGTGCTTTACCGTGATTATACAATCGTGTCCTCTCTCAGTTAGGCAAATCACGTTGACTCAAATACTTATTTGTCATCAAGAACGTAGTAGTAATGTACTATACACTGTTGTGACGCTCTTATCTGTCTAAGCAGTAAAAATATAATGCAAGAGATTATTTGTTGTTAGCAAGGTTTAGAATCGAGGAGAAATTATTTTCACTGTCCATATTTAATATGGCCCTGTTTAGTTTCTAAAAAATTTTAAAAAACATCACATCGAATCTTTGGACACATGCATGAAAATATAGATAAAAAATAAAACTAATTACACCGTTAGGCTGTAAATGACGAGACGAATCTTTTGAGCCTAATTATGCCATGATTAGACATAAGTGATATAGCAACACACATGTGTTAATGACGGATTAATTAGGCTCAAAAAATTCGTCTCGCGTTTTTCAGGCTAGCCGTGAAATTAGTTTTTTCATATCTGTCTAAAAATACCTCCCAACATCTAGTCAAACGTTTTCACGAAGACTTTTCACAAGCGAAAACTTTTCACAAACTAAACAAGGCCTATATTTATAAGCAAATCAATGTCATGGCTCATGAATAATTTAGGCCTTGTTTAGTTCCTGAATTTTTTTTTGCGAAAACATCATATCAAATGTTTGACCAGATGTCAGGAGGTGTTTTCGGTCACAAATGAAAAAAACTAATTTCACGGCTAGCCGGTAAATCTCGAGACGAATCTTTTGAGCCTAATTAATCCGTCATTAGCACATGTGGGTTATTGTAGCACTTATGGTTAATCATGATATAATTAGGCTCAAAAGATTCGTCTCGTTGGTTATAGCCCAATTATGTAATTAGTTTTATTTTTTATCATATCTCGTGCTCCATACATAAGTTTAAAGATTTGATACGATGTTTTTGGGTGAAAATTTTTAAAACTAAATGGAGCCTCAGTCGTCATCCTCCTCGCCATCTCCATTCTCTTTCACGTCATCATCCCTCTCTGAAACTGGGCCTCACTCCCGTGCACTTTCGTCGTCGTCATCGACGACGGCGACACCCCACAAGTTCCTTCACCCAGTCGGCGAACGCCAAGGCCCAATTTACACGCCAAGAATAAGAGATTGTACTGTAGCCGCAGCATGATCTATCTTCTCTCTTCCGTTCACACATGCTCGGATTAAACTAAACGGCACCCCTCACCGACAAAAGCCAACACGATGACGAAGTCAGGGTAGATCCCGTCGGTCCCACACGTCAGTGACTCAGCTGTGACACAAAAGGGTCAATGCGGCGGCGGTATTCGGGTGCTCCGGTGTTCCCTTCTTGCGCGCAAAGAAGATCGCACTCCAGGATTATTAAAAGTGTATTAAAATACGGTATATTCCCTGAGCCCTTATCCAATTCTAGTCACTGACACGTCGGCCCCGCATTCCGTGGACCCCACGGGAGAAGGATGTGGAAGTTGGAAAGCACCAGTTACATCTTACCCCCATAACTTTACGTGTAAATGCAGATACGCCCTGAAAAAATTTACACGCAGGCCCCTGTACGGCGCCACCGTGACGTGGCCCGTGCCACTGACGTGTGGGCCCGCACCTAGACTTAATGGCGCAACTGTCCGCTTTGCCCACCGTTCTCTCGACTCCGGCCCCAGGCTTCGCATCGAAGGAAACGGTTGCGCGATAAAAGGGGGCAAGGAGGAGACTCGGCCGCATCGCCACTCGTCCTCTCTCTGTTGCGCCACCGTCTTTCTTCCTCCGCCGCTGCGGCTCACGGCTACGCAGCTTTCCTCCTCCCCCTTCTCTTCCGCTATCTAGGGTTTCGGCTGCTGGGTGTTTTGGTGGGGGGTTGTTGCTCTCCGCGCGATCGATCGACGCCGCGTACTTCACTGAGGGGGGTGAAAGGGTTCACCCGCGATGTCCGGCCGGAGCTCGCCGATGTACGAAGGGTTCGCGCCGCGTTCTGACGGCGAGTGGGACGTTGTCCTCAAGGTGAGATGCCGTGGATCCTTAATTTTTGTTTAGGCTCGAGGGAGTGGGGGGATGGCGATTGGGGATGGGGGGACGTTCATGGTGGCGGTTGGGAGGCGTGGGGAGTGCGGAGGTTCTGTGCTTTCCGTGCTGATCGTTTTCGTGAGGTTTGATTGCCGGAAGGTGTGGTCTTGCGTTGTAGGATTTGTGCCTGGTGGTAGTTAGGTTTTCTTTGCCTGTGCGCAATTAGGGGCGCTGATTTTTTAGTATGGAGTATGGGACTTTGTTAGCTTAGGATTGCCAGATGGTTTTGCAGACTCTGAGAGTCGATGAAACAAGCGCCTGTCTGGGTGTTATTATAGATTTAGAGTATCTATTTGTTAAATTCTGTTGTTTGATTGAATGAACTGATAACCATACATGAGTTAGAAAAAGGAGAAAATCATACAGTACAGGAGTTCATTATAAGATCTATAGTCCAAACTGACTCTGTGATTCTATTCTTTTACCTTATGATGGGTATTGATTTGGGTTTTAGTCAGACAGGAGTTATTCGACGGTTCTTAATAATAGCAATTATTATGATCTGGTATCATTTCTTATGTCACGGCCGAGCATATTTCTTGCGGTCTTACTTACTCACATAAATAATTCTTTGGTACTCCCTCCTTCTAATACACATTGGTTAGCTCAAAAAAAAAAATCTTCGGTACTCCCTCCTAATACGCATTGGTTAGCTAAAAAAAGTAAGAAGGGAAAAACAGAAACGTCATATCAAAAGAAACAAAGGGAGTAGTATGTTTTGTTGTGATTTCTGCCAATTATGGCTATAATTGTATAAAGTCATGTGTTTACCTAATTAACTCTACTCATTGATTTTGCTCTAGTGGTCGAACATGCAGACTTTCTGAGTGCTTCAAAACTTAAAAATTTGATGAACATACCAGACCACTCATTATTTACAAGTTTAAACCTTCCTATTTGTTGAGAGTGCACATGATCTAGAGATCAATTATGACCATGTGGTGTAGGGAGGGAAAGGCTAATATAAAACCTCCAGTTCATTTCACTTTATTTTCTGGTGTACATAAGTAAGGTTTAATAATGCCATCTTACAATTTGGAGGCAAAACTGGTGTCTTCAGTTTCAAATTGGTGTGACTTTGTCGTGTACAATGATAATCTAGAATGTACTTGCACTTTTTCAACTCTGAAGTAGTTTTTTTTGTCAATACGATTGAAGTAGGTTTTGTAGTTGTTACAACTTCTGCTAATTGATAAGTATTACAATTATGGTATTTCTGTTATTTGAAATGAAATCTGGACAATATACTAATATCTTCAATTGGCATATATATATGGAGAAAACCTTGTTCAAGTAGGAGCCAAATTGTACCATAGGAGTCTCCCCGAGAAATTAGATTCCACCGCAGTGCATTATTGGATAGGCCAAGTGCATAAAGTTGTTGAGCTTTAGCTTGTGGTTGTTTAGTGCTTATTTTCTTTTACCTGCTATGAAAAATTAGTTACTAATGTCTATTATTCTGATTAGAATCTTGGATAATAATATTGAAGTTAGATAAATTATTTTCATCAGTTGTCATCTCATATTTTCTGGAATGCAAATATATATCTGTTTGTAACTTGATTAAGAAAGAGGAAGCTATTAGGTTAACATCAAAATATGCACAAAAAAAGGATAAACTAAATCTGTTACCAACTTACCATCCTGAATGGACCTAAAGGATTCTCAACCATCATTTCAACATGACCTATAAATATATAATGCAGTTTGGATATGTTATTTAGGCTTATTTAATTTCTTGATGGTGAGAATCATACATTGACTTTCAATGTTTGTGTGATGTGTGCCATTTAATTCAAATTTTGTTGTTAATATCATTTTTCCTATGTTTCAGGTCAAATATGGTGAAACTCTTAAGAGGTTCAATGGGTATGTGCAGGGATCACGTTTCAGTCTTAACTTATCTGCTCTCAGGTCCAAGATTGCATTTGCTTTTAAGTTTGGTCCTGATATCAACTTCATTCTGACATACACTGATGAGGATGGAGATATTGTCATGCTGGATGATGATGATGATTTGCATGATGCTGCTATTCATCAGAAACTGAATCCTCTCAGGATTAATGTTCAGTTAAACAGCAGCCTCACCACAGCTTCACAGACCAAGCAACAGGATTCAGATAATACACCTCTGAGACCCACCACCATTCAAGACCCATTAGCTCAACTTAAATCAGTTATTGATGAGCTTTTGAAGCCCTTGTCTAATCCGTTGAGATCCACCGTGCATGAAGATACACAGGCTCAGATAAAATCAGCTATTGATGATGCTATGAAGTCCATCCCGGAGCCGATTCCTGATGCACTTGCGAAGCTGTCTCATGAAGTACTTGGAGCGGCACCACCGCAATTGGCTGAGCTAATGAAACCTTTTGTTCAACTGGTCACACCGAGCAACAAGAATCCCTCTAATGGTTGTGGTAATGGTTCCTGCAGCTTCTCAAGTGGTTTGCCCCAAACACAGGTTGATTCCAAAGCTAATGTTGAGCCCAAAATTGACACAAGTTTGGGGCCACGACCCTTGGGCACACAGAACTCTGAACCTAGAGGTCTTAAGACACTGTCAGTTGAGGCTCCTGCTACATCAAACGTTAAATCTTCTCAGCATCAACAGGCATCATTGTACCCTTCCATTGAAGATTTGCTGTTCTCTGCCAATTTAGCCTGCTCAGGTGACGACAAATCTGCAGGCAAGGGAATTGGTGATACTCAAAGTAAGGGGAAATCTGTTATGATGCCTGCTACACCACCTGCCCCTCCTGCTGCTTCTGTTTTCCGTCCAGCTCCTCCGATTCCACCTCGGAATGATATTTGGCCTCAGCTACCAGAGCGTGGATCAACATTTTACCCCTCTATTTGGCAGTCCGAAGCTGATCCAAAAGCCACCAGTGATTCCAGATGGTGTCTTCCATCACACAGAGCTGGTCATCCATTCCGACCCCATGCTCCCATGACCCGTGCATCCTTGCAAGTGCCCCCTGCGCCCACAAGCCTAAACTATGGTCCTTCTCCACATTTTCCTTACCCTGGCCGCCTCTTGTCTTCTGGTCATCTGCATGGAGACCTTGAGAACTCATCAGCACGCACATTCCATAGATGGATTCAGTGTGATGGCTGTGGAGTGCAGCCAATTGTTGGGCCACGATACAAGTCCAAAACGTAAGATCTCATTTGAGCCATTGCTGCTATCAGTTTTTTTTTTTCTAGCTCGGTATCTGACATCCCTCCTCTTTGCCAACAGAAAAGAAGATTATGATTTGTGTGATGCCTGCTTTCATCGCATGGGCAATGAGGTTGAGTACACCAGAATTGACAAGCCACTCTTACCCCAGAGATTACTGAGAGACCCTTCTTTGGTGAGTACCCACTTTGTATCAGCTGTGCTCCAAAAGGTTTTGACCAAGCTGTTCTAGCGCAAGGCAAGGGTGAACAAGCATACTTAGTTCTTATGCTTGTGTGTGCATGTTTGTTGATGCATTGTTTGTCAAAAACATTTGTCCTGGTTACACTCTGGTTTTTATAAATAGATTAAGTACAAAAAATAATATATTAAAGTTTAGCTTGTTCTATAATTACTTGTTTCAGTGCCGCAAGATCCATCCACGGTCTGCGATGAAGTCAAAGCGGGAGAAACTTGAAAGTCGCTTTATTTTGGATGTAACTGTTTTGGATGGAACATTGATGGCACCTTCGACTCCATTTACTAAGATTTGGCGCATGCATAACAATGGGTCTATCATGTGGCCCTTGGGCACACAGCTTATCTGGGTTGGTGGAGACCAGTTTGCACTGCAGACCTCAGTCCCATTAGAGGTATTCATAATGCGGTCTCTTTTCAGCTCACTGTGTTAATTGTGATTAAGGTGCATGCTATTTAGAACATGTAAAATACTTATTATTGAGTTTGTATTCTGTGCAGATTCCAGTGAATGGATTCCCTGTTGATCAGGAGATTGATGTTGCTGTTGATTTTATGGCACCTGCAAGGCCTGGGAGGTATATATCTTATTGGAGACTCGCATCACCTTCTGGCCAGAAATTTGGTCAGCGTGTTTGGGTTCACATCCAGGTTGTTGCTATATACCATTGCTTTTGTCAGCTAGATGTATGATCTGGATACTTATCTGACTTAACATCTAAATTCTGATTGCATCTGCAGGTGGAAGATCCTTCTTTTGTCAGTAACAACAGGACTGCTCCTATAAACTTGAATCTGCCCCCAGAAACCAATAGCACAAACGCAAGTAACTTGATTGATGTCAATTTCGAGCCTGTGGATCTGGTCTTTGACCAACATGTCAACAGCACAAACAAAGAATTACTTGAAAATTTGATACACTGTGAAGTTGACGAACCCAAGAATCCCGAGCCTGCTCTATTATCTGTGCCCTTTGTTTCTTCCACAGCTTCTCCTCACCCCGTTGTTGATGTTCCCTCCACTTCAACTGCTGCTGCTTTTGTGCCTGTTGTTGATGTACCTGCACCTGAACTTGCTATGGCTCCAACTGTTAATGAGCCTGCTGGTAATGCACCTCCGTCTGTTGGTGCATCAGCATCTGATCATCATGGTATTGACATTCTCACCGAAGAGAAACTGCTGAAGGAACTTGAAGAAATGGGTTTCAGGCAGGTCGATCTGAACAAGGAGATACTCAGGCAGAACAAGTACAACCTGGAGCAGTCCGTCGATGATCTCTGTGGTGTTAGCGAATGGGATCCTCTCCTCGCAGAGCTGCAGGAGATGGTAAGATGCATGCCCTTTCTGAATGTTCGCTCAGTCGTACACGATTATGCTGGCAAGGTTCTGAACTTAGCTGTTTGTTTCACCTTTCAGGGCTTTGAAGACGCGGAGATAAACAAGGAGATGCTCGCGAGGAATGGAGGAAGCATCAAGCGAGCTGTGATGGACCTCATCGCTAGGGAGAAGAAGGACCAGTGAAGATCGTGTGCTCATGAGCACATCCTTATCTATAATACCTAGTTATATATATGCCTGCGTGCGTAAATAATGAGACGAGGACTACATCGCCGGGGCTGCTCCACTGTCTCAGAGCTTGCTTGCTTATGAACTTGGTGTTGTGCGACTTGGTATTACTAGTATGTCGCCGATGTGGTGTGCGCGTGCGCGTTTCTTAGAAGCAGTTACCATGCCAGGTAAACTGCGTGTAATTACTATGGCCTTTGGGCTTGGCTGTGACTGAAACTTGGATGCTTAATAAAGCCTATGATTGCCTATGTTAAACCGTGTTTCGTATGGCCTAGTTTATGTGCTGGTTTTTTTCTGTACGTCTGTTGCCAGTGTTTGACTGTTTGATATGCGTAGCCTGTGCTAGTGGCGTACATTCGTGATGATTCTGCTGGTGACCTACTGGTGTCATGGTTAGTTGGTTACTAGTTTGAAAACACTTGAACGCGGACGTCCGACTGGGGAGCGGAGACTTGTATTGTCGGACGCTCTGCCCAGCCATCTCCATTTCTCGTCTCCCTCCCTCTCAGACACACCCTCTCCTCTTCCGACTCGGAGGAGCAGCAGCTGCGTGGCTGTGGGTGTTCCACCCGCCGGCGAGGTGACCACGGTGGCCTACTGCCGCCGCCGCAGCCTGGAATCTGACCGTTCCTCTCAATTTCTCCCTGGATCAAGACCAAGTAAAAGGTCCTCGCGTTATATGTTGTCACGGGAGCCCGCAATTTGCACCATAATGGGTTAATGGCCATTCCGCTAGGGAGGAGAAGCAAGACGCTCCCCTCTGGCCTCTGCTGCAGCAACGACATGTGGGATGGCTGCTCAAGGCCGTGTGAACGACGAAGATAGGCTAATAATAGGAGAACAAACCAGATTCGGCCAATAGAGAAGATGAAGAACCTAAATTTAAACCGGTACATTTTATAAATTTTAGATATTTCAATCAAGAGTAAAACACATCGGTATTACCATAACTTGCGGGTGGATGCAATTTAGTCATAAATCCTATAAATTACTCAAATGGATCATTCATCTTGTATTTGGAGTGCAAACTATATTAAATGTATGCAATATGTTCACCGTATTAATATCTTATACAACCCACAAATAATCAAACTATAAAAATGATCAGCAATAAATTCAATATGATATGAACTATTCTAAGTTTTTAAATATTAATTAATGTATGATTATGTATGTTAAAGAACACATACGTTGTTGCAAGTGAAAAAATAGTATTAACTTTTATTTTTATTGGTTACACATCCACATGAGTCATGACTCATGAGTGACATGTTAAATCAGTACGACAATCAACTTGGAAGCAAATACTTCGTGTGATATGATTTTTGATAAGATTCGCACCCGTGAGATAAGTTGTGTGACTTATTTAAGTAAATTATAAGATGTGTGATTACCTTTCACCCATCATACAAGTTGTGATACTGTCGGTGTATTTTACTCTTCAATCAATCTATCGTGATGTTTTTCATGTTGGATTAAAATGTTGTAACTAGTATCTTGTTGTTTTTCATTATGTTTCTCTAATGTTTTGGATTTGGGGATTTTGTTGATATTCAACAACCAACACCTAATGTTTTGTGTTTAATATTGTACTAGTTGTTTTTCTTTGAATGCTGCATATATCAGCTTATAACTATTGCAAGCAAAGTTTTTAGTGTTTCATCCGACCGAAACATGTTTTGACAAAATGATGAATCATTTTGTGATTGAGTGTTGAGACATGCAAAAACAATCTTTATTGATACATTTTTTTTTTCAAATGCTGAAATACTTTTTAATACTGAGTGAAACAGTTGACAGAGCGTCGAGAAATTGTTTTCCAACTAATGTCGTTACTATTTTGCTCCCACCTTAAAATACCAATTTGTGTCGTGTCTATCTTTGAGGAACGGACTGGAGCCTTGCCCTTGAACTTAAAGCATGGTTGTTTGTTCTCTAGGGATGATCATCTATGAATAACCAGGATAATTGTTTATGGCTGTGATTGTTTTGCTTTTTCTAAAAAGCGGTTGACATATGAACGAAGTAATAAAAAATATGGATAAAACTTTTACATATACATATGTATTATTTACGATTTAAAATCTAAGGTTAAAAAAGATTGTGATAAAAAACCTTAAAAATCAACTTTAAAGTTGAAAATTCAAATTTTGGTTGAGGGAGATAAGGAAAGCAAAACGATGGAAGCCTGTAAGAATGAATTGAGTACTCCTCCCCCATGTGTCTGGATTCATGACTACAAATCCCTAATTACAAACCTTAAAATATAACTTAAAAAGTTATATAAGTAATGTTGCTGACAAGTTCCTAATCAAATTTGATATAGAAAGTTTTCGGAGAAATTTGTCAAGTACATATAAATCCTTAACTTGAAAAGAACATACTCCAGTGAAATCCATAATTTGACAATCGTAGTAGCTTTGAGCGGTTGCGGATCGAGGTGATGCAATATGCATCTCCAATGGAAGCACCTCACTTGCAAGTGCTTAAGCCATAAGCATCGTTACAAAAAAAATTTCTCCAATGCGAGCACCACTGCCTAGGTGCTTCCCAAAGAATTGAGAGAAAATCCGGATGCAGTTGCTGATAATCAGGCAGGAAACACCCGCAGCTTAGTTAGGGCGGTGATGCAACGGAATTAGCACCCGGCTAATCCTACATGATGAAAAAAAACTAGGTTTTTATCCTTAAACACCTACTTAAGCACCCCCGTTGGAGATGGTAAGAGGAACATGTAGTGTTTGATCTCATTGAAATCCATCATCTCACATCTACTATACTTCAACCAAAAAATGCCATCTTCCAGTTTGAGGCTTAAATAAAAAACATAAATAAAAGGAGGGAAAAAAAAGGATCTATCACTGAACAATATGGTCCAGTGGCAATGTATTTAGCATTAATATGAAGTTCACTCTTCTGCTGACTCGTGCTTAGAAGGGAAGCAACTGATTGGGTTAAAGAACAACAAAAAACGAAGGAAGAAACAAGAAACACATGGTTCCTGCCCGCGAAACGTTACGAACGTCGACGCCGCGAAACGACTCTGTACATACCCATAGCCTGATTGAATGATCATCAAAAGCACCGGAGCAAAGGTTATCTCACAGATTCTGCTGGAGGTAGGCGTCCTCCTCCGCCTTGCTCTGCCCGGCGCCGAGCCCCGTGACGTCGGAAACCCAGCTTCCGAGCGACGACACGCTGCGCGTCAGCCACTCCTTGGGCGTGGACACCCTGGGGCTCTCCCCGGCAGCCGCGGCGGCGGCTGCTAGGCTGCTCCTCCTCTCCTCCTCCGCGCACGCGTCGCGCCACCGCCTCGCCATGTACGCCTTCACGGCGGCGAGCCCCACGCCCACCACCTCCATCGGCGGCACGGCGAGCGGGTTCTGGTCGAGGCGGAGCCTCTCGAGCCGCTCGAGGCGGCCGAAGCAGTCGGGGAGGGCGTGGATCTGGTTGTTGCTGAGGTCGAGCTCGCGGAGGCCGAGCAGGTCGCCGATGGAGGCCGGCAGGTCGCGCATGTCGCTGAAGTTGCTGCTCAGGTTGAGCGTCTCCAGCGCCGAGAGCCTCCCGATCCCCGAGGGCAGGCCGCGGAGCTGGTTGAAGTGCGCGTCCAGGAGGCGCAGCGACCGCATCTCGCACACCGACGACGGCAGCGAGCGGAGCTTGTTCAGGTGCACCCACAGCTTCTCCAGGTTCGCTAGCTCCTGCCCGATCCCCGTCGGGAGGTATGTCAGCACGTTGTAGCTCACGTCCAGCTCCACCAGCGACCTAGCAAGAATTGAAGTTTCTTTGATTGGTCGCCATTGGCGAGAAGATGAAGAAGAAGGTGAGTGGCTGGTCGATTGATTCACCTGCATTTGGAGATGCTGTCGGGGAGAGACTTGAGCTTGTTGCCGGAGACGTCGAGGATCTTGAGGCTGCAGAGGAGGCCGATGGAGTCCGGGAGGGAAACAAGGGCGTTGGCAGCGAGGCGGAGCTCTTCCAGATGCTCGAGCCCTCCTATGGCGTCCGGAACAGCCTGCAAATTCAATGTAAACAGCTACTGGTACAAAGTAGAAAACAGGGGATCCATCCATATTTTGTATGCCATTTAAACCGTTGTAAATTTTTTTTAAAAAAAATTATAAGAGAGATTGATGTGTAATATATCATTCAATAAACATGCAAGTTCAAATTTAACCTCTACATGTTATAACAAAACACACCAAATTTGACTAAGAATATGATGGAAATTGTCTTTACAAACACGGATTTTCTCATTAATTTTAGAGCCGCAAGATGCGTGTGCGTTGGATGCCTGCATGCAACTGAAACAACCTACGCTGATTTCTTCGTGAAAATATCTGCTTGCATTAACCACCTGAAGACTTGGTTTTTAGATGATGAGAGAACGTGCGTGTGTGGCCATTTGGCAGCGATGTCTCCCGGAGTTGATCCGGCTTTAACGCAGTGGAATAACAGGAGCGGGTGTGCCATTATGTGTTGATCTCTATAAAAAAGTCAAGAAGACTCCTTGAGAAAGCACAAAAAATAGTCATCTTCTCCACACATTCATTGCTGTCAATTTGTTGCGCCGCTGCCCGTTGCAAGCCGGCCGCGGTGCTCGTCGTGCAACGAGCATCTCGGCGAGCGGTGTCTCCGAACCTTCGCCGCACACACACCTGCACGGGGGTGGTATAAAGGTTTCTAGGCAGCGTATTCATAATACGTGGCCGCTCGACGTGATCAATCATATGATCTTCTTCATCGACTTGCTGGTGTTCATCAGGTCGTAGAGTCTTGCTGCGCTCATTGGCCTCCATCGACAAATTCAGTGGTTGGCCGCAATATTTTATCTACATGAACAGTACCAGACGCAAATTGGTACTAGAAAGAATCTAGCAGTAAACAAACAACGGGGCACTAATTCAATGAGATAAACTAAAAGTGCTTAATACACTTATGCACTCACTGAATTTGTCGATGGAGACCAATAAGCACAGTAAAACTCTACGACCTGATGAACACCAGCAAGTCGATGAAGAAGATCATGCGATTGATCATGTCGAGTGGCCGCGTATTATGAATACGCTGCCCAGAAACCTTTACACCGCCCCTGTGCAGGTGTCGCCGGGATGCTCGTTACACGACTAGAACCGCGGCCGGCTTGGAACGAACGGCGACGCAACAAAGTGACAGCAGTGAATGTTTGGAGAAGATGAGCGTTTTCTCAAGGACGTCTCCTTGACTCTTTTATAGAGATCAACACACAACGGCACACTCCCTCTCTTCTGCTTCAAGTGGTTAACATCAGCAGATATTTCACCAAGAAATCAGCGTAGGTTGTTTCAGTTGCATGCATCCAACGCACACACATCTTGCGCCTCTAAAATTAATGAGAAAATCCGTGTTTGTAAACACATAATTTCCATCAGATTATGCATATGCTAGTTCGATATAAATTTATTATTTCTGTTACATTTTATGGAGGTTCAATTTAAACATGTATGTTTTGTGGAGTGATATGTCCCCTCTAAATCTATCTTGCCATTTTTTTAAACTTTTTGTTAACTATTCCCATGGTATGCAAAACACAGGTGGACATTCACCCGTGTGATTACAATCCATTTTCGGAAAATACAGAACAGATCTTTGGCTAACATATATTTTTGTTCACGCGAGTTGTTAATTGTTGATTATGAACCACATGCACAGACTGCTGTGGAAGTGTGGATGTAGGATGAAGAAAGAACAGAGAGGACTGACAAATCACACACGCTACGTGCACAATGCATTTCAGCTAGTAATAAGTTAAACCATCGCGAGAGGCCAATATAACAGATGAAAAATCTCCACTTTACAACTTTGCCTAATCCCTAGCTTTCTGTGGCTGTAAACCAGCAACACTAGAATGGATCAAGTTCAGTTTAGTATAAAATTTCTAGGGAAATGAAATTGTTTCATGTGCATTCCAGGGATGGAAGATTATTCTACATTCAATTTGATTTCCTATACTCGTATTACTTACGTGTCTCATAATCATCATATCAACATGCACAAGAAAATTCTCGTAATTCTAACTCATAACCATAATCTGATAAGCAGATGGATTGCAAATTTGCAATCACTCAATTAACCAGCATTGCGTTCTTCCACCATCCATAATCTGTAGAACCTGCAAATCCACGATGACATATACGATTTTTTTTCTGGATTAAAGTTATCCCCAAAATAACAACTCTCTCTATCGTCCAAATTCTCCGGATCGACCGGTCGAACAGTTCCAACCCCCAAATTTCGAATTCCAGATATCCAATCCAATACGATCTGAAAGACTGAAACACGCCGCGATCCACGAACGCAACTATGCAATGCAGGTTGCAGAGCATGGCGATAGCCACACAAATGACACAGCAATCTGTAATGGTGGCGTGAACGAGGCCTGACCTTGAGCTGGTTGCGCGACACGTCGAGGACGAGGAGGCCACGGATCCGGCCGAACGGCTCGGGCAGGTGGCGCAGCTGCCGGTCGGCGAGGAGCACCCGCTCCACGGCCTTCCCCTCCTCCGCCTCCCTCAGCACCCGCACCACCTCCTCATCCACCACCGCCCCGGCGCCGGCGGCGTCCTCCTGCGCCTCGTCGAGCCGCACCACCTCGCGGCACC
>CM002480.1:15972802-15989740 GCA_000325765.3 Leersia perrieri | reverse complement strand
GGCGCAGCTGCCGGTCGGCGAGGAGCACCCGCTCCTCGTCCCTCCCCTTCATCGCGAGCCGGTAAACCCGCTCCAGCCTCTCCTCCGCCTCGCGCAGCAGGCCGCCGTACGACTCGTGCGCCTCGTCGAGCCGCACCACCTCGCGGCACCTCCCCACGGCCTCCTCCTCCTTGGCGTTCGCCTCCTCCGCGGCGCGGGAGGCGAGGAAGGCGCGGGCGGAGTCGACGAGCTCGTGGTCGGGGCGCGGGCCGAGGAGGCGGAGGGCGTCGCGGGCGGAGGAGACGTCGGCGACGGCGCGGGACATGGCGGAGAGCACCGACGGGTGGCGGAGACCCGGCATGCGGCTCACGAGGTCGAACTCGTCGTCGCCCGACGGCGCACGCGGCGACGGCTGCTCGATGTCGCGGGCGCGCGGGGTCGACAGCGTCGGGGACACCGGCAGCAGCGACGGGAGGCGGGACAGCACGTAGGCGAGGATCGGGTGGGATTGCGGCGTCGGATCCATGGCGGCGATGGGCGGCGTACTGTCCGGCGATCGAGGCGGCCGGCGGCGTGCGTTGGCTTTGATCGGCTGTGGAGCTAGGTTAGCGTTGGTGGTGAAATTGGATCGGGGGTGGCGAAAAAAAAGGAAGAGGGAGGAGACGATGGTAGATGGGTTTTATATTGGTGAATTGTTTGTGCATAAGACAGGTGGTTTTTGCCCATTTTTTCTCAGGTATAAAAATAGGATGCAAGCAATTTACGCACACAAACATCATACGTATAAGTTTATATTCATATGTCAAATGTGCATGCCCGTTATTTATATCCACAGTCCGTATATTTATTATAGTTTGTCATACTTTCAATTATACACATATCTATATAGTAACGAAGCCAACGACTTTATTAAACCTACATGAATAATAAATATTTTTAATAATCGATCATTTCAATGTATAATTGGTGGTGGAAGCACCAACTATGAAACTCAATGATTACTCGATCTGTTTGGTAGGCGTCTATACACTAAAAAAATGTCAAATAATATTATGGTGATACTATCAATCATGAAAAAAATCATGCATTTGTGGCGAAAACTTATGATATTCTTATATGCAAGATTGATAAACGTAAATTAAAATGTCTAAATTAATACTACACCGTATTATCAGTTTGATGTGATAAATATGACAATTGAAAGCTTCAGAGTAGTTTAGAAAACAAAATTGAGATAAACCATGGGTTCCATGATCTTCTATCTCTTTCACGTTGGCTCAAGCTACCTGTTCGATTAGAAAAACAATATGCTATGATTGATAACTGAATTGTAACTGAAAGAGTCAGAGTGGTTTCTGCATGTGCTAGCGGCTAGCCGATAATAGCTGAAGAGGATAGGATTAAAGTGCGATGAAAGATGCTATACTAATGGATAAGGATGCAGTAAAACACACTCTCTCGAACAGCGACAAATACGGGGAGCTCCCATCTCTTTTTGCGGCTCTTATAATTTCTCTCTCGATCGGAATATGAGGCGATAATATATGGGCTCATCGCCCTACTTCGCTGCTGCCTGCGTGAGATGGGCCGACCCACTGATCTTCCGGCCCACTTAGGGCGGCTGGCGGCAGAGGCGGACTGGTTGCTGGCTGAAGAAAGTGAAACCCCACGGCGCCGCGACGGCGGGTCGGCGGCGCAGCGCGTTTCACAGTGAGTTCGAAAAGCAAACGCTCGATTCGACGAGAGAAGAGTCCCCCAATCCGGCGGCGCCGAGGACGGCGGCGGCGGAGGCGGAGATGCTGCATTTCCCGGCGCTGATGCGGTGGCGATGGTCGATGGATTTTATATGGGTGAATTGTTGTGCATAAGACAGGTGGTTTTTGCCCATTTTTTCTCAGTTATAAAAATAGGATGCATGCAATTTACGCACATAAGCCTCATACGCATAAGATTATATTGACATTTGTATGCCCGTTATTCCTATCTATGCTCCATACACATGTTATACTTTGTCATATTTTTAATTTTACATTAACGAAGCGGACGACTTAATTTACTGAATCCAAACGATTAATAGAACTATCCAATAATCAACCATTTCAATAGATAATTTATGGTAGAAGCACCAACAACAGAGCTGAACGATTGCGCGACCTGTTTGGTAGGGTGTTTTTAGTAAAAAATGCCAGATAATATTATATCCCTCCTTTCCTAAAAATTTGATGCCATTTACTTTTTGTCACATGTTTGACTGTTTGTCTTATTCAAAAAATTTTATGAAATATGTAAAATTATATGTTTGAACAAAAGTAGATTTAACAATGAATCAAATAATAATAAAAAATTAATAATTACATAATTTTTTTAATAAGACGAATGATCAAACATGTTTAAAAAATCAATGGCGTCAAATATTTAGGAATTGAGGGAGTACTTTAGAGTGGTGGTAACTCTCAATCATGACAAACATTATGCATGTTTGAAAAAAACTTACGACAATGTTATATGCAACATTGATATAGCGTTAATTAAAATGCCTAAATCTCTATTATCAGTTTGATTTGATGTGATAATATGGGACAATTGAAAGCTTCAGAGTAATTTAGAAAACAAAATTGAGATAAACCATGGGTTTTATCTTTCACGTTGGCTCAAGCTACCTGCTCGATCAGAAAAACAATATGCTATAAATTGATAACTGAATTGTAACCTCAAGAGTCAAGTGGTTTCTGCATGTGCTAGCCGATAATAGCTGAAGAGGATAGGATTAAAATGCGATGAAAGATGATACTAATGGATAAGGATGCAGTAAAACACACTCTCTCGAACAGCGACAAATACGGGGAGCTCCAAGCTCTTTTTGCGGCTCTGATAATTTCTCTCTCGATCGGACTACGAGCGATAATGTATGGGCTCATCGCGCTACTGCGATGATGCCTGCGTGAGATGGGCCGACCGATGCCTCGTCATGGGCCGTCCCGCTGACCTTCCAGCCCACGTAGGGCGGGCGGCGGCAGAGGCGGACTGGTTGCTGGCTCAAGAAAGTGAAAAACCCCACGCCGCCGCAGCGCGTTTCACAGTGAGTTCGAAAAGCAAACGCTCGATTCGACGAGAGAGAGTCCTCGTTTTCCCCAATCCCCAATCCGGCGGCGGCGGAGATGCTGCAGTTCCCGGCGCTGATGCGGCAGTGGCCGTCGCCGCCGCTGATCCCGGCGTCCACGCTGCTCCCGGTGCCTGCCACCACCCAGGAGGACGAGCTCCTCCTCGCCGTGGCCGAGTCCGACCTCGAGGACAAGGTAACCCTAACTGCCACCACGCCACTGCTCTCCCCCTCCTTCTCCTTTCCCCTCCTCCCCGCAGCGCTGCTATCACCACCCACGCCTTGTGCGCGGCTCTAATCCCCTCCCCGGCCGCTTGCAGCTGAACGAGATCCGCAAGACGAACAGCAACCTGGTGATCATAGGCAAGCCCAGCGGCGACGTCAAGGAGGAGTACGACGCCGAGGCTGAGGACGACGACGCCGACAACGTGGAGGAGTCCGACGGAGACGACTTCGACCAGGAGACCGGCTGAGACGGCCCCGGCTCCGGCTCCTTCCCTTCGGGTTGCGCCGCCTGCCCTGCCGCCACTGCACTTTCTGCCCTTCCCCATATGTATGCTTGCTACAGCTTGCTAATGCTATGTCCAATCTGATCTATCTCGTTGTGTTCAGTTTACCCTGTACTCAGTAATGTCTGTTTGTTTTTACTGAATGCTTCCCTTATTTAGATACCATGTAGTCTCAGATTAGCTTGTTGGTCCATTTGCATGTCTCTATCTAAATGAGTAATTGGATATATTACTTTCCTAGTAATTCTGTGGAGTGTCCTTAGTTTTTGAGAAGAGGAAGGAGCTGATCAAGTTTGTGTAGAGGTGGCATGATAATGCTTTAATCGATACTAGAAGATTAGTATAAGACCATTTATCTCGATTAATTCTTTGTAAAAAGCGGTGTTGTGCGCTACATTGGATTCCTGTGAAAAGGAAGGATTATTGTGATTTATGAACGTCCGTCCTACTCATGCATAAACCTGTTACCTTTACTATTGATTACCTTTTCCCTTTGTTTTATTTTCTGAAACTAAGCTCCACGCCTCTAATTACGATGATCAACATATTCTAAATGTCTGTAATTAAAGAACAAATCAGTTTCTCCATGAACCTAGTACAGGTCGTGCAACGTGCAAGCATTTTTGTCATTAATCACTTCCCAAACTATGGTTTATTATTTGTTAGTTTCATCACTTAATCTAAATGATTTTTAATCAATTCGTGGCTGTGGTAAACTTGCCTTTATCTTGTGATTGTTCTCTTTTGTCCATACCACAAAAACATTATTATTTTTCAGTGGTCATGAAAGAACAATGTCATTAATGTAACATAGTTGCAAGGATAGGAGAACCCTTGGTGTCTATTCTGTATAATTGTATCTCTACAAGAAATTATCATAGTCCACCTTGTGATATAAAACAAAATATACAAGGCAGTACATTAGAGGTAAACGGATGGACAAAGCTGGAGTCTGTCACATTATAACTTCATGTAAACTTTTTACCTAATTGTGTACTCTGTTGCCAAAGAAATGATTATTTGCTCTGGCCAATCTTCAAAAATTTTCTAGTTGAAACTTTTGGAGTCATCTTATCTCTTGTTCCAATCAATATGAAGTGCAATGGGCTGTACACCTCTCAAAACAGTAATTACATTTCACAATCACTCACATAAAGTATGCCAGAACCTTTGTTAAGAGCAATGTGTAGAAGATAGATAGCAAGGCACCAACTGGAATCGTGACCACCCAGGAGGCCACAATTTCACGCACTGTCTCTGCTCTGACCCTGTTGAGCCCTCTTGCAAATCCCACTCCCATCACTGCGCCAACAAGTGTATGTGTTGCAGATATCGGCAATCCAAGCTTTGATGCAAATAATACCACAGAAGCTGCCGCAAACTCTGCTGCAAACCCTCTAGTTGGCGTTAGCTCAGTGATTTTCTTGCCAATTGTTGCTATGACCCTATAACCCCACATTGTAAGTCCTGCAACAATTCCAAAACCACCCCAAGCAAGGACTTCAGTAGGTATCACTATCTCAGCACTGCTTGCCACACCTTGAAGGATGGACAAAGCTGCTGCCAGGGGTCCTATGGCATTGGAGACATCATTGCCTCCATGAGCAAATGACATGAAGCATGCTGACAAGACTTGCATGTATCCAAATACTCCGTATACAATCTGCAGTTGAGCTCCTGTTGGTCCAGCAACGTCCGAAAGAAATCCAACTTGCTGAGCATTTGCCTTATCACTAGATGCTATCTTTTCTGCTTCTGAGGACAGTAGTTCACCAAGCTGTTTTTGAATCACCCTATTAACAATTACAGCTCCTATTGCCCCACAGGCTAATGCTTGCAAGATAGCGATTGAAAAGGTCTTGCTGAGAGGAAATGCGGCGAATGATATTGCAGTAACACCAGTAAAAACTGCAATTGGTGCAGCAGCAGCTGCAGCCTGACCTGGATTTGGTGCGCTGTATACGAACTGAAGTGAAATTTGGTAAGTAGAAAATTAACTTCTTTGTCTTGTCTTGAACAGTCCTATGTCTTCTATTTATGAAATTACGGTGTGTTTTTAATAAGGTGTCTGCTTGCATTGAAAAAAGGTTTTCTTGTTTTCTCTCATTTAGCATGCTGTATGTAAAATTAGTCTAGTGCTTACCCTGCGTATTCCCTTGTAAACAATAAATGAGACCGCAGCACCCATCAGAGGTGAAATGACCCAGGATGAAGATACTCTTGCCAAGGAGCTCCAGAAAACTGCATTTACCCCTCCAAAAACTATCCCAAAACCGACCATGGCCCCAACAATACAATGTGTAGTTGAAACAGGCCAGCCGTAGGAGGAAGCAACCTGGAAAATAGTAACAGGTGTTGATTCAAGTAGACTCTGAACAATGTTAATATGCTGTGCTGCGAAGACCACACAACAAACCAAACTATCAAAACTTTGGCATAGACATTAAATTTGATGTTATTTTTTTAGGCGTGCTGTATGCATTCAAAATTTCCCACAATCATGAAAATATCTTGACTCCAATGGTTAAGCAGAGGAAACATTCTCCTGCAATCAGCGTTCCACCAAAATTGCTTCCTCAAATTTGTGCATGCCTACTTGTCTACTGTTTTACCTTTTACAACCATTCTGATGCAAGATTCCATTAACCTAGTCCTTGTAAAAGTTTCTTTGTTGCTAGTGAGCATTGTCTTTAATTGCCTCAGTTTGTTGCTTCTGTTCTTTTGCTAGTTGAGATTATTGAAAAGCTAGACACCAAGATCTGATAATTGCAAATGAGTTGCACAACATTCACGGATGGGTTTTTCACAAAATCCTGAAACTGCTTATTTTTTGGAACATGCAAAAGCATTGCATGTCATTTGAAACTGCTTATAGATAAAATAATTAGATAGACTTCTGAAGCTATGCTATTAAGTTCCTTTCCTTTTCAGTTTTTATCGTTCAGTGCGAACTGGAGTTTGTTGCTGAAATGAATTGTGCAATATAGAAGTCCATTCAACTATGCTTAGTGTGGAAGTTTCTTATGCAGTAGGTTCCATAAATCAAATAAAGTCGTTTCCACTTACCTACTATAATCCCCACTAAACCTAACTGCTATTCTTGCCACTATGAATATTGCACTAGTGGAATGTCTTAAAATCTTCTGTTTTGTATACTGAAACATGCAGAGGTCTCAGGAACTATGTACTGCTAATGGGACTAGACGATTCTCAGCAAAGCTCATAAGAGTGATTTGATGAAATATTACCTGCAACCATGTTCCAGCAGCAGCGAGGGAGGACAACAATCCAGCAAAGAGGAGAGAGTCCTTTCCTTGGAAGACAGACGCAACTAGGATGCCCTTCTGCATAGTGCTGGTGACATGGGTACCCATAAGGAATGCGCCAGAGAACTCTAGAACTGCTGCTGTCAGCACTGCCTGCCGGAGTGTCAAAGCACCAGATCCTACTGATGTCCCCATGGCATTTGCCACATCATTTGCGCCAATATTCCATGCCATGTAGAACCCTGACAGCAGTGTTAGATATGCTAGTGCCTTCATTTTGTTCGTCCCATGGAAGACCAGTGACTGCATTGCTAGTGGCACAGTGAGTGCTGCAAATGCAATCATCACTGAGATTGACATCGCCATCCGGGGTGATATATGGAATGCCTTGGCCATCTCGGACAGTTCAGATTCCCCGTTCTGCTCCTCCTCAGCCTCTGTGGCATCTGTTTTCCCGCTGGAGCCATCATCAGCATTGGCAAAGGAGGATATCGTGGCATGAGGAAGGCCCCGGTGCAAGTTCAGCGTCTTGGCAGGTGACACTATGGCTGAAGGCAAGTACCTCAGGCCATGAATGCGAGGTTGCAGCTGAGCAACAGGGTGTCGGAGCAGGAGAGCGGCAGCCGCAGCTCGCCCTCCTGCTCCAGCATGTGCTCGGGCAATGGAGAAGAAAGGGGAAGATTGAGACATGGAATGGCAGAAGCAGATACAGGGTTGAGCAGAGAAGCACCAAGAAAGAGATGAGATTAAGGGGGAGAGGAGGAAGGTGAATGGGAAGCGGTGGCCATAGGAGTTTGTGGAAAGAAGTAATGTTTTGTGGACGGAGGGAAGGGTTTGCTTTCTGTGGTGGCCCAGCTTGGGCTTAGATGAACGAGTGGTGGCTTGGAATGAGTGGTGGAAGGGGATATGCAAAGATTCCTGCCTAATCCACAACCTGGGGCTGCAACTGACCCCTCGACTGTTTTCAGTTTGCGTGACCATTAGGGCCACCCTCCCTCCGTCGTGTTTTTAAAGATCTAACTGTTGTCCGTTCCTGCTGTTTTGATTCTCCAGTGCAACGCTTAGCATGACATTAACATTTTAAAGTGGTCTAATATGGAAAGCTTTTGAAGATATTTGCAGTGTTCATTCTGTGGTTCTAAAGCAGGCGCCATTCACTGTGTAGATAAATGGAACTACTACAATGTCAATTTGCCAAGTATTCAAGTTCTCCTGTTATCTACTGTTCTTGTGATAGACAAACGGTAACTCTATTCAGATATACCGTCAGTGTTGTAATCAAGATTTGCCATGACCAGAAATATATTTATACTTGCAGAGCAATTCATCTGATCTGGCCTCTCGTGTTTCAGGGCATGGATATTTCCTCTTGTTTCAGGGCATCTGATCTGGCCTTAAATGTTTTACATGTGAACCCAGTTGTGGTCCAAGAATAAGGTCAAAGCATGCTTATGGATTTGCTTCATGTTTCTTTTTGTTCGTGAGATGGACCGGTGGTTCCCATTTGGCAGTAGCAATTTGGAGCGCTGCTGGCCAAGGACCACAGAACAGAAAAAGGTAACTTGTATGCTCCAGGACGGATGCCGATGAAGAGAAGAATCGTCGGCGTCTTTGTCCCTGTATCAGGTATGGAATACTTCATCTTGTCTTCTCCTACGCTCGTTAGAGATTGGGCACGATTTAGCAGCAAGCAGCCAAGCACACTAGACACATTTTCTGCTCATCGAGTTGGCCAGGGTTCAAGCTCCACGTTTATGCTGCAAATGCAGTCTGCAAGTCATGTGTTATAGAGGAGACTGTCTTGAAAGCGCGCAGAGTTTCAAGATTTCTTATGACCGATTCTCATTCGCCGTACTACACCTCCGAATCTTGTGAGGTATAAGAACTTCCACTGATTTTGATGTTGCGGCTGTAACTTGCACAGTAACTTTTGGACAAAGATGCCGTTTTTCACATTTTTTGAGTACTGGTAGCTCCAAATGGAGATGTTTGTAACTCGACCAAATTGCACAGCTCTACACGAGCCATTTTCACTAGTTCGACAGCTGTTGTAGTACTATCCAATTGTTACTGCCTCCATTCGTATTTTTTTTTATTTATCGGTTTAATTTTGAGATGTTAAGCTTTTACAAGCAATATTCTAAAGTATGTACATTTGGTTAGGCGGAATACTCAAATAGCACATTTGTATCTTAGGTTCAACTCGCTTAGAGAGCAAATTTTAGACTCGAATAAAGAAAAAACATACCATTTTTTTGGTCAATAAAAATATCATTTAACATCAAAGCTGTACTTCAGATTTGTAATCCTAAGTACTCTACTAATAAACTACAGTTAGTAATGGGGATTTCTGGTAAAAAAATATTAGTATCAAAGTTGTATTTTAAATTTCTATTCCCTTCATCCAAATGTATAAGCATTGGATGATGATGTAACAATTTCTATTACAAGAAATCATCACCCAAACACTTAGGCTCCTATTATTTTGCTGCTGGCTTATAAGCCGCAATGAAAATTTAAGTTTTCAAGCTTAATTTTGAAGTTGAATCTGAGTTTTATTTTCACCGTGATCGATGAGGTAGCGGTGTCACCGACCACCACCATCGCCACCGGCTCGCCCAAAGGTACGGCATGCTTGGCGATTAGCTTTTCTCCTAATCTCCTCCAAACTATAAAAAATAGTAAACTGTAGATAAAAATGAAGTAGTATGAAGTTTTTAAACTAAACTGATGATTGATAGGGACCTCACTCTACCTAAATACATTATGTACTCTGTAATATCATAAGAGACTTATTTTTTTTAACATACTATGGTATCGTATTTAATACTCCCTCGATTTTATAATATAAGAGTTTTGACTTTGCTTGTAACTTTGATCATTTGTCTTATTTAAAAGATTATAAAAATATCATTTATTTTATTTGTGACTTACTAGTTTAAGCATGACTTATTTTTTTATATTTGCACTAATTATTTTAATAAGACAATGGTCAAATGTTATAAGTAAAAAGTCAAAACTACACTACGTTATGAAAGGAAGGGAGTATTACATGGTTCTTCATTTTCTCTTAATTATTCTTTAAATATAATTCTCTAAAATATTTTTTCTCCATACCATGCTCTTCTATATTTACTTAAGGACATGCTATATCTATGCTGACCCCTGCCTCAATTTCTTGAATACCTATTTATACACCAGCTCCTTATTTTAGTATTGTTCCCAGACTCACAGTTATTTAGAAGGTATTATATATTCTTGGACCCATATAAAAGCAAACTTATTGGTTTTGATTATTTTCGTTTCCAATTTTATGTAGTCATGACTATGTCTTTATATGTAACCTTGTGTTCATATTACTTATACTACAACAAAATAGGAACAAAATAGGACTGTAGAGGCAAACAGTGTGATGCCCCTAAAACTGAGTTGAGTGGAGTCTATTGGTATATGTTAGAGGCATTTAACAAAATGCCACAGTAACTCCCGCATCTCACTTGATCCTGGATCACGATTCGAACGTGGGACCTAATACTGATAGCAAGCTCCACCTGACCAAGTGAGCAAGAAACAATCGCTGTGGCTATGGGTTACATATACATATACATAACTAATGCTTATTAGACAAGAAACCCCCCATATATAACTGTGTGGATTCTACCGAACAAGCGATTTTCCAGGTTTGGCTCCTATGCAGTCTCCACGCCGCCGCGGATAGGAAGCTCGTTCTCTCGCTCCGCCTCGCCTCCTCTCCAAAACTCCCGAAATCATAGCACGCCCAGCTCCTCCATCATCCATCCTCAAGATAATACCTCCTCCGCCCGTAACGAAGAATCACGCCTGGCAGACGGCTGCAACTCAAGATAATTAATCTGTGCCCAAGGTACCTTGTTCAGTTAAAATTTCTCAGATTTTACCCACTAGTATTAGTGCGTGTAAGGCATATTTATAAATGGAAGGCATAATTCATAATTTGGTCAAGAAAAGTTTAGATCTTTGATGGAATACTCCATGTTTTGTAGTTAGGGAAGGACCTTCTCTTGAGCTGTATCTTTGTTTTATGTACTGCCTGGTCTTACTACCTCAAGCTCACATTAGTTCATATCTTTGTTTTTTTTTTTTTAAAGAAAGCTTTGCCATCGTATAATTATACATTTATCCTAGCATTTGCATCTTGTGATGCACACAACAATGCCTTATATAACGTAATTATCACCGTGCCTACCCATTTCTATTGTTCTGTAAGTTCATATAGTTTTCCGTGCTCAAGGATGACATGTCTTGAAATTAAAACAGAATGTATTTGGCTACTGCAGGTACGTTTTCGGGACTACCCACATCCCAAGGCTGGAAGACTGGCCTGTCATGCTAGTAGAACACATTGGCTTCATGCTCAAGGTATCACCTCACTTCGGCCTTCAGTTCTTTCTGCATTATCCTCCGGTGGATTTAGTTAGCTTCTGTTGCGAATAAACTAGCCTACAAAGGTCTTTTTTCTTTTTCTCTGATTAATGTGAGAATTTCTAGTCTCTAGAGTGAACGTGGAGCATCAATTCAAGGTTGTATTAATAATATAATATGTAGATAGTCTCTCTGTCCTACATTAACCCAAATAGCATATAGCAGTCATCTAAAAAGTGGAAGCTATAATGTTTTGGTTGTCCAGCCTGATGGATTCTTCAACTGCTCGCCTGCCATCGATGTGCCTCCTGGATCTGGAAGCCACTTCGCTGAAGGACATTCAGGCTGAGCTGATTTCAAAGCTGCGATGTGCTGCTTCTCTTCCTGATATGGTGTTCTTACCTAGTGAAAACTTGTGTACGATTCCTTTGCTAAGGCTCTCTCACACTGTACGAATGTACTATAATTCAGTATTTTTTGCTCTGCTTTTGTATGTTTGTAATAAAACTACACTCCACAGAAATTCTATAAGTCTGTAATAAATTGAGGTTGGTCTGAATTTGTTGCTAGACAATGGAAATGAGCCAGGGTGCCCCCCCCCCCCCCCGAACTTTGAGCAAAATGTCGACCAGCTGGTTATCTTGACAGTGGGTCGGTAATTTGATTAGGCATTCTCCTAGCTGCCCAGTCAATAAACCAGCTGGTTACATATCTCCCCTTTTTTTTTTAATATCAGGTAACTTTCTTAAGTGCTTTCTTTAAGTGTAAATAGCATACTTAAGCACTACTTGACCCATCTCTGCTTTAGAAAGTCCTTTTCGTGGTTAATCATGGCTAAACTACTGGAAAGCCTAGGAGAATTTTCTTTTAGCATAAAGAAGGATAAAAAGAAATAGCTAGGCCCATACGTCAATGAGCAAGTCATATTAAACCCGTAGTCACCTTTTGTTCACAACCTGCTACATTATACCTAGAAATACCTGAAGTGGCAACCCCATCTCCATTAGTGGTATACTGTTAATTGCTAGCTTTAGGTACTTATTATCAAGATATGAATCTTTATAATGGGATTGGCTTGTTCATCCTAGCTAGTTATATGGGCTGTGAGTTGTAGTGACTAAATGAATGAGATATCATCATCATGCTCGATTGTGGCCTTGTCACTGATTGTGTTGGATTTTCTCTGGCTTAGCTTTTTTCCAAGAATATTATATATAACATGAATTATTATTTTTCTTATGGTTTTATTACGGCAGTGTGTTTATTCCCATAAGGGTACGAGTACTTTATTCCAACTGGGGTAGGTCAGGTACGTGACCACGTGTGGTTGCACCAAGGTGCCGTGAACCATGGTAACACTAACGCCGCATCATTTCAGAGATTTGTGGCGCATTCGATCTAGCAAGCATGAACTAATTTCGTACCTTTTCGTCTTATGATATTTTATTTGCAAATGTTTATTCAAAGCGCTGATAATAATACTTCCGAACTATCCAACATAATCCTTTGAAACTTTAAGTAAACTTCAAACTGGTATAGACATACCATGCACAATCAGTTGATGCAGCGGTGGACCGGTGTGTTTGATTTCAGTCTAGGAGGGATAGGTTGGAGCTATCACTATTTCTGGGATGGAACGGTCCGAATTTTTATTTGGTTAAAGAGATAGGTTGAAACTTTTTTTTTTGGTTGGTTGAAGGAATATAATGGAATGGAGTGATCATGTCATTTGTTTGGACGAAGAGTTGAAAGTGGGATGTGGTTAGTTCCCTGCATTGTATTGGTGAGGTTACCTTCCACAACAACAATTTTGAATAAAACAACAAATTTGGGTCATAATTAACAGAGTAATGGTCTAGAACAACAATTATGATTTCCAGAATTATGCTTCTGTTTTTAGATTGAAGACCATCTTGCACACAAATGACAGATCACAACTCATACATTCTTGCTCACATCAAAAAATTATCTACAGTGATATGTTTTAACAAATCACCTTGTTATATATCCTTTCATTCATCTCACATAAAGAAAACCGAGTAGTTTACTCAAGATCCAGGTTAGCTTTGTATCTTAAAAACTAGCTTGCAAATTCAACCCACTTTTCTCTTGCTGACAAGCAGGCAACACCTAAAAAACACAGTACCATTAAATCATCTCTCCTGCCAAACAGAACGCTAGGATTTTTTTGAAGCGAAGAACGCTAGGATTATTCCATACAAAAATCAAGAATGAGCTTAATCCATCTCACCTTATTTTCTAACCAACACACGATAAATTTCTGAGTTGTTATGGCTCCTTTCCTTCCCTAGTTCTACCACTGGACCTCAAGCATTCCACGTTAGGAATCACTTCAAACCGTTACGAGGCTAACAGATCACCGAAACAGACTTCCAGGAAGGAGAAAAGAGATCGAAGCACAACGCAAAGGTGCGCACCACTTTTTTTCTTTCTTTTTATGATGCCGCCTTTTTTAATGTACTCTTCCTGTCCTAGAAAATAAGTTTTTCTGTTATTTGAATTTTGTCCACAAAATAAGTCTTTTCTAGGCAAATGGGTTCCGACCAATTAATTGTAACAGAAATGATATCCTTTTTTCTTGAACCTTAATTTCATCTATCCACTCACTCCATTAAATTTATGCATGCATGGTGGGATTAGAAGAAAGTTTCAATTAATAGAAAACCACATTAAATAAGGACATGATGATCATTTATGTTAAATACTAATTTGCATGTAAAAAGAAAAATTATTTTATGGAATGTAGGGATCCATTAGTGCAGCAGCAGCTGCAAAACAAGCTGCCAAATAAAGGAACGCCGATTGGCTCCAGCCGCGGGCCCAAGATGACATGCCCATTGCCCAAAACTGTTTGCTACTTTATTACTCACCCAATTAGAATTGAGGATATCTTGTTTGGTCTAAGTTAAATATCGTGCTGTGCAGTATATTTTATTGGATTTTTTTACTAAATAAGATTTTGCGTAGACGTTGACGCTACGACGGCAGAAAAATCTTTTCTGAGCAATATGTTACACCAAAATGTAATTAAATATTTTTGTAATTATAAATGCTCTATAATACAAGATATATGTAACGACTTAAGTGTTTGAGTAAAAGTTGCATAGTACTAGAGTGTCGTGACAAAGTATCCAACTGCGCACTGTTAGTGCTCTCGAGGACGATGCGTTGAAAAACTTATGATAGACGATGCATCCAACGTATATGTTGGCATTTTGGCAGCGCCTTGTTAGCTCGCGCGGCAATCCTATCCCCCTCAGACCCAAAAAAAAAAAAGAAAGATAAATTCTATCTACAAACATGAATATAGCCTACGTTTAGGTTTATAACGAAGTTGATTTTTTTCCAGAGTAACGAAATTGATTTTTTATGTTGTGCGGATGTGAGATGAATCATGAGACTACAATAATCAAGATTTCCACACTAACCCCTGAGTACATACATGCATGCATATACATATGAACATCTCACAAGATTAAACTGGCGTAATGAGATTGATAAAGTCACCATCGTAGGTACATCTCATTGTCTATGCGTATATCTTCTACCACTTAAAAATAAATATATGTATATGCATATACAATCATTCGTGCCAAGTTTAGGACACGAATATGGGTGGGCAAGTTATACCACCATAAACTCAATTGACCAATTAAGTTAAGTCAAGAATCTTTAATTTAAAATGATGTTTTTATAGAATACCACAGGAGAAGATGCTTTAAACCAAGTCCTGCCACTGAAAACGAAAATAAATTCTACCATTGAAAATGTTTGATCACTCATTGTTATAAATAAGTGACGTAAAATAAGTCTTTAACCAGTATCTTTTAATATTTTGATTCAACTTTTTTAACATATAAAATGGTTAGATTTTTGTCTTACCAACAGATTTTAAGAGCAAGTTTAATAATAGGCAATAAGTTGGTTATAAGCTTATGTGGAGGACAGAGACAATAAGAAATAATGGAGGTTAGTTCTCATATGCAAAAGCTAGCTTTAATCATGCTCCAAGACAAATATATGTGAGAGAAAGAGATGGAATAAAAAATAGTTTGTCTATATATATACATATTAGCTACAAGTGTGTTTATAGCTAATAAGATAGCTCTATTACTAAGCTTACTCTAATTAGTCTATAATTACTTTATAAGTAATAAACAAACCACTGTCCTGACGATTATGTTGCGGTCCAAGACATCACTTAAGTATCTATATTCTTATGACGGAAGATAATATATAGCAATTTTTCTTCTCAAGCTTGTTATACAAATTTATCGATCTAATGAAAGATTATTGCAGAACTGTGACACGAAGCAAACACAATTCAGTGGGTCCTAATACATCCTAGCCCCCAATTAAAGGAACTACTAGCTGTAACTTTCATCAAAGTAGGCAAGCATAGCCGTTGATACTACAGTGACAGATCACCACATAATTTTGTCACGTAATGACTAATTTTCTCGGTCACGTCCAATCAATCTGAGTTTTTATTTCCTCCGAGAAATGAAAAGAAGTTCATAGGTACAGATGGGTAGAAAGTTGATAAGTGTTAAATGAACAGATGGAGCATACTACTAGTGACATGACGTCAACCTTGTATTCGCTCCATTCTTAAATATTTCACGCCATCCACTTTTTGTTTTATTTAAAAATTTATATAATTATTAATTTTTCTATTATTTAATTTATTGTTAAATGTATTTTTATACATATATATATATAACTTACATATTTCACAAAAGTTGTTTTAATATAACAAAAGTTGTTTTAATATAACGAACGGTCAAACGCGTGTCAAAAAAATCAACGGCGTCAAATATTTAAGAACAGAAGGAGTAGAAGCAGATAAAAAAAACATTTATTACCAAGCAAGATCTTTTGCACTATTCTATTCATCCAACAATATAAGAGATAGTACATGGTTATATGCCACATTCAATAATTTTTATATTATTGGAAAAAGTTCAATTAAGTTCCCTTTAGAATGAAGAACTTTTGAAGAACTTGTACAAAATTAAGGTAAGAAAAAGAAAACTTGTAAAAGTTAATCGTTCCAAAAGAGAGGTAACCTCTCCACCGACCGAATACAAAATCAGTCTGACATTTCTCAAACAAATTCTAAAACATGTAGTTGCTAAATTCAAAAAGCTCTAGGACTGGGAATGCAACCTGATCTAGTTACATTGCAACAAGTGCCAACACAGCCAGAGCTGAACCAACAAAGGGAGGCCAGGCAGCAGCCAGCCAATGGGAAGAGGAATGGGTGACATCGCCACGCAGGACAAGACAAACAAACGGCGAGACTGCCCGTACGTATCTTGCTTTCAGCGGGCTGGAGGTCACTACCTCCTGCACCTGCATCCTCCGACCACTCTGTGCCCACCCAACTCCATAGCCCCATCTGTGCTGTCCTGCTGCTGTTTGCCCTCCTATTCTTTCCCCTTGTCCATGCCCCCTGCTAATGCCAATGATAATAAATAAACATATTTAATGGTATTCATGCATAGATATTTATTGGTCTTCGTAGTAACATGAATGGTCAAGGTCATGTTTTTGGTTTGTGTGGTTACTCTCTACGTCCCAAAATACATGTAATCTTGTTTTTCGCAAAACCAACATTTAAAAGTTTTGACTAATTATTATTATTATTATTATTATTATT
>CM002480.1:15904053-15972702 GCA_000325765.3 Leersia perrieri | reverse complement strand
TATATATATTAGGCAAACAACACCCATCTCAATATTGGAGATGCATACGAGGATTTTTCGCCATGTGATTTCATTAGATTCGTTTTGCGAATAATGTTAATTTTATAGTTTTCATGCTATCTTATTGGATAAATTAATGTTCAAAATAAATCATTGAAGACCGTATAAAATACTAATCTATCTTATATTTTACGACAGATGAAGTATGTATTTCAATGTGTTTTTCTATTATATGAGTGTTTATCGGAGTAGAACCGATTTATAAAATGTCTTACTTCACTTTGTAAAATTTTATCTAGTAATATGGGAAGGCTTCAGTGCTTTTCGTTGGGTTCTTTTTTCCGAAGCACAAAGTAGTAGTAGTGTATAATGAGCATAGAATGTACTTACGAACTATTCGAATGTTTACATATTCAATGAACCAAGATACCAAAGGAGTACAACAGTACGCCTAAAAGTACTACGTACTTCTACTATGCGATGCAGCATTGGTAGCATTCCACATGACCCAAATAAAACAAAGAGCACCAAACGACATGATGAATAGGCAGAGAAGCTGACCATCGGACGTGGTAGGGATTGGCTAATGAAAAACCAGCAACAGAAGCGCAGAGCGAGTTAATTAAAGGCCACAGCACATGCGGGCACAGTAGATCTGTACGCTGCAAACGACAAATGAGTCCTCCCTAGTACACGTGGAGGGAGGAGAGCAAAAGGAGCCAGGCTTGTCTGGGCCACTGTGCTGGTTGATGGACTCATGCCTACTGAAACCTCTTCCTCCATTGCTCTTTCTTGCTAGATCAGCATAGTCATCATACACGATCCAAATAAGGATGCAAAACACTGCAAATGCTTCAGCAACTAAGAAGTAATTGAGTGAGCATGTAGTCAATGGACTCGACTGTGAAAAAAAGAGTGGTGCTACTTGCTTACTCAATAGTATTATCTTGAAGTGGAGCTCATGATTAACTACAGTGATCTTAATCTAATCTTGTCGATGCCAAAAATATGGGCTATAGGCTGAACATGGAAATTTTGATTGACATGCTACTGGCAATATTGGGGTTTTAAATGAGATTGGACTTGGCCACCAAATTTAGGTGCACAAATGATATATGCTCGTACGTCACTACTCTTAATTTGTGTCATTAATTGTTAAATCCCAAAAACTTTAAGATAGATATATCCAATAACCATTGTTTAAGAATAATTCGGTTGCTTTGTACTCGACAAATCATCCGATTTGATCTTCCAAAGCGAATTTGGTCGGGTGAAACAACTCTTAATAGAAAGGCCATGCATATGGTCCAATTTCAACAACAATGGTATTTCCTTGGACAACTGATTTCAACAACAATGGTATGACGCTGGACAACCCTTAGTATTATAGAAAGACGATGCATATGATCCGGTTTCAACTTTAGCAGTGTTCCCCCTAACATTACCTGGTACTAGTACCTTTTTTTCTCTCGCAATTTTCAAAATATAAAAACTTGTTAGTGACATTCCACTATCCCAATCAAACCGGCCTCCTTTAACCTGCTCCATCAGGGCACTCGATACATCCTTCCTCCTTTATAAGCACCACCACCCCTCCCTAGTGAGAAAAATCCCAAAAACACCAGAAGAGCTTGTTGCATATACCACATAGAAATTGAGAGATTGCCTAGCTATTCTATCATTTTTGGTAGAGTACTTGAGTGTGTCCTTCCATGGCCGGCCTGAGTGTCCTTCTTGAGACACACAAGAACCACTCCAGCATGAATCCTCCTCCCCAAATCATCAGCAAGGCTTCCCTCCATAGCCACCCACCCAAGATCTCCTCGCCGGCGACAGTGACGACGACGAGCTACTTCTTGCAACGCTGCTTCCTCTGCCACAAGGAGCTCGCCGACGGCAAGGACATCTACATGTACAGGTCCGTGTGGACATCAGCCATAGCAATCGATCTGAGCATTATGTACCTCGTTGTCTCTGTTGATTAATTTCAGAGGTTTGCTCATGTGTCAATTCGGTGATGATTATTGCAGAGGGGACAGGGCGTTCTGCAGCGTGGATTGCCGGTGCAAGCAGATCTTCATGGACGAGGACGGCGTCGCAGACGTCACCGGCGGCGGCGCCAAAACCTCCGTGCGCGCCGGCCGTCGGCGAGCCACCGTGCCGCACGAGCAAGCCAGCGCCGGCGGTGGCTTCGCGTACTGATCGCGATCGATCGATCGACCGGCCGTACGTTTGTATGTGTGGGAACGTAGATTAATTAATCGATCAGCAGAAGAAAAAAAAAGGCAGAAGAGATTAAGCAACGGCGAGGGGAACTAAGATCGAAGATGGTTGCATTATTTACTCGCTAATGAAAAATGTAATGATTTGATTAATGGGAAATGAGTACGTGGCAGCTCATCAGAGTGGGGCCCACAAGGGCGTAGATATGTATACATACGTGCCTCCTCTCCTCTACTGGTCCTGGAGCCCGTTGTAAATAGGGGATAAGATGGGCCATGACTTGGACACTTGGACCATCCCTCCTCTTGAAGCGGGTCAGGACCGAGTAATTAGCGGCGCCTGATCCCTTTTTAGCACGTCTCCCTTCTCTGCTTTGTGATTTAGCTTCTGCAAGCAACAATCGGTTAGCTGGTTAATTACCATGGCGAGGTGGACTCAAAAGTGCTCAAAGCCCTCAATTTCGGCCGGTTTGATGTATCACTATGTGTGACGTGTTCGACGTGGAGTACAAAAGCAACAGAGTTCTGCGGAAGAAACGGTTGGTCTCTTCGAGTACAAGCTTGACTGACATGTCTACCATTTTGGGGGATTAGATCTTTCCGTCTCTACAATTTTCTTCTTTTTTCTGTACTCCGTAAGTGGGAAGTAAAGTGTGTTGTTTGGTCGAGGTCGAATACGCCATGTATCAAAAAAGCTCGTTATGTGTGCACCTTGAGCTGCATGCCCTCCCGTTTCAAAAATGATTAATCAGTCAAGAAATAACGAAATTATTATCATCTATTGTGTGCTACACTGTCCTGCTTGTTCCAACGACCCAAACAAAACCATACCAATTTGATACCACAGCATGGCCCATGGGCCAAAGAAAAATTGAACTTTGTTTTGGTTGGGGTGCGCCAGGCCGAAGCTGTAGTGCAACGCTAGGGCGACACGCGAGGGCCCCAGTAGCAAGCTACTGTGGTAGACCCTCCCCCACAAAAAATAAATTTAATATCGAAGTAGGCACATGGCCCACATATCAGATATTAAACTGATAAGAACAGATACTACACTTGATCTTAGCCAAAAGGCCGAGAAAGGTATGAGTTGCTTTGTGGCCTTGCCCCTCGTTTTATACCGCCTCCTCCACCTCCCTCTGCTCTGGATAGGCGAGGTGGTACTAAAACCACCGCGTTCGCCTCTCCGTCTTCGGTGTCAACTCTGATAGGCCTTCTGCTGCGAGGGCCCACTTACCTGTTCAAGCTCAGCAAGGCGGCCCATGGCGGTCGTGGCTGCACGAATCGCGACGCGAGATCGAACGGCTGTGCTGGCTAGGGAGATGTGGCACGGGGCCTTTGTTGACTCGTCTCGCCCGGATTGACACCGCAAGCGAATCGACGAGTGAATGAACTGCTGAAAATTTTTTCCCCATCCATCCGCCGCAGCACGCCGGCCGGCCGGTCGCCGGCGATGAGCCCCACCGCGCCGTCGCGTACGGCTCCTTCTCTCGTCGTTCTCCCACCGCTGCTTCTGCTGCTGCTGCTCATCTGGTCGCCTGTCGCGTCAGCTGGTACGAACAATCGCCTCCCCCCTCGACTCCTCTTCTGATCTCGTGCTGTTCTTGGTTAATTATGTGTAGCTATTGCTGGTTGCTAGCTTCAAGTGTTTGTTACCTGGCGGTTCTTGGTGCTTTCGACTGGATCCTTGATGCGTTCCGTGCTTTGTCGTTGGAATTGTGTGGATCCTTGATGGGTTTCTAGTAAAACAGTAGCGTCGATCCCTGTGGATGTGTGGATTGAGCTAAGCTGGGTGGGATGTTGGATGATAAATGCCACATATGTTTGCATTTGTAGCATTTACTTCGGAATCTGTAATAGTGTCTTCTGAATTTGTAGCATTTGTACCAGCCTTTTATTGCATCTGTAGTATCATTTTCTTTCAATTGCATCTAGCTTTGATTAGGATGAGCAATTGTACATTGACATCGAAGTAAATACTTTTGTTTAGCACTTTAGTGAAAGAAATGTTTTCGTTGTGATTATTGTGTCTTGAGATTTAATGAATTGTTTATGTTAATTAAGGCATGTTTAATTGTTGCTCCTGAGCCTCCAGTAAATGAGAATCACGGTAATTACACTTCTATGACTAAAATCATTATGGACTGGCACCACAGGTGAGCAGAAAGGTGTATGTGTTTCACCTGGCGGACGATTCCCGGCCTTCTCATCTGAAGGCAAGCCTCCTGGAAGAGCAGCAAAGGGTCGCAGAGATCTGGCACTATGTAGAGTATTCCGGCAGAACACGTGTTGTGATGTGTCCCAAACATTTTCTGCCCTGCTCTCAGTGAGAAAGCTCGCATCGACTGGTGAAGGCAGTCAAGAATGCCTTCATTTGTGGGAATTGCTTGAGTGTTCAATTTGTGATCCACGGGTGGGTGTTAGGCATGGGCCTCCTGTTATATGTGCATCATTCTGTGACATGGTCTTCAAAGCTTGCTCAGAGGCGTACTTTGCTATTGATGTAAAAACACAGGTAAAATCCCTCTGTTTAAAGCTACCCCTATGTCTAAATAAGATTTTCTGGCTATACCAATGTAGTACTTTCTTTACAAGGACAAGATTATGCTTAATTATTTCATACCTCATAATTTGATCTAGATTCTCTCAGGGGAAATTTGATCATAGATTAAACAGTAGTTAACCGTGCTTTAATCAGTATGTATGCCACAGGAAATAGAAATTCAAGTTTTGCATGTTAAAATGCTTTTGTACTTTCTTATAGCTCCGGGAGCTCTTTTTTTTTAATTTTTTTTTGCCTGCCTATTGTTGTACTCTTGTGGTATTTTTATTGGATATTATTTCACAGTTCAGTTCTGATGTCCCCTTTGCTGCTTTACCAGGCATTGTCTCCTTGTGGTTTAGGTGACATCCTTTGTGGCAAAGCACATAAATGGGTCTCTAATGGCACAGAACTATGTCGCTCTGCTGGCTTCTCTGTGCAAGCCTTGGATTCCAGCTCTGGAGGATTGGATGACACTTTTTGCTATGGTGGGAAAGCAAGTTTTGATTCCATCTCTAGTTCATGGACATCTTCAAAGGAGCGTCCAACATTAAGTGATGTGGCCTCTTGGAACCTTGAATATTTTCGCAGATGGGCAAGAGAAATGCCTGCTAGTGAAAGAATTTCGTGGGCAATTGGAGGAATGGTTCTTACCGCAGGCCTTATATTTACCAGGTATGATGTATTCCCTTATTTCTTTCATAATCTATATTACAGGGATAGGACAACATAGTGCAGTTGGTTGTATCTTGATAAAATATCTGCACAATTGGTTCTGGTCATGCTTTCCTGGGGGAAAATTATTCTTGTGAAAGATCACTCAAAACTTTAGATCAGGCCCCTGTGTTTGTGTAATCTTGCATTTTTCTTCCTTGGCTCTCTAACATGATGCCACTACACATTGATACATGTGATCCTTTTGTTTCCCCTTTCAGAATCTTTTTATCACAAACGTTTTTTTGTTGTTGTTGTCTGTGCAGTAAAAGGAAGAGCTACGCCCGTCATCACAAGCAAGCTGCTATTGCTCGCAATGTGAGAAAGCTGGAATACAGAGCTAACCCACAGCAACTTAGGCGTGATTTAGGGATGCATAGGTAGCTGTAGGATTACTAGTGGAGGTTCTCTTTGGTTCTATTTCTACCACTTTGTGATTCTAATGTTGAAATCAGCAATATACAATAGATTCTTGAAGATGTCCCCTACGTTGGGGGTCAGATACATGCATAGAATCACCATTAAAAACCTCCTTTTGTCATCCTTGCGTAAAACAGGAGCAGTAGAGATCTTTGAATTGTTGTTCAGGTTCTTTCTGTCTGTGGGATCTATAGATTTGCTTGGACATCTGTATATAGTTTTGGAATGAAGTCTTCGGAGGTTTTCTTCAAACATTTTTTTACTGTAATTGCTATCTAGTTGTTATTATTACTCAGGGTGTTTAAGTAAACTCTGCATTGTGAAAAATCTTGTCTATTTTTAATAAACACAAGCTAAAGCTTTCATTGAACTATGTTAACTCATGTTTTTACTCCAGGGCTCAAGGCAGCCCAAAAAGAACTGACATAGGGACAGCAAGTTCCATGTCCTGATATTTGAAGAGAAGAAAAGGAGTCTCTTTGTAATTTTCTACGTTTTTTTATTTGATTCATCCACGAGTTCCTGAATCGGAAACTTCGACTCCATATTCAGTATCTCGAGGGCATGTATAACTTAATGCTCTAACCACCACAGTTCTCAACAAAGCTACAGAAATTTCTGCACCAAACCGTTTCTGAAATGATGGAACCAGTTCATTACTGTAGACACCCATTAAAGATGGCCTAACTTTGTTTTTCATAGTACTCCGCTTGGAACCATATAAGCTTGGAATCCGCTCCAGAAGTAGGTTCCTTGGCAAAGAATTGACTAATGAGAAACAAGAACGATAAGGAATGAGCTCCCCAACACAGAGCTCACAAACCTCAAAGAGATTCAACGCAAGAATAGGAACTAGTCCTTTTTCTTCATTGAAAAATAATAATATCAAGATTGTCAGCAAAGTGAGGTTACATATCGCAGTCTGAGATTGATCTATGCCAATCAACTCTGTATTACACCCTCATTGCTCAGGAATGCCCTGGCAAGTTTCATTTTTGTAGTTAACGAGACAAAAGAATCATCATGGGGAGCTCATAGATACCCCAAAATGAACCCAAAATCATCATGGGCATCCAGCGGTGAATATGAATAATCTTAATCTTTGTGCGAATGCGCCAGGTATTGGCTTGTGTATTTGTCCACCTTAGGTCCAGATGTGCCATACTTCGAGTCATAATACTCCACCATTGCAGATCCAACCAACGCGGCTAGCGTTAGGGCTTGAGCATGCAACCTGCAACATCAACAGATTTATTAAAAATGGATGCTAATCAAATTGTAGCATGAGTTGACTTTGAGTCATAACTCATAGGTGCACTCATATGGAATGTTGTTAAATAAATATATGTGAAAACCAAATCACAGATGTGCCTGCATACATGAAACGGCTACAGGCATTCAAATCCAGATATCAGATATTGTCATCCATCGCACTAGATGATGTTAAGGTTGTTGCACCATATTTAACAGATATGGTTAGGAAAAAAAAAGAAAAAGTTCAAGGACGTCTACATAATTGTGCATTGGCCGAACTCTTCAAAAATAAACAATGCAACCCTTCCTTGTGTACATGGCTTCCAAGGTGTCTTTGACTACTATGCAGTCCCAAAGTGGCAGAGTTCTAATTAAGAATAAACAGTCCCAGTTTCATAAGGGGGGAAATGCTACATGCTACATACCGAATAATCGGTCTACTTTTGACTTGTCTGGCATATGTATCACCAAATCTATGGAGGTACACAAACAACAGGAGCAGAGGAGCTATTCTCTTGGGCCAAGGAAATTAAGATACCACTACATAAAAATTATACAATTCCAACCTTAGTAATGTTAGTGATAAAAGGTCACCTGAATTACTTCATATAGCTAAACTAACTAGGTAAGGAGTAGATCCTAACTTATTTAAGAGAAACAGATAAGTAGATCCTATCTTGTCAAGGTTCCTGCAGAATGGTATGCATTGCACCCTTAACATAAGCCATTCAGTGTTGGTGCAATTAATACAATCAAATATGTCAAATGGTGGAAGCATTGTAAAAGAACAAACAGGAAACCAATTAACATTTTTCAGGAATGACAAGTTTTGAACCCCCCATGGACTATGACAATCCATAGTGTTGCGTGCTTTATCATCAGTTGCTTTAGTCCCAACAATAAAAATTAGTGCATTTTCTACAGTTAAACAAAAGTAAAACTCTTCCAAACCATACCAGTGGAATCAAAAGGATCCATAACTGCATAGCCAACTACAGATATCATTTGTAGATGGTAGTCAACCGTCCATTGAACAACACCATATGCCTATACATGCTCATCGATGATTCATCGAGCAATTATGTCTAGGTTTGATTGAAACTGAGTTGCTCGATAACTCAGATTCAATCCCAAAGGCTTTCTGGTGGAACAATCATTTGCATAAGCAACAAAGACAAATTTCAATTACCATAATGTTCAATCAACCTCTCAATGTGATACTGCATTAAATTTATCTTTCAATTATCGCAGCAAGGTTCAAAATAGTTCTTTCTTATTCACAGTGCCTACAATACGCCCTCAAGATCAATATCCGAGTGTTGCTCTAAATTATGACAAGACGCTAAGTTAAATAAGAAAAGTGCAAACCTAGCATGGATGATCTTGACGCTGGTCTTCATATTGGGCCTCGACCAGTTGTACGCAATCGAGCTGCTGATCCCAGTAAGCCATAGGCAACCTTTTCACATAAGCAACGCAAAAGTTAGAAAATATTCCAAACACAAAGGAGGAAATTAATCTCAAAATCTGGGGGGAAGGGAGAACAACTCCCTAATAAACACACACACAGAAATTTCCACAGGATTGACAGATAAAATCAGACAAAGAAAGCAGAGAAACTCCTATCGGCAACACGCATAGATTGTGGATTTGGGGAGACGCATGTAGAATCGATACATCGGAAAAACAACAAAAATAGCAGATCCACGCGGAGAATATCAAAATCGCAAGAAAAATTCACGAGGTATACCTACGGCCCGGAGCTTGTGGTCCACGACCCACTTCCTCATGGATTCAACCTTGCTCGGGGTCTCCGCCATTTGCTTCGCCGCCTCTTCTTCTCCCTCTCCGATTTCTCGCCGCTTTTATGCGCTCTCCTTTTTCCGGGTTTTTTTTTCTCTCGTTGCAAACTTGCAATTGGGGAAGTATGGCTTCCTGTTGTTATATAGGAGGACTTGTTTGTTTCAGGTCCTTGATGAATTCAGAAATTCGTTTAGTATCCGTAGTTTGGATTCCTTTTTCACATGTCCCAACTTGTAACCAATTTGTTTATTCCCCATATGCAAAAAGAACCCGTTTTTGCTTTGTCAAGCATGTTCTGTATTTCTTGTGACCAAAGAAAGGATGGTTGCAACTTGTATCCTCTATAAAATAGCAGAATAACCATAAAAATCAGTATGAAAATAATTTAGGGAATGAATATGACATAAGTATAATGTCACAATAGTTTACTTTAAAACAATTATAGTAGTAAGGAGTGAGAGAATAATTAAATTCATTGTAAGAGTGAGAAACAATCATTATGGAATGAGAAAGTATATTGGAAAAGGAGAGAGTGTCAACTCAACGAAAAATACATCGTTATCCAGTGATTAAATATTTATACTACCATAACATTTATAAACCATAAAGAGTAAATTTCATACACTTGACTTGAACAACACGCAATTGCCGTTCGATTTAAAACCAATTTTTAAGTTGTAGTAGAAGATCTATAATTTCTGGAAAGCTATATATGAAGCTTCAAATTTGATTTGTTATTTGTAGATTTTTGTTGTCGGGAAAGATAAGTAATTCTGACCGAAGAAAGTATCAATTATTTAGCACATAATTGCCAAAGAACATCCGATTATGTGTCTTTTCACAATTTTTGTTTATGTTTCCTATATCGATGAAGGGCATGTACGTATGGTATGTTTACACGGGCATCAATAGTAAAATGACAAGCAAGCAACATGTATGAAGCTAGTAAAAGATATGGTATAAATTTCTCAATATACCCCATACGACGACAAGGCATAAATTTTGCAACTTCTCTGTTTTATCCGGCTTTGCAAAACTTCTCAGCCCTCGTCACGCAATTCATACAAACCGGAAGGGGAGACAGCGCAGAAGCGACCGAACCCAAGGCGAAAAACGGCACGTTTCTGCGGTTCTGCCCTTCCCAGGTCGGCGGCCACGCGGTGGTCAAAGCTCGGCCTCCCCTCCACCACCTCACCCCCACGCAGGTCCATCTGACCCGGCGGCGACTCGTGCTCGTACGTGCCCGTCGCGTTGCCGCCCGTGTGCGTCCTGCACTCACTCCTGGATTCGCCACGTTCCGGCCTGGTTAGGTTAGTTGGTTATCTGGATGGGCCGGATCTCACAAATCTGGGCTGTTCGACGAGGGTCTACCTGTTGGGCCGGCACACGAGGCCCAACTGAGGCAGCGGCCAAGAGGCCGACGGTCGCCATCATCGTTAGCAAATCTCCCTTGCTAAGCCAGGTGCGCGGCGCGGAGTTGGAGAAGAGGGAAACCAGAAGAGGAGAAACCCCCTCCCCTTTTTTTTTTTGTAGGGTTTTAGGCCGGGGGTGGGGAGGATGGCGGGCGGCGCGTCGCCGGCGATACGGCCGATCGGGAAGTCGGCGGTGCACCGGATTTGCTCCGGCCAGGTCATCTTCGACCTCTCCTCCGCCGTCAAGGAGCTCGTCGAGAACAGCCTCGACGCCGGCGCCACCACCGTCGAGGTCACCCTCCGCTCCTACGGCGAGGACTCCTTCACCGTCTCCGACAACGGCTCCGGCATCTCCCCCGCCAATTTCCAGGCAATCCCCCCACACCAATCCCCCTCTCGCTACATGCGATTTTGTTTCGGATTGGTTGCTGACCTGACCGTGCCCGTCGTCGATTTCAGGCGCTTGCTCTGAAGCACCACACATCCAAGATCTCCGATTTCTGCGACCTCGAGTCCGTCGCCACATTCGGGTTCCGTGGGGAGGCGCTCAGCTCTCTCTGCGCTCTGGGGAGGCTGACGGTTGAGACGAGGACCAAGGATGAGCCGGTCGGGACGCGATTGGAGTTTGCGCATTCGGGGGTTGTGACCGGCGAGAGGAAGATGGCGCGGCCGGTCGGGACGGCCGTGACCGTCGAGAAGTTGTTCTCCACGTTGCCGGTTCGGAGCAAGGAGTTCAGTAGGAACATTCGGAAGGAGTACGGGAAAGTGATCTCCTTGCTGAATGTGAGTTGCGCATCTCAATGACTGTATCCGTTTTACAGTTATTTTCTTTGTGCAAATCATTTGTAGGTCCAACCTATAGTTCATCTCCTTAAACGCATGCTTATCCTACTTTTCTGTTG
Organism: Leersia perrieri; assembly: GCA_000325765.3. Classification (NCBI taxonomy): domain Eukaryota; kingdom Viridiplantae; phylum Streptophyta; class Magnoliopsida; order Poales; family Poaceae; genus Leersia; species Leersia perrieri. Next base: position 15,961,436 of record CM002480.1, on the reverse strand, counting down.
TTTTACCCTAGGCATGTTTTGTTATGCTAAATCTAAATGGCGTGTGATTTTTTTATTTTCATTCCATCATCACTACATGCTAATTATCGTGTCTTTCCTATATTAGGCCTATGCCGTAATTGCTAAAGGGGTCAGATTAGTTTGCACAAATACAACCAGCAAGAATTCTAAAATGGTGGTGCTTAGAACTCAAGGGAGCAGTTCACTGAAAGACAATATCATTACTGTATTTGGTTTGAACACTTTCAAGTGCCTACAGCCCTTCACTGTGACCATCTCAGAAGGCTGCCAAGTTGATGGCTTTCTTTCCAAACCTGGTCCTGGTACCGGTCGCAATTCAGGGGATAGACAATTCTTCTATGTTAATGGCAGACCTGTGGATATGCCTAAGGTCTCCAAACTTGTTAATGAGCTATACAGAAGCTCAAATGCCAAGCAGTACCCTGTGGCTGTATTGAATTTCTCTATTCCAACGACATCTTATGACGTGAATGTTGCGCCAGATAAGAGAAAAATTTTCTTCTCTTCTGAGCATACCATTTTGCTATCTTTACGGGAGAGTATTGAGAATATATACTGCCCTCAACAATGCAGTTTCTCCATCAACCACATTGAAGATCCTGAAATGGAAAAGGATCCGCCTGTTGATGGGTCTGACGAAGACATGGCTTTAACAGTAAAGGAGAATGTTTCATCTCCTGAATATGATGATGACAGTGATGAAACAGATAACGATGATGAGGTTTCACCAGAGAATCAGAAACTGCCTTCTTCAGTGACAAAAACAGTAGCCATTGGATCTACATCCAGAGATGTGAATTCCTTGCCAAGAACCTCACCTGCTCAGGTTGACAGATCTGCTTGGTTTTCAGCCAACCGGCATGAACAACCAAAAAAATTGTCTACACAAGTAAAGAGTTATCCAGCACAAGCAAATAATGTTAGAACAGGGCTTGCTGCAAAGTCCTCTCCTTCAAGTACTGTTCAATCTTCTCTTATGAACTTTCTATCACAAAATAAACGGAAACACGAAGACAGTTGCAATCTTATTTCTGAAGCTCCAGTGCTGAGAAGGGGAACATGCTCCGAGCAAGTGAAGAGAACACATTTAGGAGCAAATGCACCAGCTACACTAACCTCAAGTATATCTAATATTCCAGTGGCCAACGAGCCTCAAGGAACAGATCCTTTGCGGCACCATTCCCTGCAATCCTTTTTACCTGAGACAACAGAAGATTCACCACAGCATTCTGAACCACCTAATATTTTTTGTCATAGTGATGAAGTGCCTTGCTTGCGTCTATGTGATGCTCACACTACAGAATGTGAAGTGGTAAGGTAGAATTTTTTGGAGTGAATTATCAATGCTCACCATTCGATTTCTCTAGGAGATTATTAGACTATTTCCATTATGTTTTATTTTTGTTACTTTCCTTTCTTTGTTTGCCTTGACTGGTTGATTCCTAGCACTCTTATTAAGTGTATCTGCCTTGTGATCTTATGTTCTAAAGAAGTTTATGGTGAAATAAACTCAAATGTTGTCACTACACAGGACATATTCAATCTACTCCTGGCAATTTTTACTACTTTTTTTTAATTCTGGATTATTCATTGATTGTGGAATAGTCTTTTCTGATTGGCTAACTTGCAATTACGTTTAAACATCCGATGATGAGATTAACTGCATAATGAAATGCTACAATCCATGCAGGATAAACAGTATGATCGATGCCTTTCCAAGCTTGATTCACCTAGTAGATGTTCAGAAGTGGAACCCCAAAATGAATTGACAAATATTTATTTGCCTGATGCTGATGCTGATGCTGATTGTCATGACACTGCAGTAAATTCTGAATCATTAGCTTGTCAAGTTACACAATTTACACTTGCTGACCTAAGAAGAAGAAGAAAACATAGTTTTATGTTATCACATGCAAATAAGGGATATAGTGCTGCAAAATCAACAAGGTATCATCTAAACCTAATTTTATAGTTAAGTTCCTTTTTCAACAGGACTTGCGCTTTCTGAATGACTAGTTTCTTTTCCTATATAGGTGTTATAAAGCTGCGACACTGGATAACTATGTGCCAGATAATGAAGAGGGGAAATCAAATTCTTTAGCAGCAGCCACCAGTGAGTTGGACAGGCTTTTCAGTAAAGATGATTTTGGAGAAATGGAGGTGCCTTACTTAACTCCACATTTGGATATTCTCATTTTTCTAAGGTTCCATGTGATTATACTCCTGATATACTGTTAATAAATGTGCACTTGTTATCTTGGTGATAACTTTGCTTATTTTCCTTGCAAGAGTAATTTCCTTTGGTTTTCCAAGTCCTTTGGTTTTATAGTTATACACTCAGTGCTAGGGAGAAACCACAATGACTTCTAGCAATCGCGAACTAATCATACTGCCATTTTTTTATGGGACCAGTTGTATAACTGTCATTTGTTGTATCATGAGGGTGCTTTGATAGCTTACTTCTGTTCATGGCTGTACCAAATACTATAGGTCATATCATTCTTACAAGTTCCTCGCAAGCATGGATTACCTTTATTAATTTTGTCCACAGACATTTATTATTGTGAATCTTTGCTTTTTTTACTTGAGTGGTGCAATTTTATTGTTTTAAACAAAGTCAATTGTGCACAAGGTAGAAGTACTCACTCTGTTCCATAATATAAGGCGTGGTCAAACTTGGCACAGTCTTCAAAACTAATTTCAACATTTAATATCTCATATATTATAATATTTTTTATTACAAAATTATAGTCATATGAAAGTAGATTTAAATGTCATTTCAATAATGTTATTTTTATCAAATAAAGTTTAAATAACAATAGACTAATTGTTGGTCAAATACGTGAAGAGTTGAATCTTAAAAAACGTGCGCGCCTTATATTATGGAACGGAGGTAGTACTTGTGTAGTGGGTGCAAATAGGTACGTCAATTGCTAAAGAAATTTTTATGCACTGAATAACTAGTATACCTACAGGTTGTTGGGCAGTTTAATCTTGGTTTTATCATTGGGAAGCTGGACCAGGACCTATTTATTGTAGATCAGGTATCTCACTATATTCTATATACATGTTCTATTTAATGATATCTGGCTTGCAGCTGGCAAGATACCTTTAGTCAGGTCTGTTGGTTGATGCTTCCTTTTTCTTACTAGCATGCTGCTGATGAGAAGTACAACTTTGAGAGCCTTTCGCAGTCAACAACTTTAAACATACAGCCTCTCCTTCAGTGAGTAAGCAAAAACTTATCATTTCCATCTGCTATTTCTGTAGATGGTAGGGTGATTTGTGGTTTGTATTCAGAATATTGAAATTAGGTTTAATATTACCTTTTGTTGTATATATCTGTTATACTGTACTATTGTGGGGAACTGGAGATATATCTTATTGTATCCAAATACAGACCACTGAGACTTGATTTGTCACCTGAGGAAGAAGTTATTGTTTCTATGCACACGAGCACTATCAGGTACTGCATCTATATGAACTTATAGCTCTGTCTATGGCTTAACAGTTTGGTCAATCAAACAACTTCGCTTGTCAATGCTGCACATTATAATGCAAATTGTAAATTTTAGGATTACTTTTACGGGTTTTCCTTGTCACCTTCATTGTGCAATTCTATTTTCATGGTTGATAAGAAGACAAGTAAAAGAATCAATGTAGAATCATTCTTAAAAGGCAAACTTATAAAATCAAAACCGCTTTTGGTTATAATCAGCAAGAGAAACAAGCGGGAACTTAATATATGCGGTTTGATGCAGTAATAACTAATTATGAGTTTTTAATGTGATCAGATGTTTTAGTGCATTTAAAATTCAGCATCTTCTTGAAATAGCATACATATAATTATTTTGGATTTTGTGCACAGAATTGTATAATCATAATGAACACTATCTATATATCTTTTGTTTACTTTAATTTCATTATCTACTGCTTGAAATGAACTGCATGTTTACTGGGCCTTGCTTCTCTCCATTTAGAAAAAGTCTTAAAAGATTATTGTAAATGGGTAATACCATACTTTTGAAAAAAAAATTCTAAATTAAATCCAGTGAAATAGTACTTATAATTATTGATTTGGCTAATCAGGTTGATACCTCATAATCCAACTTTGGTTATATCCAGGCATCCACAATCTCAAAGCAATTTCTTGTTCATTGTACTCAGATTTCAGTGGAGATGTTAGGTCAATGACCATACATGATTATATAAGAACATATATACTGATAAATGATGGGGTATATTTGTGCCACCACCTAATGTGAAGTAGTTGTGCATTTCTAGAGTATTTAAAGGCAGTGTTAGTACCCTGCTGGCCTCATTTTAGTTAGCTCTGTTAACTGATTGCTGTAATCAATGGAATAGATGCTTTTTAGATGTGCGGCAATGACGAGAAACTACTACATCAGGATCTGTAACACTGGAACCCTTGAAGTTGATCATGGTCATGATGGTTGTTTCAATATGGATTCTATAAATGAAACAACCATCATGATTATAATCAACTTTGATGGTTCAACTGTTACAGTCTTATTTAACCGGCAGGGATCGTGCCGCATTCATTCCTTATTTAACCCTCCCCACTGGCTCTGACGGCGACAAAGACAAACGAACCCTATACTGGACGGCGACAGAGACACGGACAAAGCTCAGGCTCGAGGACGTGGTGGCATCCAGCCCTCATTCCGGGCCAGTATGCGGTGGCGCTGCCACTTCTTGTTCTCCTCACTCAGGCTCGAGGAGTTTGCCTTCCCCATGAACCACGATATGGTTCTTGATGTCCTCCAAGGTATTCCATCGGGATGCCATCTTGCCGGGGTAGACCAGGCACCTGAAGTAGCTGTCATAGATGACGCACAAAGCATTGCTGCGGGGTACCAACCTGCGGTAGCCACGACGTTGGTCATCTTCCGAATCCGTCACTTAGTCGGACCTAGCGTTGTCCTCGCCGTCGTCCAACTCCAGCGAGCAAGCGGGTGAGCGCGGCACCATCTTGTCGTTGTCGCCCACCAAGGAGCCCCAAGCGGCGGAACCGGAGGACGCTGCAACTACTGAGAAAACTGGAGGAGGCAGAGCCCGTAGGGAGGGTTAAATAAGGAATGAATGTGGCACGATCTCTGTCAGGTCGCCTTCTCCACCAGGTCGCTTTGTTTCGAGGAATGAATGACCTCGAAGACTGCAGCGGGGAGATCGCGGACTCGGAACGTCTGTGTGTTGTTCTTGTTTTGTGTTCAGGTGAGGTGAGGAGACATCAATTGAAAAGCAACACGAGCGGTGAATGGACTGACATAGTTGTAAATAGATACATGATCCAAACACAGCAACATACATTGAAAAGCAACACGGTTTGGTACGTGTTTTGGTAGACAGATACATTGGCAGAAAAACAGCAATGTCCTAGAAAAGAGACACGTTCTGAGAATAGAGTGTGGAGGACATGGCGACTACTGAGGAGGCGGAACCGGAGGACGTGGCGGAGCCGGTGGGGAGGGTTAAATAAGGAATGAATGCGGCACGATCTCCTCGATAATAAGAAAAAAGGGGGGCTTAACATGATGATTATTTTGGTTGCTTGGAGAGTTGGAAACCTAGAAACAACTGTGTTTTCACTGGGGCTACTCCTAATGTGGAAGTTGTCCTCCATCAGTGGCATCTGAGGGTGCTCTTTGGTGCTTGGCAGGCGCATCAAGATTACATGAACTATTCTCTATGGCTTTTGTTTTTGCTATGTAGGGAGGTTGTTGTGGGTTGTGTTTGTGACTTTGTGTTTTGTTCTAATTGTTTGTGTTGTAAGACCTTGACAGTGGGGGGTTGAGGTTTTCAACTTCTTCACCTGCTACCTTTTTCTCCCTTGCTTAATGATATGATACTCAGATGTCCTGCTTGTTCGGAAAAAGAAAAACAGTGTGCTATGTAATATTACTACTAAACTAGAAAACTCCTCGAGTATGTTCAGTGTATAATTCACACAATCCATGTTTACGACTATGTTCTGATTCTCGAAGTTGAGTATGTTTACGACTATTATACTCTGTTGGATTTCAAATGTAGGCCAGCCTTGTTTCCACCTAGTGCATAACACCTGGAATCATGTATTATTTTCTTACTCAACAATATTTGATATTGGAGACTGAGCAAAATCTTGCTTACTTACATGATTTTCTTTTTTTTTTGGTCAGAAAGAATGGTTTTGTTTTAGCAGAAGATTTGCATGCTTCACCTTGCAACCGTTATTTATTAAAAGCCGTTCCATTCAGTAAGAATATTACGTTTGGTGCTCAAGGTATCCGAAATGTACATTTTTATGTTATGTCAAAATGTGGTTCGATTCTAATTTCCCTTGATTTTTAGATGTGAAGGAGTTAATCTCCATGCTTGCTGACAGTCAAGGTGACTGTTCAATAATCAGCAGTTACAAGCTTGACAGAACTGATTCTATTTGTCCTTCGAGGGTTCGTGCTATGTTGGCTTCAAGGGCTTGCCGAATGTCTATTATGATAGGCGATCCATTGACAAAAACTGAGATGAAGAAGGTAACCACAGATCAAATTAGTTTTTAAAGGTACTTTTTTAAGTAAATTACTTTTTGATGAAGCAACCTCCAAATGAGTGAGCTCCTTTAAAAGAAGTGCAAACCTTGCATGTTTCTGTCTTTTCAGAAATATAAATGTATTGGTTTAGTTGTGGTTAGCGTTCACTCTTCAGTAGAAACAGATATTCTTTTAAATTACTCCAATGAGGCCCTTTTGCTTCTGAACTCTAGATACTCAAGAATCTAATGGATAAGGTGTTTTCCTTTTGCACTTCAGATACTTAAGAATTTAACAGGACTGAGGTCCCCTTGGAATTGCCCTCATGGGAGGCCAACAATGCGCCATTTAGCAGATCTCCGCACTATAAAAAACAAAGGTAAGAGATTGTCGACCAAAGCCCTCATTATCTATTTTACATGGTTACATATTTCTCATCTATATGTGAAAGAAAAAGGCAGTGATTTTTTCTTGTTTCATTGCAACTCCAAGTGGTTTGAGCCTTTATTATGTGTAAATGTGCCAAGTTCCAAATTCGAGAAAAGGTTGTATCAGATCATCAATTGCACACAACTATAATTGCCTATCGTTATTTCTTCAATAAATGGACCAATTTCTTACATTCACTGAAACAACAAAACTGAAGTGTGTTGCCAGATTCATTGGGTTACAAAGACCAATGGAGTAAAAAATAGACTCACAATCGCATTAGATTTCAGAAATTACCTCTGAGGAGAAGCTCATCTATCATATTTACAATAATATTCTTATGCAAAAACAATATTCCCCTGTGACTTTGGTATATGTCCTGCTGCTGTGAGCATGTATATACATATTTTTTTGAAAGATTCGTGTCATCCTTGTATCATAAAAAGTGACATGATTTATGCTCTTCTGGTTTTAGTGGCAGTTCCCTTTACTTATTTTGTTTACAAATTACAAATATCATTTCATTGTTGCAAAAATTCACAGGAGCCGAGGCAACTTTCTCATGATGACTGGGGGATTATGGGCTGTGGTTGATGATGGATGTTCGTCATTTTATTGCTACCATTCGAAGGAAATTCCACGCTCTATGGCCAACATATTTGTGTAGTCCAACTGATGGATGTGCTGGCCTTCGTTATGTTGTTAAAATTTAGACAATGTACCTGTGTCGAAATCTGTATGTAAACATGCTCTTGGTTGCATTTAGTTGCAACCTTGCATTTGAACGCCATATCTTATCTAACTTCCCTCCCAATGCACGCAATGATTTGCCCTTGTAATTTCTTGTTGAGCCTGGAATGGTAGATTCAGATGGAATGGCCGATTCAGATCATCTGACGGAGTACGTGTTGCTGACATGTTAGTACTGAAACTATAGTGCTCCAGTACTAACATCGGTAGCATACGGAAACGAACACAAACAAACCGATTCGAAACGGAGCGGTGCCTCCCTGATCTGTATATGCAATGGCCAATAATTGTATGCCGAGACATACACGGGGAATCCTCCACCACCGTCGACGGTCGACGACAGACGAATCCCCCGATTGGCAGGTGTAGTAAAGAAAATATTCCTACTGTTTTCCTGTGGAAACTCAATAAAATGGCCTAGCAAATATGTTTTTTTTTGTGCAGATAGCTAATGCTATTGAAGCCCATACACCAATTCTTGTTCGCACCACACGGCTATACATGAAAGGAAACATATCCTGTGCAAACTACAACTTCGTGAAAACCTATGCAAACCATGGCAAAAAAATATCTAAATTTAACAAAAAAAATCACACATATAGATGATATGATGATACGTAACCTTATAAAATATCTTGTCCAAACTCGACTTCATTTGTGAGATATAAAAATAACAAATTTCTAATAAATCATGGGTAGCTTTATGGTTCGAAATTTGTTATTTTTATATCTCACAAAAGAAGTCGAGTTTGTACAAGATATTTTACAAGGTTGTGTATCATCATACCATCTACATGCGTGATTTTTTTAGTGAATTTAGACGATTATTTAGCCGTGTTTTACACGGGTTTTCATAAAAGGGCTGGTTTGCACCTGATATGTTGCCTACACATGAAAATGTATATTAAGCGATTGAGATAAGGCTGTCTGAAGTGTGAACAGGAGAGCAGCTTGTTTTTCTTGATGTTAGTGTGCTATGAAATGCAGTAGAGTTTAGACGGAGCACAGTGCGCAGAACATTAAATATTGGTCCATTATGCAGTTACAAACTCTATATCATACAACAATCTACCCATCACTTTATAGTCCTCCACACTTGAGGATTTTAATTTATTTTTTAGCTTCTGCATGGCATCATTTTTTTCGAGCATCTTCGATTGAATGTCCTTATTCTTTAAGAACATACTATTTTATTGCTGATCGTTGTAACTTCTGAAGTTTATATTGCATCTTAAGTGTTGTCATTAAAGTTTAGTACATATTGTTTGTACATCATACTATAACCACGCAACACTTATTGATGGTCAAAATTAAAATTGTGCAGATAGTATTTGAAACCGATGTACTCTTTGATAGTAGCATAAATAGCTGTACCAGTTGCCTCTCAAAAGAAACAGACAATATTCTCTCTCTCGCTAAGCCCGCTCCGGTTTTACTGGTGAGTGATCCAGGAATTCTGCTTCTGAATTGTAACATTCCGCTTAACATTGTTTTTACGGCGCTCACAAGTCACAGTTCTAGTCTTCTAGAAACTGGCAATAGGTGTAAAGATTGATGGGTATAGAAAAACCTTCAGCTTCACAACAGCGTGAATGCGTGATGCTCTTTTGCAGTTTTCAGCTTTCTTTGCTATAGTAGTACATCTTTACGAAGTTGCTTGATTCCAATTTCCAAGCACAGGTGTGACTTTTTGCCGGATTACGCTTTTAATAAGGCTTGTCCATAAAACGTGAGAAAAGTAAGAGCTTCTTCACAATCAAGGTTCCCCGACTGGTGCAGCTCAAACTTTTTGGTGCCAGAGTGATAGAGCAACAAAGTTACAATGGTTACGTGAAACCTATATTCGGAAAAGGCAGAGGCGGAGTCCAAAAACTACAAAAATTGCCAGAACTGTTTTTTTAGAACAGACAAAAATTATAGAGAAATGGCAGTTGGTGTTTTCTATTAGGGCTGTTCTCCATGATAATTGGACGGATAATGAGCAAATTGCTTATACGATAAAATAGATATCATGCACTAGCATGATAAAAAAATGGCTTAGAACCAATTATGTAAGCAAACGATCATGTAGAAAGTTCAAAACCGTGGTATGGATAATTTGCACATAATCATCAGCCATAATCTTAAAATACTTATTTTATAGCTCATGGCCACAAATTATCGTGTGCATATGTTCCAAGCTTCTAGCGATGCGGTTTTATAAAAACTTTGTTAGAGATTCTTAAATTCTTTTAATTGTATAATAGTTAATTAGTATGTTTGTGTCCTCGAATAATATGTACTATTATAAAAGTGGAGGAGTCTTTTTTTTTAAGCCCACCCTCAATTATATAAGCCTGCCCGGCTGGCCCCAATTAAAAAGTATCGAAGGCAAACTAACCATCTGCACAATGTGATGGTTATTTAGTGGTACAAACAAATGAATTAATCATTACAAAGTTAAAAAAAATATTTATTACTTAAATAGTTCTGCAAGAAAAAAGGAAACTGGTTAACGATTATGGTACTGTGCTTGCGAAGGGAAGCAGGGTGAACTTCTACACAGTTCCACCGCATTAAAAAAACGAAAACTGACCACGCTATTCTTCCAGTACCTTTTCAAGAGCTTCTTCCTCCCGTCTCCGTCTCCGTGCGCCACCCGCTTCCCTTCACCGCGCCACACGTAGCCACGCCCACGCCCGCCCAGGACCAGGATCCGACGCCTTGGAAATTGGAATATCCCCACCCACCCAACCAATCCCCTCTCCTCTCTCAACTCCCACCATTTCTCCTCCTCCTCCTCCGACCCGAGCTCGCCTCGCCCGCCTCCACCAATGGCCGCCTCCCCTCGGGCGCTGCTCCCCCTCCTCCTCCCTCTCCTCCTCCTCCTCTCCCGCTCCCTCCGCGCCGATCCCGACGCCGTCGTGTCCAGGATCGCGTTCGGTTCCTGCGCCAACCAGAGCGCTCCCCAGGTGCTCGACGAAATGCGCCGTCCCGATCTCAGGTTGTTGTATTGTGAGGGCGATGGTCTGATGGGATCGTGTTTTTTTTTGTTTGTCTGCAGCCCGTGTGGGATGCCGTCGTGGGGTTCGACCCGCAGGTGTTCATCTGGCTCGGGGACAACGTCTACGGCGACAACAAGAGGCCGTTCCGGGTGTTCGGGAGGGAGCGGACGGTGGGGCCTTGGAGGAACGTGCCGCGGTTCTACCCGTCGGCGGAGGATGAGCTGCGGAGGCGATACGAGGCGGCCAAGGCCAAGCCCGGGTACGCCAAGCTCAGGGAGAGGGCTCAGGTGAGTTTCTACTGAGTTGCTGTAAGACTCGCTGGCGCACATTTTGCTGCATTGATTGCTAGTAATTGGTAATTGCCCTTAGTAAGTTGTACGCAAGCTTATGGCCGGTGGTGCCGTGGGCCCGTGTGGGATCTTGTTGCCGGTGTTTTAGAGTAGGTAGCATTTCGCCCAAGTCCATGCCCTTGATCAGACAGATGTAGTAGAAGTATATCTTAGGGGAAGTTTTCTCGGCTGATTTTTAAGCAGTAAAGGAATCATTTCCATGTTAGAAAGGATTATAATCTCAAACCGAGGACGAATGACACACAAGAGTTCTTGTTCATTTTGTTACTGTCATGTTGGGTACAGTTTCTGTATCAGCCAAACTCATGCAGATTTTGCAACATTGCTATCACTTGTTTCAATAATTCAACTTCTAAAACTTTAGAGGTTGGGAACGCTTTGTCACGATCATTCACTACAATTTGCAGGTTATTGGAACATGGGATGATCATGATTATGGATTGAATGATGCAGGAAAAGAGTTTAGTGGGAAAGTGTTAAATCAAAGGCTCCTATTAGATTTTTTGGATGAAGCTAAAGACAGTTCGCGGTATGTGTCCGGGAAATTTGGAGTTAATTTTAATTTTATTTTTAATGTCAATGTGTTATGAAGTCATTTACTTATATTCTGGTATTCTAGCAATAATTTATTCTTCTTGTTTTGTGTTCCTATCGATTTGTTTTTTGCAGCATTTTTAACATTACTGTGTAGGTTTAATGATCTGCATACATGCTGTTTTAGACAAACAGAAATCTCAGTGTCTCTCTGTTGTTTATTTAGGAGGCAACAAGCTGGTGTTTATACATCATACATGTTTGGTCCTGAAGGGAAACGGGTAAAGGTAAAGTCTATCATATCAGTCTTTGCTGCCAATTTTGAATATCTTGGCAGGCCCTTGTTCAAGCAGGGCATCTTCATGCATGAATGTACTAGCGTTGTTGATCTTATGATTTACAACCAAGTAATGTTTCATATCAATCTCCTAAATCAAGCTGTGAATGCCGCACTTGCCTTTCTCAGCCAAATTACAAACTAACATATGCTGCAACCTGTTGTTAGTCAGTAGTTTTTTGCTTTGTTGTTTCAGCTCCTTGTGGAATTTGCAGCATTTTGCAAGATGTGGTAGTATATTATATTAAGGTTTACAGCAGCTTGGTATGCACATGTAATATTTGTCTCTAGTTTATTTTTCTTTTCCTTTACATACAGTTTTTATGTTGGGTGAAACTATTCAGCCCAAATGCATATAATGATGCACCACAACAGATACTTTAAGTAGTTTCATGAGTTGGAGATATTTTAGCTTGTACATCCTCTAAAATGGTTATCCATCAGGCAGAAACACCAAAGTGAACTACTACATTCATAAAACTGGTTGCATACCTTGTTACATTGTTACTTAAAAGATAGCCATAAATTACTATAGGTAATTATATTGGACACCAGATATCACAGAGATCCACTCTCAAGTGATGGAACTATACTGGGAGATCCTCAATGGCAATGGCTGGAGAGAGAGCTGCATGGTCCTAAATCAGATATCACTGTCATCGCATCTTCAATACAAGTAAGATACTTTCTACCTGATTGCAAAATGAGCGAATGGTCAATTCTAGTGCCTTTTTAATGATGTTTATGCAATATAATGGATCTAGAATACTGGATTAAAAAATGAATCTGCCACTAATCATAGTGAATGCCATAAACTAACAGCGTACGCAAAAAGATAAATGTGCTAAATTTTGTTATGATTTCTGGAGTTCAAAGCTACCTGCTGGGTGACATCTTCTTGGACAATTTCGTGGTATATGATAGTATCTCAATTTCCAGCTGAAGTTATGTATCATTTGTTACATAGTTGACTATCTTTAGTTGCTTTTGATGGAATAAATGTAATATTTTTTATTACAAGGCATATTGTATCTTATTAGGACAAGACTTTGACTAATAGTTACTCTAAAAGGATTTAATTTTCTGACATGAAATCCATGTCATTTGATTTGTTACTTATGATTATACGTTTGTAAGTATAAAAGAATTATTTATGTGGTACAAAAGTGTAATCATAAGTAATCACCTTTGAAATGAATCCAATGGCATGGATTTTACTCAGAAAAAATGAAATCCTAACAGAGTAATTGTTGGTCAAAGTCTTGTCCTATGAAACAAAAAATACCTTAATACCTTTCAAGTAGTGAGTATTATTTTTTACTTCTTATTTTTGCTTTGCATTTGATTCTTCATCTTGCATCTGGTAGAACTGTATTAGAATAATACTACTTTCTTTATATGCATGGCTGCAGGTAATATCAAATCTATCTGCCACCACCGGACCTTTGTTCTATGTGGAGTCATGGGCACGCTTTCCACGGGAAAGAGAGCGTCTCTTTAGACTGATCGATAGCAGTAAGGTTGCTTACTTTACTTTCCTGTGCAGACAAGCTATTTCTTGGTTCTGATCTTTTACTGAAAAGTCAGTTCTTGTTTAGCTGTGCCAAAGTGAAATTCATTAATTTAGTAGTAATTGGTGTGCTTCCTGCATTATTTTATCACCATGTATTGCCTATGCAATGTTTTTAGACAAAAACTCTCCTAGCATGTGCCCTTGTTTTGGCACAAATTGTTATGTTTAATGTTAGGGGCAATTGCAAATTTAAGATTGATTTGAATCGTTATTGCAAAACTGCCGCTAGAAAATTGCAAAAATACCACCAGAACTGTCATTCGAGTGGCATCCTTACAAAATAGAAAAAACCGATGGCAAATTTGCAAATGTCCCTTAATGTTAAGACTTTTGTTCTTCTTTATAGCTGTGCAATACTTCCTTTTTTGGCGATTTATCGATAGACAATATCATTCAAAACAAATATATATCGTGTGCATTCATATTTTGTTGAACATATGGTGACTTTGTGCAGAGAAATGGAGTGTTATTTATCAGCGGTGATGTTCATTTTGGAGAAATTTCGCGCTATGACTGTGGAGCTCAATATCCATTGTATGACATTACCTCAAGTGGTCTTACCCAATCTGTGGAGAACTCGGTACCGGCAGTATTTCAACCTCTTATGAGACTTCTGGCAGTGTTGACACCTACCACCATGCGAGTCTTTAACAATAACTGCCGGTACAAGTCATGCATATATGGTAAGTAAACAAGTATCAAGAGGACAGATTTACCCAGGAAGCAATTGCTATACAGTGCATGTTGTAATGATATTGTAGCTCAATAACCTTGCCCGTATCAGTAGCATATTATACTATTGTTTCAGTGGTAATAGGTAATAATTACTATAACAGCTTCACTATTTCGCCCCAAAAGCTACAGTCCGCTGTTAAAATCCTGTCATGAAACATGTGAATATGGTGTTAATAATTTGTGTACGGCTAATTTATTTCTGATGTCTTACTGTAATTGAATTTCACTTGTATTGTACTTCTTTATTGGTGTTTTGACATTTCATCTATCAGGTCAACCAAATTTTGGAGCAATCGAAATTGATTGGAATGCAGAACTTCCCCGGGTTAAACTGGAACTTAGAGATGTTCAGGGAAACCCTGTTGGTGGTGTGGAGTTTCCTATATCTGAACTGGAGCCATCAAATACACGTGGCATTAGAAAACAAGGGCAATCATTTCAACGTCATTGCACTCCTGAAACAGAGCTTCCGTGGCTAGTGCGACACCAGCTTACTCTGCTGTTCTTTGGTACAATTGCTGGTATGGTCTTTATATCTATCTCAACCTTTCTAACCTTCTCTTTATGTCTATCCCAACTTTTCTGACATCTTCACTTTCCTTGCACATGAAAATTGCTCTTAACAATATCTATGTTCTATTTCGCAAAATTACGAATTATTTTTGCTGGATCTAGTTTGTCTTGATGCATGTTCCCTTTTTTTCCTGTAGTTTTGGTCATAGCCGTCGTGTTACTAGTAATTGCCTGCTTGTCAGCTACTAATATTTTCATCAAGAAATCCAAGATGGAATAGCCATATAGTGGAGAGAGGAGAAGCAGATATTTTAGTCTAACTACAGTTCGAAAAGCTGAACTCCACACCATCCATGGAGCTGTGCCAGGAACAAACATGAGATTTCAATTCCAATGTTACTCGCTGTTCAATGTACGCAGCACAATCTAGATGAATGTAACTAACATTTGTATACGTGTATAGCATCTTTAGAAATTTGACATGCCAATTCAGTTGTTTTATGGTGAATTCATAGGATGACTGCTGTCTACTCTCTGAACCCCTTGCATTCTATTCCCCATGCATCTGCTGACTAGTACGTTCAGTGTATTGTCTTCTAAACCTTAACTAGCAAAATGTGCGTTGCAACGCGATAAAGTACAATTAATTGTACATGTTAAATTGTTAACATACTAGAACTTCAGAACACGGAGAAAACTTATCTGGATAGACCTCTTCTCGGAGCATTTGATTGGAGCAAGCAAAAGCTGCAAAACTATACTTAAGGTTTCTCATCACTTCATCAGACTGACCAGACCAGAAGCTGTAGTATATTGTTTGTTGCAAAGTCCAGTGGTTCTGAATATTGCAACTTTTCTGGAGCAAGATCCGAGAGATCAAGCGTTTTACCGATACTTAATGGTTATGAAACCCAGTACCACCAACCAAGGCAGCAGTATTGGATAGTATCATACTATCATAAGCTGAATGAACCGAATCCCCTTGCATGTACTAGTAGTATATTGTGGCTTGGTCAGAAACCCCCGTGAAATTAGCAGATACTATTACTGAACAACGAGCACTTCTTGGGTAATGACTGATGAGGACTGCATCTGGATGGAGTGAAGCGGAGAGCCCGGTGGCCTCGCGGATTGCACAGTTGGCATGTCATCCGGCTTCAAATCTCTTACCCATCATCTTTCGGCAAAACGGAAAGTGTGAAACACGTTGTAGCGTCGTAACAGAAATGAAGACACAAAAGCAGCTTCTCTTGCTGACCTGTTGTCCTCGTCTGCAATTGGAGAATACAGACACTTCTCTCGCCAATTTCGTGTCGCACGCTGGGTATTAATTAGGAAAAGTCTATACGTACTAATTTTTTTTACTAAATTTGTACTAACACCGACGTGGTAGTACGTGAGTTAATCTAGATATAACTCACAGATGTTTTATGATTTTTATCTAGTTAAATTGCACGGTTGAGATTTTTGTTAGTAAGAATTTAGTACAAATAATTACTCTGATTTTGTTGCAGGGAGGTAATTCGGAGGTACGCCGAGAAGATGCACGAGCTGATCGTGCGCGTGGCGGCGAGGCTGGCGTCGAGCCTTGGCCTGGATGACTGCTCGTTCCAGGATTGGCCGTGTCAGTTTCGGATCAACAGGTACAACTACACGCCGGACACGGTGGGGGAATCCGGCGTGCAGGTGCACACGGACTCTGGCTTCCTCACCGTTCTCCAGGAGGACGAGCGCGTCGGTGGCCTCGAGGTCGCTGACCCGGACACCGGCGAGTTCTCCCCCGTCGACATCCCCCTCCCCGGCACGTTCCTCGTCAACCTCGGCGACGTCGCCACGGTACTCAATTACGACATGTGACCGACTGACGCTGCCAAAACGGAACTTTCGATGTTTTGCTTTACAGCCACAACCAAACGTAAAATTTAAACTTAATACTATAGTCGATTTAAATACTTTCAATTTTGTAGTCTTGGATTTCAAATACAAATATAATAGTTTTACCCATAAGTATGTTAATCTCTGACTATTAATTTCTAGAATTTCGTATAGACTAATACCATATGAATTAATATATTATGGAAGCATTTTTCACGATGAATCTAAAAATGTCAACAACAGGATGTCAAACTATATGAGCTATTATAAATTAGTGGTTAAAGGATAAAATATTTTGACTTATGATAAATCAAAAACGACAACAAATAATTTAAAACGTACGGAGTAGTACTTTGCTTCTTTCGATGACCGCGTTGTGTGCGTTGGATGCAGGCGTGGAGCAACGGGGCGCTGCACAACGTGAGGCACCGGGTGCGGTGCGTGGCGGGAGTGCCGCGCGTGTCGATCGCTCTCTTCCTGCTGGCGCCAAGGGACGACGTGGTGCGCCGAGCGGCCGCGGCGGTTCAGGGATTTTGGGTACGACGACTACCGGCGGCTCAGGCAGTCCACCGGTGAGCACGCCGGCGAGGCCCTCGCGCGCTTAGCCGCGTGATATATATATCACCATGCATCGAAATGAAGCAAATAAGCAATGCAAGCTGCATGCAGCTAGTACTGCACACACGAATTATTTCCAGTCATTCAGTCGTATACTCGTATGGAGTATAGACCACGGAACACAGTCAACATGTTTTCTCTGTGCCTCTGTATGACTGTGTGTGTCTTGAAATGCATGCTGAAGCAGAGTGCTGAGCTGAAGGGGTAGTCAATTCTATGAGTAAAATGGAAGTTCGTAAACTTTTTTTTTAGAGCCTCATTGAGTACAACTAGTATAGAAGTTCGTAAACTTATGTCATGCGAAGTGCGAACTACATGCCTGAATAGACTGAATTATAAACATCACAAAAACCTATGTGTATCTTTAATTAAAATACTGAAGGGATCCTAACGGAAACCAGAATGACTTTTCTGAGGAAGGGAAAAAGAGTTTGGCGAGGGGTCTTTGCTTAAACACGAGCGAACACCCAAACACTCCATATTGAAGCTCGTCTCCGAGCTCACATGGAAACCCAAATGCTTAATCGGGCTTTCGACCGGAGTTTCCCCAAGCAAATTGTCACCCTAACCACACCGGTGTCGTTGGGCTGGGCCATAACTACCCACTCAATTTTTTCCTATTCAACCGTCGCTGGACAGAAAATGCGAGCAGGCGCCGAACTGGCCTTTATGGCGTCGGGAGCTCAAAGCCCATGTGATAAGCAAACCACTCGTCAAACTCTTTGCCCTCCTACAGAGCTGGAGTAACAAGTCCACGCCACAGGACCCGGCGGGACACATGGCCGAAAGTGCTTATTTGTGCTGGTGATCTCTAGGTTTAGAAAGCGATGCGGTACTAATCGAGAAAATCATTAGAGTATTGGGCTGATGGGCTCTCTTTCTGTCGGGCTTTAATTACTGGCCTATATGGGAACGTTGATTCTTGGTGCACGTGGACATTAGTGAGAGCCTTTGGCTGACTGAACCAGTCACGCATGGCACTTTGCCCCTCGAACGTGATTAATGTGGATGCAGTAACACGTGAAGGATTAGTAAACGCTGATTCATTCTGTCAGGCTGAATGCACACCATTCACGGACATCCTCCGTCGTTGCATCCGAGCCGTGCAGCTTTGCCAGTGGCTGCCTAGGCGTCGGCGAGGAGGGAGCGCTGCGTTGGACAGTCTTGTTGCCTCTCGTGTCGCTGTAGAACTAGGCAACTTAAAGTGTTTTTATTGATAACCGTTTCGTCCATCTATGCAATGTAACCTACGATAAAAACAATACTACTCACTCAGGCGGTCAAATATATGTAAAAAAATCAACGGCGTTAAACATTTAAAGACGTAGAAAGTATAAAATAGATGAGTAACCAACGGATAACTTATATAATAAAAAAACATGTGACCACATATGAGAAAAAAGTTCTAAAAGAAGGAGTTGCTGAGAAGGGTAAGTGAGCGAGCCACCACAGGCTCACATAGGACATCTCGGACTTGTACAGTGAGACCTCCTATGTGAAAGACCAAAGCCAGGACACGTATTAGGGGCTCAACTAGGTCTCAGCCTAGTCATATAGAAGTTACGCAGAAACATAGGATGGTGTGTGCACCTACCCGTACCCATGCCCGACAACTATTAAGGACCGTGACTTGTAGGAAGCTCCCTACCTCTCCGAGAAGTCTCCTCTTTTATTCAATCCTGAAGGAAAAGATAGGGGAGCGCTTCTGGAGAGGAGGATAGGTGGTGCTCCCTTATTTATGAAGGCACTTATTTTTCCTCGGGTCTAAACACGGTCCTCATGGCACTGTCGTGTGCACGCAAACCTCCACCCATCTTGCTGTCCTAGGGGACATGCAAGATCCCCACGGGTTGTCAGGCTGTCCTAAACGCACAGGGGCTTTGAAGACCCATTGTACGGGGACTCGTGGACAAACCCCGGCATTCCCGTGGCGCGGCCAAGGTCCCAGAAAGAGCGGCTGAGCCAACTTCTTCTGGCCCGGGGGCTCGAGCTCACCGATCAACCCAGGCAAGGCCCCCGCCGTGGAGAATTATTCCCCACGGCGCTCACGCAAGGCCCCGCCATGTCCCTCACCAACTCCCTGCCCTCCAAAGCTGGAGTTACAGGCCCGCGCTACTGGGCTCGGCGGTGGTAACGGGAATGGGTGCGGTTTTATCGGGCGCGCATTCCTCGCTGGAAGGCGATGTGGGACTAAAACTCCGGCCATCGCCGGCTCACTGCACGCGCGCGCGAATGACGGGCGGGCGGATCGATCAGCACGCGGCTTGCCTTGCCCTGCGACTTTGCGTCGTTGTCTGATCTATACCGAAGTGCAGTACCCCCCACGAAGTATGCCGATCGATTAAGCGTAGTGGCTGCATGCTGCAGCATATCGATCGTTTTCCATCTTTCAATTGAACGGATTAGTTGAGTGATCGGATTTCGAGTGATCAGATTTTGTGCGGCGTCCTAGCTAGTTTCTTCTTAACGCCTGTGAGTTTCAGAGTTGACAGCAGGCTCACATTTGACGCTTGTTGGTCTCTGTATACACACGGACGACAAATTGTGATACGAGGATGCACACAGTGAGACTGTTCACATAGCAATTGTGCCAAAAAGAGTTTCCCATAGTGAGACTATTCAATCTGCATGCAACTAGTAGTACACTACACACGAATGTTTAAGTCGTATAGATCACATAACACGGTCAACAGGTTTGCTCTAGTTGTGCCTGTGTGTGGCCTGAAATGCATTTTGAGGCATAGTTTGCTGAGCTGAAGAATTACTGAATTCATAAACGCCTGCGAACTTCTGGATTAGACCTTGCGCGCGTGTGAGTACGTAAATGTTGATACGGTATGACATGCTATTATATTGCACGAATAACGTGCGTTTTTACATTAGCCGTGTTGGCCCCAGGCTGTCAGGTTCCTCGTACCAGATCGAACACATTAATTTCAGTCTTTCTTCAGGCATGGAATATGCAGATTATGCTTTACCACAATGCTGCCCGGAACAATCCTTTCATCTAAATGACAATGTGCCCGTGTGCATCGCTATCCCTCTGAGCAGAAGAATAGCTAATTTATCCAAGAACATTCAGAAGAACTGTGCTCCACATATCAGCTCCATACACACGCTTTTTTGTGTTCTTCCCAGATTTTTTTTGTTTCGACTTTTTTTTTTGTTAGCACGCTTTTTAAATTGCAAAAATTTTTATATACAAGTGCCTTATAAATTAAGTAAATCCATTTTTCAAGTGTGTAGCGGTTAAATAATCATGCTATAATCGTCTTCATCATTTCCCGGCATAAGATAATTTCGGCTCAAAGGCTACTTCGAACGCAGCGTTGTTGGTCTAGAGGTGACAGAGGACCGTGTGGTAGCTGGCCAGCACGGGAGGATGTCATGCCGCATAGGGATGCTCATCTACAGTTTTAAGGCTACGTTTAGTTCCTAAAAGTTTTCACCTTAAAACATCACATCGAATCTTTGGACACACGAATTAAATATTAAATATATATTAAAAAATAAAACTAATTACACTGTTAGGCTGTAAATGACGAGACGAATTTTTTGAGCATAATTATGCCATGATTAGACATAAGTGCTATAGTAACACACATGTGTTAATGACGGATTAATTAGGCTCAAAAAATTCATCTTGCAGTTTTCAGGCTAGCCGTGAAATTAGTTTTTTCATTCATGTCCAAAAACACCTCCTGACATCTGGTCAAACGTGTGATATGACCTTTTCGCGAAAACTTTTCACGAACTAAACAAGGCCTAAGTCAAACCAGCCAAAATCAGCAAGAGCAAACAGCAGACAAACATGGCCCGCCACCGGACAGCGAGGTGGTTTCTTGGTTGCAAAATGTGACTGCGGAGTACGATGGTTTCATCGATTTACTTTGGCCTGTGACTGAACATCCCTAACGCCTCAGGGATTAGAGCGAACACTACCACCGGCAGAGCGCGGTTCTGAATTCTGTCGTTTCAATGTTTCGAATAAAGGATTTTAGAAAATTAAACTATTGGAATGGCATTACTCTCTACTACAAAATTTAGCAAAACTAGAACTGGACGAGATATTTCGTAGTCATTATATTTTAGGACAAAGGTAGCATTTAGGAGCAATTCTTAATATAAAAAACCTTTCATCTGACACCATATATAGCAACCATGGCAAACCTTTCATCTGACAATATAGCAACCATGGCAGTTCTCACTATGAAAAACCCTTTCACCTAGATGAAAGCTGGCTAGAAAACATGGCAATAGGGTCTTGGCTCTTCTTTCTAAATGGTACTCCCACTGTCTCATAATGCAATGAACCGTGTTATCTGAATACTAGTATACTTAGGGATGGAGTACATTGTAGAGGTAATTCAATCTTATTTAGACGTGTAAAAAGGAACCATGTTATCTGAATAAACTTAAGGGTGAAATTTCTTAGGAGGCTAAATAAAACAAATCTTAGGAGGTTAAATAAAACAAAAAGAGTTGGTAGTGGTGGTTTAAGTGGGCGAACCCATGCACCACGAAGAAGGCTCCTGCCGCATCATTAGCATGCGGCGGAGCGTTGGCGACATATAATGCATCGAGGACATTCCCCTCTTTGCCATGAAAGCCCCGGGCGGGTAAGAAACCCGGCTCCGTGGAAACCCAGGCTGCACCAACTATCGGGCTCTGGGCTGAGGCGGGAAACCCCAACCCAAATTTAACCCGCCAGCCCATTACGAGCCGACCAGCTTGGGCCAAACGCCGATCCCTACTCCGAAACCACACATTATCCCCCTTCCCGATCACATACGCGCCGACCCAACCACCTAGGGCCAACCAGCTGCTGGCATCATCATGCGTGGGGGCCTCCTCCTCAACAAAGTCGGCCGCGACGACTCATCATCACAGCGAGCACCCATTCTCTCTTATGGGCCTCTTTCACCAGGCTGGTCCTTTTCTTCCTGTGCCCACGTGGGCAAAGGAGGGACGGACACGGCCGAAAGAGCGAGCGAGCGAACCCCCAACGCCCTCTTATCCAAAGAACTCTCTTCCGGCGGCGGCCTGGCACTCCCTTCCAGGGCACGCCGGCGCGCGTCCGGACGAGGGACAAGGCGAAATCGTTTCGACGACCACGTACCCGGCGACTTGCCATGGGGCTCGAAGCCCACAAACCACCACACCAACTCTTTAGCCCTCCGAAAGCTGGAGTTACAGACACGCGCGACCGAGCCCGGCTGGCTGCGATGGGGGAAGATGTATATTTAAGCTGGTGTTGGTCGAGTTCGACTAGCGGTATGGTACTAATCGAGGGAATAGTACCTGTGGAGGTGATCGGTTAGTGGTGTTTGTACTAGTTGCCGTGTTGGCTCTGTGGACTTGAAAGGCCAATGTTACATGGGCCTCTGCGTTGTTTTTAGCTCAGGGGAAATATGGGGCTTTATTTGTAAAATGAACAGCCGATCTGCAGCTGGCCGTCCATGGATATTATGATTACCAGCGGAATACCCATGCGTTGTGCTGACAAAATAAAGTTAAGTTCCGCATAAAGTTATTATGCAAGTGAATTTAATATGAGGCTAAATTTCCTTTGCATAACTAATATTGATAATTTAATCTTCAAGTGTCATGTATGCATAATAAAATTTAAACGATATAATATTATATGAGATTTTTTTCAAACATAAAAAAGGCATGCACATCTTATATTTGAACGGAGAGTGATATTTAATACATTGCTCTAGACTATTCATGTAATTTAAATACTAAAATATTTGACGACCATTAAGATGATGAAAATCACTGTGCAATCATGGTCTATGGTTACACCACCGTCAACTTCATCGAGAAGCTTATGCAAAATCTTTGCTTCTCCCACCAGCAAACGTCTTGCGATCATTCGATGGATGCGTTCTCATAATCACTGGACAACTGGGTAAGTCAGTAGGTGTGGTTTTCATATAGGAGTAGTAACTGGTGTAGCATGAATTAAACCCTTGAGTGGGGGTAATGATGCGTGGAAACTGCTTTCTCCTGTGCAAAAACTAATAAATCGACTTATTGGAGCAGAAATCTCTATCTTGTCTCGGAGCTGTGACGACTAGTAGCTCAGTGGCACGCTGTTAGGCATCGTTTGCGCTTCACTGTGATTTGTTATTACAACAGGCAGTAAAACATTGAGCATTCTATTAAAATACAGTTTAGAACGACATGAGGCTGGCATACTCTGGGGATGAGGATTAAACATGGAGGGAGCATTAATTGGCATGGCTGTTGTGCCAGGGCTCTCAGCCAGCACGTGTTCAAGCTTCGCACGTAAATACATACAGATGTTGATATCAGATTATAAGAAGTATTTATCGACAAGGTATTGGCAAATGGCCGCAGTACACCAATGTCTAGCTCGGTTTGACCAACTATGAACAAGTTGAAAATAACCAATCTTGGCACCCTACGGCAGGGCAGACGCCACAGCCACACTACCAATCTTCAACCGCAATTGCAGCATAGGACAGCTTGTAGTTCGGAATGAGAATGGAGGACGATTGCCGCATGGCCACGAGAAGTTAGAATCCGGCCCACCCTGATGGTTGCTCCACTTTCTTCGCTGCTCCTGAGCTGAATCTCTGGGAGGAACTCCCCTGAGCAGTGCCCCTGTTGATCTGAGAGGCAGCAGTCCCTGATGTTGTTCTGAAACTATCTGGCCCAAATCCCCAACCATCCGGGGATTGTCTTGAACTCGCGTTCCTGGCTTGGTTCTGCCCTCCATTGGTAGCATGATCAACCTTTGGTCTGACCTGAGCAGGCTGAGATTTGGGCTCAGGGAATGCCTGCCATGTTTTGGCTTCAGAGGTAGGTAATGATGAATTCTTTGCGAGCATTCCTTGCTCAAGCTCCCACACCGTTCCTTCAATCTTCTCCTTTCGCTACATAGGATTGTAAGGCTCATGTAAGATGCTGACAGAAATAAGAAATAAACAAATATGTTGTACCACATATACAACAGGAACACTAACCAGAGATCCAGATTCTGGTATTCTTGAGCTGACTTTGTTGGATGGAGGCGGTGTAGTCTCAGCAAGAGTGCGCTTCAGCTCTTGAATCTCCTGTCGCTGGGAGCGACAGATTGC
The DNA here is from genome assembly GCA_000325765.3 of Leersia perrieri. Taxonomy (NCBI): domain Eukaryota; kingdom Viridiplantae; phylum Streptophyta; class Magnoliopsida; order Poales; family Poaceae; genus Leersia; species Leersia perrieri. Next base: position 15,937,078 of record CM002480.1, on the reverse strand, counting down.
AGTCAACTTTTCATACTTTGCTGTCATCTCAGCCTTCTCTAATGTTGTTTTCTTCAACTGCTCCTTCAGAGTGGACACTTCTGCTTCAAGCTCAGATTTCTTACCAGCAGCACTGGTCCCAGAATGGAGACTGTTTGCTTCAAAATCAGCAACAAAGTTGTTGAAGGGATCTTTCTCGGATTTCGGTTGTGATGCTTTAGTTTTAACAGAACTTTGTGATTCCGTGAACAGATTTGTGGTCACACCACTTGCAAGCCCATTGTTGGATACAGAGTTACTTGGTGTACTCCGAACAGCTTGGCCAGAACGACCATGCCTATCTCCAGGAGCACTGATGCTGATGTCCACCCTGCTTTGGTTATGCTTTGATGAAGGTGATGGTTTTCTCGGTTCTTCATCAAACAAAGGACCCCTATTATCTGCAACCTGAGAACCCTGTGCATGTTGTGTTGCCCAAAATGCACCTAGAGGTGCATCTCCTGCTTTTGAGCCTCCATGAGATAACGAATTATTGGCTTGCTCTCTTGGAGGTGGAGGTGGGCTCCTTCTAGGCATCACGGCTGTTCTTTTATAAGCACCTACACAAGCAGAAAACACCCAGACAAAGCTCCAATTATGCAAACAAATTGTTGCAATCCTAAGTGATGTGATGCCTTTTGTCTGAATTTACATAGCAAATAATGGGAAGTATTTAGAATTAAAAACAATCAGACTACAACAGTAAATGGCTATTCTAGCATGCAGTGTGTGTCATGATCATGGCAGAAAGGCTGCGTCTTGAGAACAAGATATAAGTCATTACAGAAGGTTTCCTTTCCTAGAGGACAAGAAAATAGGTCACTGACAAATGCAGTGAAGTATTCCATAATAATGACATCCAAACAAATCATAAATGAGTCCAGAAGGTCCCTTATAAGAAAAGGGACATACCAGTGCATAGGACAAGCCAAAATATGATTGTTTAAAGATGGGGTTACAGATCTAAAACAAACATTGTACCTACCAGTCACAGGCCACACAGAAGAGTAGTACAGAATAATAACCAATATATAAACATAATAATTATGTTTATAACAGATTGATCCAGAAGTAATGTAAATTCTAGCTTCTGCAAGCATCTGTATCGACACTTATCAAATTTATCGTGTAATGGGCGATGCTATAGAAATAGGAACTCATATGGAGAAGTTAAATGAGGAACAGTGTAATACATGCAGTTTCCTGCTTTACCCAAACCATATTTCTTAAGAGCCAAATTATTAGCAGCAGTGCAGCACTTCACTTAACAGAACAATTGTATCATGAAAAGATATGACAGTATTTATTATGGAGAAATGGAAACATGTTCTTTTTCTATCTCCAAAATCCTCTCAGATTAAGTGAAGTTATCTGACATGCAGAATCACAAGCCATACTCTGCAAACTATTTTCAGACACCCTCCAGATTTATATTGGCACCAAAAGCTAGAATAGCTCCAAAATCTCAAGATAACACTATGCATGTCAATCCTAATTCAAAAACAACACTAATATTGAGGGCTTATTCTAAGTAGGAACTGCATAAAGCGTCAGGGCTCTTGTGGGTTGTGCAGTACAGCTAACTAAATATGTTGAGGCCAATGAAGCATCTTTAATTAAAATAAACAATCATGTCAAAATTAATGAATTGTAAGGCCCTGTTTGGTAGAGCTCCAAATCCTAAAAATAACTCCAGGAGTGGAGTTGTGGAGCGGCCTAAACCCAGCTCCACCTTTCTAGTTCATTTTTTCAGATCACTCCATCCACTCCACTCATATTTTTGGTGGAGCCGAAATCGTTTGGTTGGGCTTCAGCTCCAGGAGAGGTGGTGTTAGAGCTGGAGCCCTACCAAACAGGCCCTAAGTAGTAAGTACTAAGTACTATTATTGTGCATCAAAGGCAATCCCATGTGAACAATGAGACGTAGTTTACTACAAAAGCATTTTTTTTCAGCGTACCTTCATCTTGCAAACTCATGGAAATGCCTGATGAAGCCCCGTCAGGTAGATTTTTCTGTAAGTCGGGAGGCAGTAGCTCATTTACACGAAACCAGACCTGCCAAACATACAAATTTTAAAATCAGACAGAAAATATGCTTATGTTGTTCCTAAGGCTACATGCAGCAGTCTATGACTAACCTAGCATCATGGAGATGAATGGCCAATCAATCAAAGCTCTTGCCTGCGTGATATCAGGTCTGTCATTTGGAGAGGCTTCCAGCAAATCTTTGATCAGCTTTGTGACAGCAGTACTATACTTGGGTTGCTCTGGAATACGATAGTTGCCATTAAGTATCTGCAACTTGGACTCCCCATCAAATGCAGACTTGAAGTAGCATATTCTATATAGAAGGCACCCCAAGGCCTGACAAATTGTCAATTGAAAAATGTTATAAACATTGTAGTGTGAATGTGTGATGCAAGATAAAACACAAAATCAAAATTTAACAGTGTGATCCACAAAGATGGATCTAACATGCTAATAAGTACATGTGTTGTGCCTGACCATAATAATAACTAAAGTGGATATAATATATAATAGCACTTGCTGACCCCTAATTACCTACAAGACTTACCCAGATATCAACTTTCTCACTAATAACTTCTCTTCTGTACAGATCCCACATCTGGAAAAATAAAATGAAATGCATCCATGGGGTCATTGGGGATTATACAAGGTTTAAAAACAATTAACTACTCAAGGGGAAGAGTTTTTTTTTTTTTTTTACCTCAGGGGCCCTATATGCTGGGGTTGTATGCTTTCTGATGATATCTTCCTCAATCCCCATATCTTCTGGTTTATCAAAGCATTTATGATTTCTTGACGTGCTTCCAAAATCACATAATTTCCATGCACCGTCTAATCCAAGAAGAACATTTTCAGCTTTTAGATCCCTAAAGAATCAGAAAAGAGGCACAACGTAAGATATCTGTAAGTGATAACAATCAAGCTATTGCTTTAAACCAAATCCCTCGTTTACTTCAAACCAAGCACCTCATTTACACCAATCTGAAATAACCCGAGAGTGAATATTTGTTTGCATATTGCCCAGACTCGTGACAAGGTACAAGAGTTTTGCATTTCACAGCAGAACATAAATGTGGTACAACTACATACACAATTTTGGTAACATACCAGCAATTGCTTAAGAAACTCAAGTAACCTAATCAAATAGTGAAAAACAGCAGCATAAGCACTGCAGAGACCTACCTTCAAATACTTGATAAAAGCAAATAAACGTCACAAAACCTTATAAGTGTCTAACAGGGATGGACATAGAACTCTCTTTTATATTTGTAAAAATTTTCAACATACCTATGTGCAATTGGTGGTGATTGACCATGCATGGCAAAAACTGCATTGCATACATCTCTGAATATCAAAAGTGCCTTCTTCTCCTCATAATAACCATTACCTCTGCTCTCCATTGCACTAACCAAGGACTTCTCACAGAACTCCATAACAAGTAGTGCCTCCTTTGTGCGGCCCATGTCAAAAACATCATGAGCTACCAATGTAACCACATTAGGATGCCCTTTAAGGAGGTTCATCACCTGGATCTCCTTCATGACAAGATCAAGCAATTCTGAGTCGTTGCAGATGATGTGCTTCATTGCATACTGCTTTGATGGATGCAATGCGTCGCATGCCAGATATACACAAGAGAAGCCTCCTTGTGCAATAGCATTGCGTACAGTGATCTTAGTGTTGCCAACATCAATGGTGCGACCTTCCAATCCATTTTGTACTTTCCCCCCAAAGGGATTGAACCTCCACATTGTTTTTCAGTGCAATCCTACAAATATAAATGGAAAAATCCACTGTTTAATTTTTTTCAGTGACTCTTATGAATATCTTTGTGTAGATCAAAGAACAATAGAGTGAAGCTCCAATATGCAACAAGTAAAAGTATAGCAGTATATCGTCTATGACTTTACTCCAAGATCAAAAGAAATACTAGCTACTTAAACAATGTGATCCAATTCCATCACTAGGCTCTAACACAGGTACTGTTTAGGGTGTCACTCATCTGAGAATTAACATGGCAACTGCAAATGGTGCACCCAACAGTTAAAGGATTACCAGTTAACCACTTCTGAGTTTTGACAAAGGTGAAATTTCGGAAGTGACAAGCCATGTCATGGAATGAGCTAATGAACAAAATTTTACTTTCACCATGTCTGAATTGGATAGACACGGCAAGGTTAATAAGCTAGGATCAGCATACGACAAAAAATACAAAAAAGAAAATCTGAGGGCCTAAAGTTTCTGTAAAAATCCAAGTGAACCAAAACAAATGCGACTAATCACTCAGACGTAAACCAACCAGCTGCACCACTACTACACTAAGACATCTCATAGGGCCGATAGCCAATGGCGTATTATGACTTGTGAAGCACTGAATCCCGCAGCATCCACAAAAATCCTATGGCCGTGCATTCCAAACTTAATCATCCTAAGCAGCTATGCTATGAAACTCATCTCAGTCAGCTTCACAGATCAGATTATCTCCTGGAAACCGCTGGGCATCCTCGATACCGCCAAAAATATACATGGAATTCGTGGTGCCATCCAGCCAGATTCCAATTCCAACTAAACAACTAAAACAACCACTAAACAATAACCAGCCAAACATGCTCTCGTGCCACCACCCGCGCGCAGATCGCTGCGATCCCACGCGCATCTCCGCGCGCGTAATGCAGATCCGAGCCTGCCAGGGTAACCGAACCTAACCCACACGGACGGGGCTCAGCATCCCACCCGCCGGCACGTTCCCAGCTTCACGCGAATCGCGCAGAGAAGCGCAGGCTTCCGGCCGGGGAAGGAGGGGGAGGGACGCACCTGTTATTAGATCGGAGGCTCGCGATGCTCCGCCGCCGGCGGCGGCGCGGCGAGGGTAGAGGATTCACGGCACGATCTGCGGCGGCGGAGGAGGAGAAGGAAGGGATATGCGCCGGTGGGTGGTGATGCGATGCCGTGGCGTCGAGTGGAGGCAGAGGGAGGGAGGGAGAAAAAGGAATGGACGGAGGCGAGACGTGGTGGTGGTGGAGTGGTGGAGGTGGAATGGAACCGCGGAGGGAGCTTTTGCAGTTGTTGTTGCCGGAGGTGTGGTGTGGACGTGTGGTGTGGTGGTGGCCGGGTGGAGGTGTGGGCCTGTGGGGCCGGGGATAAGGAGCGTGGCGTGGGCTAAAACTCTTGTTTTGTTTCTCTCGGAGAAGAAAATCTCTCGTTTTTGTTTTCTCTATCTTTTGGTTTGTTTTGTTTGGCAACTAGTCTTGTTTTTCTTTTTTTTTGTTTTTTTAGATGGACCAGTGTTGTTTTTCTGGTTGTATAATTTGAGTACCCCTATGTTAAAATTTGAAAGATGGGGATTTGTCCTCGTGAGGTATAGATGTTATCGAGTATAGATTGTATTATATGTCATTAATGTCTGATTAAACTTTTTATTTTAGTTTTATAGTATCAAAGGATCTTCTAGGGTGACCATCATTCTTGTTTGTTATAGTCTATTCAACTCTCGTCAACTCTTTAACATACTATCCTTCATTTATTTTTCTTTATATCCTCTCGCAATTCGATATTTTATACATGTTACAAACAGCACCGTAATAAGCCGAGCGAGAGTGGAGAGGGTTGCAGCGAGCGAGTTTGAGTTGCAGGACATCAACAACGGAGCTTGATGCGTGTGACGACCAAACTCACGATGGTATGTCAGTGTGTAATCCAAAGGATGATGGCGATAGTCAATCTTGATGAGAACAGTGATGGATTTCAATGGCACGGTCAGGTTAGCTTAAGGGCGTGATGTTTTGGTGACTCATATAATTGACCTCGACAGTGCATCAGTCGAACTTGAGCGGGTGATTGGAGGGTATGGGTGGTATATGCTGCTATGGCGAATGGGGATAATTGGCAGTGGAAAATGTAAAAGGAATGGCAATCTAGGTATTTCAGCTTGTGATTATTGAAGAGAAAAGACAAAAAAAAATATAAAACAGAAGAATGGATGGAAATTATTTTAAAAACAACAACAGTGATAGCTATGGATGCTATCGCAATTTATAGTGATCCAAAACTTTTGGTGATACTATCAGCACTCGACAAAAATCGTTTAACACGTTCTAAGTTTGAGAATTTTTAAGAAATGGTATCGACAAACTCCTATTTTCATATTTAACTATTGAAAATAAAGCTATAGAAAATATTATCGTACAAATGATTTTGACTAAAAAAATGTCACACGCCAGAGTCGTTGCGACACAATAGATGACATATCTCCTTGGTGCAATGATGTATGGTACATTAAGGGATTAAGGGTAAAGTTAGAATGGTAACAATCAAGGTAGCAGCGTGGAGAGATAAATGATGGAAAGAGAGCGTCCGGTGAAAACTGTTACTCAGGGCATGCTAGGTTTCTATTCATGCATTGCCACCAATTGCCAACAAAAATTAACATACTTGTCTAAGTTGAGGCCCAAACTCTTTACCAAATTCAGCAAGTTTAAAGGAACAGTGCCATACTTTTTTTATTGACGTGTGGGACCTAACTATTTTAAAGAAAATATTGCCACAAACTATATCTTTAACCAAACACGTGGCAAGTAGATCAAACATATCTAAACTTAGACGTGGCAAACTGCGACTGGCAATCAAAAATGTTGTCTAGTTAGTCTCTTGTTGCTTCGTTTATTTCACCGGATCTGAGTCGAATATTAGCATTACGTGTCTGTAAATTTGTCACTCCTTGCGGGTGTCCGGTACTCACACGTTAGAACCCTCAACCAAATCATGGTGGTGCACGGCTTTCGGTCTGGTACCATGTTATTGTCTGTTACCACGGGTGTGCACATCGCAAAAGCCATTCATCGAAAACGAAACAGAGCCACACAACAGGGGTACTCAGCTTAAGACGGGCCCTTTGAGAGAGCAGGCGAAGCTTCCTGAAAAAAGAACAGCACGGCATCGTGTCGGTGCGAAGCTGTTGTTTGCTTTTGGTGACAGATCGAGTCGTCTGGGTAATCTGTCACGCACAAAATTGGTGCTGATTGTTCAGATCTCAGAAACATACTACAGCGGTGCATGTGTCGCACATCTGTACTAGTCAATCGATCATGTGACCTCCCTCCAGTACGGTACTCGGGCACAGCACACAAACATGGGCGAAACAGACTTAAATATCGATCGACCTAACATGCCTCTCATCTGCAGTGAAGATTAAAATTCAACCTAACATGCCTTAAAACAACAGGACACAGCGACAATTAAAATCCAGGCCACATCAAATCATTTTAACTCAACCTAACGTGCCTCCTCAAAAATTCAACCCATATTTAACAATTTCCAGATAAATTAAGTTGTGAAAGTTGAGAATTTGTGATTTGTGGGTAGGGAGGCCCGCACGGGCAAGTCCTGCAAAAGTAAGCAGTGTCAATACCCGCGCCAGCCTCTTCCCCTCTCAAAAATTGCCGTGCAGGGTTTGAGTCCCGCACCGCGAGCGGCTCTCACCGCACCGCTTTGTTTTCCTTACTCATTAGTTTAAGGCAAGATTTTCCAGTTGCACCTCACCCCAAATATATAGCACCAGATACCCCGCGCATCTCCCCCGGCCAGCGAGGTGGGATTATTCGCCCTAGTGTTCCACTCCATCGCGCGCTGCGAGCGTATGGGCCGTGGCCCATCGTCCCGATTCTAGTGTTTGGGCCGTGTTGGATCGGCCCGGCCCATGTACAGGCCGAGCTGACCTTAAACCCTTCCGCCGCAAAGCATACACCCCACATTCACCTTCCTCTCGCGCCGCCGCCGCCTCACCTCGATTCCACCCATGGCGAAGAAGCGGAAGCGCTCGTCTGATGCCGCCGCCGCCGCAGCGGCCGCGGCGGAGAAGCCCGGCGAGTTCGCGCCGGAGCGACCGGAGCGCACCCTCTTCGGATTCATGGAGAAGCCTACCGCCGCCGCCGCGGACCTCGAGGAGTCGGAGCCCGAGACCGCATCGGAGGGCGGAGAGGACGACGCCGCCGCCGTCGCCGTCGCCGCTGCGGCGCCGTTCCGCAACAAGGAGAAGGTGCTGGTGACCTGCTCCCGCCGAATCAACTACCGGTGAGTGGTTTGCCCCCCGCGCTCGCTCGTCTTGCGTTCGGTTCAGTGTCATGTGGCGGTGGATAGATCGATTGGCGTGCTGATTTTGTTTTGGGTGGGGATTGGGGTTCGTAGGTATCGGCATCTGATGCAGAACGTGGTGTCGCTGCTGCCGCACGCCAAGAAGGACAGCAAGGTCGAGTCGAAGCAGAGCAAGGGTAACGCGCTCAACGAGCTGCTCGAGCTCAGGAGTTGCTCCAGCTGCCTATTCTTCGAGGTATATCTATACATATAGTACTACTTTGCGATTTGCTTGCTGGAAAGGTTTACGCTTTTAGTTATGTGCTTGATAGGAGAAGTATGTAATTGAAATATGACTAGCTGTTATGTGCTTATAGTTATGTGCATTAAATTAGTTATTTCTAGTGCTATCTTTTTATGTTTTTGTTATTCTATGTTATGCTGTGAAGTTTATTACCGAGCTACTACTACCTCACTGTATGATAATAAAGCCCAGAACATCAATTTTTTCGTTCTTCTAGAGTTACCCATTCTGATAGTGGAGCTTTTTCTACATGTATATTACAGTGCAGAAAACAGAAGGATCTTTACCTTTGGATGGTTAAGTCCTCTGGAGGACCATCAGTGAAATTTCTAGTTAATGCTGGTATGTCAAGTATTTGTGAGAGCTATACTGTATAATCTGTACAAGTTTATAATGGGAATCAATCTATCAGTTACTAAATGTTCAGTTATGTTTATACACAGTTCACACCATGGAGGAATTGAAGCTTACTGGGAACCATCTGAAAGGGTCAAGGCCTCTTCTAACATTTTCAACAAATTTTGACGAGCAACCTCACTGGAAGCTTGTGAAAGAAATGCTAACTCAGGTGCATAACTGATTCGATGATATGTTAATTTTCTCCACATGCATTCTTAATCATTGAACATGTTGCTTATGCACTATACTAAATAGTTAATCTTTTCAAGTTATTGTGACTTTAATCTGTCATCTTTTTATCTGTTGTTAAACTATAACAGTTTAATTTGAAGAAATGTTCTTGATAGATGGTTATAGGTACAACAGTAGGACCCTATTTGTTATATTCAGTCCATAAGTGTTATAAGTGTCCAGCTGTTTATGGGTTAGCCTGTGGATATCTAATGTATTTGTGCACATGAAACACTTAGCATTCATTTTTGACATGTTGGTAACATTGATTTAAGTAAGTGCATCTTTTAAATCTGTTTCTATCTTTTGAATAGTACATAATTACCTTTCTTCTATCACTTTTAATGTTGTCAGTTTTAATTTGCAATTATATTTAAGCTTTGCACTTGAGATATGCTTTATGGATAACTGGGGGGCATACAATCCGTCAATCCCTTATGAAGTCATATTTTTCTTTTCAAGCAGCAATTGATAAACTAACTTGCCATAGAACACACACTAGAAGCTAACTCTTTTGTACTCTGCAGATATTTGCTACTCCAAAAGATCATCGAAAGGCAAAGCCTTTCCATGATCATGTGTTTGTCTTCTCCATTGTTGATGATCATGTTTGGTTCAGAAATTATCAGGTAATGCATATGCCAAGTTTGTTTTCTTGTTTTTCATGAACCTCCACTGCTTACAAGCAAGTAAAATTCCGCGCTGACTGAATATTGCCATATGATCAACTTCTTCAGATTTCTGTTCCCCATAATGAGACTGACAAGGTTGACAAAGGAGGTCTAGATAAGATGACACTTGTTGAGGTAAAGGCACAACTTATGTTTGTACATTCTTATGCATTTAAGTTTGTTTTCAATTTTGAGATGGAACTCGTGTGTGTAGGTTGGTCCAAGGTTCTGTTTGAATCCAATCAAAATATTTGGCGGTAGTTTCGGTGGCCCTACATTGTATGAGAATCCATACTACATTTCTCCCAATCAGGTATCCTTCTTTCACCTATTGATTGCAGTGTCGTACTTCCTAACATCTTTACTGACCTCTAGACATTGTTACAGCAATCTAGGTTTGTTTCCTCTGGTTGTATTCTTACAATTTGTTTTGTGTATTCTTTAAATGAACCGGAAGAACACGTTTTTGTGGTTCTTTGTGTTCTGTTCATTGAGTATGCTTTGTGGATTTTATTGAACTGTTGGAAATCATTTGCTGTAAAGTTCATGTATATCCTTTTGTTCAGCACGTGTGGTTCATATGTTTGCCTTGTTATCTTTATCAGATCCGTGCACTTGAAAAGCGGAAGAAGGCTGGCAAGTATGCCAAGAAGGTGAAGGCCAAGGTGAGGAGGAAGATGCACGAGATGGAGAACACCCTGGAGCCTGATGAATTTGCTGGTCTTTGGAAAGGGGAGGACTAGTTCGGCTGTAGCGAATGAACCATCAACCCTGTTAAAACTGCTGCTCTGGTTATGATCAGGCACGAGTTTTGTTTACTATCTTGTGGAATTATTTTTGTAAGACAGCATGACTATTTACATGAATCGGATTTCAATGTCTTACTACATCCTTACGTACACCGAGACTTTTTGCCTATTTACTACCCCTCCATGGCCCCAAATGGTTATATTGAGCGATAGAGGGTCTCTTGTTACCTCTCGTTTACTGCGTGAAGCTAGAGGCCGTTCGCTCACGGCTCAATCCCATTTGAAACTGAGACCTACTCCCTCTGTCTCAAAATATAACTAGCTGCGCAATTCAAATTTATCTTAAAATACAACTACTTCTATACCCATCTACCACATCTCCACCAATTACAATCATTCTTCCCACCTATCATTTTCCCTCAACCAATCACAACACTCCATTTACTCAACCTTAATTTTCTCAAAAAACGGTATAAGTCTCGATATTTTGAGACGGAGGTAGTACTTAGGAAGTTGCAGTGCCTACCGAAACATATGGCAGATGTAATAATGTTTTTGCACATGTTTGCAGATCAAAAGCATTTTTTCAGAAGCAATCAAAAGAGAATTATCAAAATAAAAAACCATGTGTTTTGTCAACCCAAAGCATTTTTTTAGAAGCAAAAGAAGGAAAAATCTGGGTAGAACAAAAGCTCCTCGCCGAAATAAAACATTTCCAACAAAGCAACTCGTGCATACGGGGAAGCTGGCCCATGTTAAATCAGCCCAACACCAACATCTAGAGAAGCCCAAGAAGCTAGGGTTTCCGCCACACACGGCGCCGCACATATATAAACCAGCGACCAAACCCTACCCACCATTCTCCTCCTCCCCCCCACCGCCGCCTCCAACCCCTCTCTCTCGCCGCAGCAGCGCCTCCTCCTCCCCGCACCGAAGCAATGGCGCCGACGTCGAAGCTGTCTCAGGGGATCAAGCGCGCGTCGCGGTCGCACACCTACCACCGCCGCGGCCTCTGGGCCATCAAGGCCAAGAACGGCGGCGCCTTCCCCAAGGCCGAGAAGCCCGCCGCCGCCGTCCAGCCCAAGTTCTACCCCGCCGACGATGTCAAGCCCCGCGCACCCACCACCCGCAAGGCCAAGCCTACCAAGCTCAGGTATGTGTCATTCATCGGCCACACCGGCAGATTAGCACGAGGTTTTGCTCGTGATCTTCTCTGGATCGGTGATTTGAGTGGTGGTTTTTTGGGGGCGGGTTGTTGTTTCTGCAGGTCGACCATCACCCCTGGGACGGTGCTGATCCTGCTCGCCGGGAGGTACATGGGGAAGCGCGTGGTGTTCCTGAAGCAGCTCAAGTCCGGCCTGCTCCTCATCACCGGTAAGCATCGCCGCTATACTGTGATAACTGATTTGTGCCTGTGATACGTTGATAGCCTCTGCGATGGTTGATTTGTAGATTGATTCGTGCATGTGCTATTTGGTATCCTCTAGGATTCGTGTAGCCTTAATCGTAATTGGGTATTGATTAGTGAAACCATTTCAGACATCAGTTTACTTGTTGGATCTGTTGCTGAAAATGTAGGGTTTAGTCACTTGAGTAGCCATTCTCCTCTTTTTCCTATTTCCTGCTCCCTTCTGGAACATAAATCATGTATTCATGAAATTGTTGTGATTGTGACATATGCATAGTTGAATTATTGAGGAAAAATAGTCTCTGCTAGAACTACTACTAACTTTTGATGTTATTGCGCTGTCTAAAATATTTCTTAGTGTCTAATTTGAATTACCTAGAAGAGCCACTTCCTTATTCAAGTAGGTGCAATACTATGCAGGTTTTATACGTTGTTTTGTTAGTACAGTCTGTTGTGCCTTTGGTGTAGATTGAGGTGAAAATGTATCTGCAACTGCAACATTGAGATGTAAAGTGAATTATGCTGGTTTTTATGAATATTCCTATCTGAAGTGGCATGTGCAATGTGATAACTGTTTATTTTGGCATTCTCAGCATATTTGGGATAACTGTTTATTTTATGCACTGGATTTTTGAATTAAATCTTCTGTTCTCTTTCAGGACCTTTTAAGATCAATGGAGTGCCCATCCGCCGTGTGAACCAGGCCTATGTCATCGCGACATCCACAAAGGTTGACATCTCTGGTGTTAAGGTGGAGAAGTTTGATGACAAGTACTTTGCCCGGGACAAGAAGACAAAGGCCAAGAAGACTGAGGGTGAACTTTTCGAGACAGAGAAGGAGGTGCGCACTTCATCTTGCATCATGAATTTCTATGCATGCTTCTTCCATTAACTGTTTATCTCACTCGCCTATTTTATCTGCTAATTCTGAAGGCAACCAAGAATCTGCCTGACTTCAAGAAGGATGACCAGAAGGCCGTGGATGCTGAGTTGATCAAGGCTATTGAGGCGGTCCCAGACCTGAAAACCTATCTTGGTGCTCGGTTCTCTCTCAGGGACGGTGATAAGCCCCATGAGATGACATTCTAAGTTAGTTGGTACAAGTTTTAAGTTCTGAGGAAGTCTTTTTGCCTAGTGTGTTTTTGTACTTCTGAATTTTGTACCCGGGTAGTGAACTCTCCATTTCTGTTGAAGTCTGCCTGTCAAATATTATGAGAAGATTAAGAGAAGGATTGTCTGCTCTGGTGTTTCATGGTTACAGTACCTACTCAATGTGCAATGCATAACATTTAAGCTATTCGCGTTGCAATCCATTCACTTGTCATTTGATTTTTGCATATGATTCCGAGAAGGCAAAATGATTGATGCTTTGGGTGGTGGTGTGCTGACGAGTTTGGCTAACTGTTGTGCGTCGTCCGTGAATGCTGAGAATGGCGGATGCTCACAGTTTAGGGCCTTTACAGTTGAAGCTATGGAGCTGACGAAATCGTCCAGCTGTGTCTTGAGCCGGCCTCTGCAGGGATCCTTCGAAGGATACTGTTTCTCTATCAGAATTGCAGTAAAAAGAGAGAACACAACAGGAGAGAAGCGCCAGAAGGAAAAAAGCAAGCGGACGAGAGAGAACACAGCACAGCAGGAGAGAGAAGCGCCCGAGCCGGAGCTACGAGAGAAGGGGAGTGCCGCCTCGTCGCTATCTTGCCCGTGCGCCGCCGCTCTTCCTCCCGTCTGCTAGGCCACCGGCGACGAGGATCGCTGCTCGGAGCGGATCTAACCCTGCCATTGCCCTCACCCGATCTGCGCCGTAGGCGCCGTGTCCTCTGTGCCGCCGCCGGAGGGCGGGAGGAAGACGAGCCGACGAGCTGCGGGCCCTTGTTGCGGCCTCGTTGTCCAAGCCGCTGCCGCTAAACCTGCTAATGGGTTGGATTGAAGTGGGCAAAATAGACTGGATTTAAGTTTGGACTGTCTTTGGTTGGATGGAAATGGATTGAGGAGACTACTGGGTTGGGGCGGTTTGGTCCGGAGGTGAGAATGGTTTGGGCTGGTTTGGTTTTGAGTACAAATTTTCTGCTTAGAATGGATTCAATCCATGGATTTTAATATGGATTCAGTCCAGTCCACTACCTTTCATCGAAACTAGTGTTGTCTGCGCCGCCATCCTCCTATCTCCTCGGTAACGAATCACTAGTTCAGGACGGCTCGAGTAGTTCCTTGATCCCCTGGCGAAGATGTCGGCGCGCGGCGACGCCGGCGGCGAGGTCCAGCGCCGCCCGCCATCAAGAGGTTGCCGCCCGATTGGTGGCGGCGGCGTCGAGGTCCAGCGCCACCCTACTGGCGAGAGGTTGCCGGCGCTGCGTCGTCGATGCTGGCATCGAGTTCCAGTGCCGCCGCACCACGGAGAGGGTGCCGCCGCACTGCGTAATCGACAACGCCGTCGAGGTCCAGTCCGCCGCGCCGCTGAGAGGTTGCCGCTATGCTGTGTCGTCGACGGCGGTGTCGAGGTCCAGCGCCGCCCCGCCACTGAGAAGCAGTCGCGGCGCCGTCTACCAGCTTCATCATCTTCATCGTCGAGCTTCTTCGTCAGTACGCCACCGAGACTGAGTTCTTCGCGATGGTTGAAATGGATTACAAATGGATAGGAAATTGGATTTCACCCATACGAGATCAATGGGTTCGGTTTGGTATGGATTGAGGTGAAAAACGAATTGGATTGGTTTGGATCTTTTGAGGCGCTAAATGGATTGGGCTGGATTGGACTACCGTAATCTGCTGCGGTGGATTGGGTTGGGAATGGGGCGGATTTCAAACCACTAGCAGGTTTAGCTGCCGCCAAAGGGGGAGGGCGGAGGGAAGCGGCCACAACGGGTCATCGGTGGTGGCGAATGAGCTCATGCTCGCAGCTTACCAGTGAGCGTGGAGTAGGGACGCCGCACGCGAGCGCCGTCGCCGCCGTTTGAGCCTTTGAGGTGAGGTGGAATTGTCGAAGAAATGGGATTGGTGGATGGAAGAAAGGGTTGACTTATCTGTCGGTTGTATCACTGATAGGTGGGGTCAAGGTCCTTTTTCCTATACTTTATCTTTGAATAGGATGCTATCTGGAAAAAGGGTACTATCCATATCTAACAAGGGCTAAAACGGAAGAGTTAAGGGGCTGAAACATTAAAAAATTGTGGACCCGACAGAGCTACTCTCCACTGTGTGTTGGGGGGTGTGCGTCTCTATTTGCTTTTGAAGTGATTTTTGCTTACGTGGAGTTCTTAGGGGAACACACAGTTGTATCCTTGATCGTAAAAGCCTTTACAGTCTATCTACCGCTTTGTAAAAAAACATATGTTTGGAGAGTTGGGACGGAGGTAGTACTCCGTGTTGCTGCTACTCTACGCAACTGCTGCCGCTGCACATTATAGCGCTCATACAAAGACACCACCACTTGGGGTTGCCACCATCGATGCTTGCCACTTGCTCAGAGAGACACCACTAGCTCAATAGGAGGATGCATAGGGATGGGGATGTGAGGATGACGAGAGGATGCGGCATATAAATATTGTGGCGTGGCTGACAAGTGTAAAACATTGTCCGATCCTCCCCTAATCTTTTCCGCCAAAGAAAAAATGTGGTTCATCCCATCATATAAACCAAACAAGCAACTAAAGCATTCTATCTAAAACAAGGATGTGTACCTATGCTATCTCATCCAAACTAAACACATTGTATATTAGACAAGCGATGAATGATAATACGTGAAAAAGGATGGATATAGTGTATTGATAAGTATAGGAGAACAAATATAGAGCACTGGACCTCAATATGACAGATAAGATTTGATTTGAAAATATGGTAGTAACCATATGTATAATAAATGTTTCATTAGCACTACGTCATTTTGGCGCGAGAACTTATTTAATAATAAATTTCTTTCTTTCCCCATTATGCTGTTTGAAAGTGTTTCTGAGACCAAATCATATTTGCATTATAAGATTAACAATGCATTAACCCCTTTTTCATATAATTTTTTATTTTTTTTGGCATAGGTTGATGTGATGAATGCGTCCATCATGGCTGATGTAAATACTAGGAGTTCACATTTTGCTTATCTAAATTAAAAATATGCCCAAAATCTCTATACATGTAAAAAAATTACTACTCTGTCTGTCCATACAAAATTTTACCCTATTTTTGCAATGGACGTGACTAGTTAACCGAAACCGACGATCCGCAATACCCACAAGCTCCACGAAGACAACCCCGCCAGCCCGCTATGTGCTACTGCTATCCCCGCCACCGTGCACCGCTCCCTGGGCTCGCCGGTGTTGAAAGACACCAACATCGCCTTCAACGCCGACGAGCCCCCACCAACCCACCCCTCCCCTCCCCCTCTCTTTCCTCACCTTCGGTGGCCACACCCTTTTCCTCCCTTTCTTTCTTTTCCGGCGGCGGCAGCTTGCACTATTAGGGTCGTCGTCGACGTCTGTCGTCCCCGCCGTCTACCCCACCCACCGCCGACCTCCACTCCCGCGGCTCTGGCGGCGCCATCGCCTCACCGTTTGCCCTTGTTCGCAGCCCATCACCACCCCTCATACCTCTAAGCCGTTGGCATCCCTCCGCTTTGATGCTCCTTTCTCACCTCATCCCGAACCCTAAACATAAGGGCGGGGTTCGTCATTGCTGTCGTCGTCACCAGAGAAGAAGCTGTCGCCGTGCGTGTGTGTAGGCGTGTGCGTTGCCACCATCTCCGCGTGCGCGCCGTCGCGGTCGCCGTATATGGCAATGCAGCGAGCGGTAGTGGTTCAGATTATATGTTTTGTAATCTTCGTATGGTTTTGCTTCTCATTTTCGTATTGCGGGGTTTTTCCTTTTGCTTTCCTCCGTTCCAAAATTCAAATAAAGCCCTAGGCTCCAAAATCGCTTTGCGTTGCGTGCTCCGGCGGCGCGCTAGCACCCGACGGTTTTCCTCTCGTCACTCCTGCACGCATTCCCCATTTCCATCCAACCGAACCCATCATTTTGCATCGATTTCTCCCCATCGCAGGAATCAAAACCTCCGGTAATCCATTCGAGAATCCCATCCAAACGGGGAGAGACTAGCCGCCTAGCCCTTACCGATGGAGAAGTTCCTCGTGGCGGCGGAGCCGCCGCTTTCCGGCGATGCCCCGGCGGCGCTTCCTCCTCCGAGGTGCTGCTCCCCTCCCCTCTCCTCCCTCCACTCGGCGCCTTCGTACGGCGGTTTCTCGTTTCTCTAACCTCCTCCCTTTTTTGATCCGCAGACGGCACCGGTGGAACCGCGTCGCCGCCGAGCTTGATGGCCGAATCGACGCCAGGTTTCGGCACCGGGAGTCCGTTCGCCTGCTCGATTCCTTCTCCGAGGTGAGGGAAGTTTCGGAATGGATGTCTGATTTGTTTGGGTTTTGGTTATGATGATTGATGAGGCCGCGTTCTCCTCAACTAGAGTACTGCGTAATTAGGCACTGTAACTAGATTACTAGAATCTCCAGAGCGGCCAAGTTTTACTTGGGTATTTTTAGTAATGTTAGTCTTAGAGCAAAGGTTGTAGATTTTCCATTTCTCAATGCGAAAGCTGCTGTCCTATGTTTACTCTGTTACAGGAAGCTGTACAACAATACTATGGTAGAAGTGATATAACTTGCGAAGCGTAGCACTTGATGCTGCACAGCCTTGGCCCTTTTTGATTTGTTAGATCAGGAATTTGTATTGATGCCCTCCCAATGTTCAAATTGCTGCTTACCCGCTGGATCGCTGCTGGGGGTCTGGGAAATATTGTTTAAGATACCATCTCAACTACTGTGTGATTCTTTAGATGTAATATAAATCCAAACATGTAACATGAAAGTATAATGTGAACATAGAGCTCATGATACATACTTTGTTAACCATCTCAGCAAGTGTTTTTCTTTGAGAATGGCAGAATAATTGTGTATGCCATCAAGTCGGGTGTTAGCTTGGAATTCAGCAGTACAGAATGGATGGTTATTTTAGTTATGAATATTTCAGTTTTCCAGTTCTTTTTTTTAAGGAAAATCCATTTTCATGTTCTATTGCAACATATTTTATTGGCTTTTGAATAATTTATTTATTTTTTTCTGCTGGGAAGATAAGGACATTCAGTCACAATTATTACACGGAAGGCCAGGAGCGGTGTAGAACATATGTAATACTCTAGCACTTGTTTTTATCATTTTTAGTTTAATATAAAACCACATGTCTCAGTATGTACCTTAATGTTGAATCCCTGTTCATTATTTGACTGATGACTTTACTATTGTTGCTCCTATCAGATGAATCGAGTTGTTAATGAGTCTGCCCTGGGATTTCAAGTAAGGTCAGCATTTCTATTTTATGTTATTTGCTGTATTTGATTGTAAAATTGCAAGTTTAAAGTAGTTGCTGTAATCACCTTCTTAGAGTTACATTCTCCTGTTTGTAGTTAGCTGCAATCATTTAATAAACTGGCTTTTTTTTCTCTTTTGGCAGAGATGGGATTTCAGCAATGGAATTTGATGCAAAGGTAGCATTGAAATGCCTGTTCAATTTCCTAGTTTAGCATGGTTGCCTGCCGCAATTGCTTACAGGCACATCCTTTTTTTTTTGAAGACTATCGGCAAATATTGACATGTAAAAGGAAAATTAATATTTATGCCACTGTAAAGGTTGTAATTTTAAAAATAATGTCATTAAAAGTTACCTTGTCCATACATGCCATTACATAGTTTTTTTTAAAGAGATGCCATTATGAGCTACTGGTACACACATTTGACCAAATTACCCCATCTTCCGATCTATTCCCCCGACCTTCCTCTACCTAGCTTCCATGCCCCTGGTATGCACTAGGATAGTACAGCTGACTCTGCCCTCTGGTGTCCCAAGGCTAGCATGAGGTGGCTGAGATAGAATGACAGCATTGGAGGAGGGTTGACAGCACCACTGGGGTGGGGGTGGACAACAGTCCTGTGCATGCAACACCTATTGCGAAGTTCTGGTACCGTCCATTTAGGACCGGCAGCCGTGAACTTTGCTAGCAACTCCGTCCATGTGGAGCCCTTGTCGGCAGCACATCCATGTTACCTCCACTGTGTCTTGTAGTGTCAGGCCGTTGGCATCTGTGAATGATAGTCTCCATCTTTGAGGCATCCAATCCATGTCCTCCCTTCTTGGGCACATTGGCAGTGCTGGTATGTACGATCCTGACTCAAGAGTGTGTTGGACGGCTGGAGATGGGAGCAGAGGAAATGTGAATTCCTTGGGAGCATGGGAGATGGTTGAGAGGTGGGAATGGAGGAGAGGGCAATGGGGGGGGGGATAGGTCAATTTGGATATCCGATGGCATATGGCGAACATGTCTACTTTCCAATGGCATGTTTATAAGCATGATAAATATCTCTAAACTATAATGTTTTTGAAATGGCATTTATCTATTTTTTCCTATATATAAAATGTTTACACACATTCCTTGCATTTTTTTAATTGGCAGGGAATATACCTTGCATCAGTTACAGCCTCGGGGTGTTTAACCGTGCATGATTTTGAGACCTTATACTGCTCTGCGTATGGTCCATCAGGCAGTAAGTCAGCAGAGATGCCAGAATCCACTGTTATATATAAGCAGACAAAGAGTTTTAATGTAGTTTGAAAATGCGGATATTTCCTTTTCAGCACATACATTATGTTTTTATGATTTTTTTTTCCTTTTCACCTAGATAAACTTGGTTTTCCTTGTCAGTGTGATATTGAAGTTGGGTTAAGGACGTAATTCTTTTTCCAAGAATATGGATGCACTTCTGTAGTTTTTGTTACTGGTACTTCTATACATCTAGTTGGAATATATGTATCTGAGAGCACAAAAAGAGTTGAAATGATGACCTGTGATGCATTGTTTTCAACTTCTCATTTTCTAGCAACATACTCTGAGCAAGGGACATAGTGAGAAGTGGCACTCAAAATGTTCTTTCTCAAACTGTTTCTTGTTAGGTTTGCCGGATGAATCATCAAACTATTTGCTCCATATACCGAACAAAATGTCCCTATGTGCCGTCCGATGGAATCCAGCAAATAAAGATGAGGTCTGTAATTGTGCACAAGCATTCATCTTTATGTTGTGTGATATTTAGAGTTCTAGTTTATTTTATTTCTCAAAGTACTTCATTGATATAACATTTACTTCAGAAAGCACCTAATAACATGGTGTTCCTGTTTGATATTGGCTATGTCCCATCAGATCCAAATCTTGTTGTTCCATATTTTATATCTTATTATTGCATTCATGGTACAGATAGTTTGTGTATCTAGACAAAACGACATGGTTCTCCTGTTTGATATTGGCTGCATCTCATCCACGCCAACTGAAGTAAGTGCCATTTTCACATTTATAGCTCTTGAGGTCTTGTCACACTGAAAGGAGCTGTATTGTACTAACTATACATATATTACTTTTGTTTACCTTTGTGTACCAGTTTTAACTCAGTGACCTTCTAATTCCTGTTATTGATAATTTAGGTTTTACGGAAAGGAAGATCTAGATATCCTGCGCTCTCTGAATTTCGCAAAGGTCTGACTGATGTGGCTTTTTCTTCAGATGACAAATCATGGTATGTGACAAAATTTGTATTTTTCATATTTGCTTCTTTTAGAGAACGCAACCATAAATGCATTAACTACTGCAAGTTAGTACTTGATATGAAGGTTTACTGTGACTGCATATTATGCTCTTTATTAATTAGAAGTTGAGAATAGTTTTACTTCCTATTATTACATGAAAGAAGCAGGGAATTTCACAAATTTTGCACATTGCAACAATCTTTTCCTTTTTACTTGTCTGGGTGGGCGTGGGGTATATTAATATAGAAAAGAGGATTTTAGGGTATGTGGATTGACTGGGTTCTGCTTATGGTGGGTGTTTGTTTGCAAAGTAAAGAAAGCTACTACAAAGATTTTCAACAATATTTTTTGTCGTTTTTCTTAAATGGATCAACATTGTGGTATTAATATGCTATGCTCATTTTTGTTCCTTCCATAGGTTATTTGCATCTGGCCTTGATGGGGCGGTCTACATGTGGGACATGCGGTTAAGTAAAAAACACTGTCTTGAGCTCATAGGATATCCAGAATCTCAATTTAGCAGTGTGAAGCTAAATATAGATAACCGGGTAATAATAATTTTCATGTAAAGTACTCTATGTTTATTTGTTTTATAACAGTAGCTCTGTGCCACTTTAGCTTCTGAATTATGCTCTCACATCCACCTATCTATTTTTTAAGATCCTGAGTTTCCAACTTAAATTCTAAGTTGAGCTTAGTGTCACAGAGTTTTACTGATATAGAAAGGAAGTTAGATTAATAATGTTAAACTTTGTGCCATTTATGGATGGATGCTGACAGTTTACTTTTAGACTGTGTTTGCTGCAAGTAAAGAGGGCACTGTTCATGCCTGGGATCTCCGTGGAGGGAGGGCATCAGCTGCTTTTCAGACCCATAATGAGGTACTCTGCTAGCTCTTTCTCATTTTTATCTGGTCTTGCACCATCCTACTTGATATTCATTGTGATAATTTTTATGATCGTAGATTTAGAATAGCAAACTTCTGTTCATGAAATTTATACATGTGAGACCTCAGTATCCAGAAGCAACTTTATAGACTTCTACAACATGTACTTAAAAGTCTGGTAGAAGTCTATGTGTTCCTGTTTCAAAATGTTTGTCCAGCTAGAATAGCAAGAATGCAGTAATTGATGCTTTAGAAGAGGTTAAGTGGTCATGATTTGTCATTTAAAAGGGTTGTGATGGTAATTTCTCATTAGTTTTATTTTCTGAGAATTATTGCTTAGTTTGTGCACCAGTGGATTTGGGCATGCCTTAGTTCTGTATTAGTTTTAATTCTGGCTAATTCTTTGTATAATAGGAAAGTAACCGAGAAAAATGATCATATGAGCCTTTTTCATGCAGCAAAGTTGTAGATTTCTGGGTAACATAAATGTCTGTTCCTTGCATTGGTAGGCATTGGGCTGAATTTTTCATTTTTTGTCTAGGTTCAACAATTATCATCAGTGAAGATATCAACTTTGTTGGGCCAAATTCCATCGCTAAAGGTATGGAAAAGAAAAACAAACTTATGATTGTTTCTATTTGTTCAGAAGGAAATTAATTGCTCTGGTTCCAAATTTCCATTCTTTTGAGCATTATTGGTGTTTCATGTAGTCATAAAATCGGTGAGATGTGAATTTATCAAATTCATGTGCATGAATTATTAATTACACAATATTACCTAGCTATTTTGATTGTATCTAAAATATTAAGGTCTATAATATTGACTTGCAGTGACTCACTAAATATAGAACGCCAAATGTCATCCCTATGAGTCATGATATGTCCCTGTAGGGCTTGTAAAACTATTTACCTGAAAAAAAAAAACTAAAAACTATAGAACTGAGCTGCTTACAGGATTATTAGTGAGTTAGTCAATTCTCTTGGATCAAGTTTTTCCTTTGACTTTTTTGAGATCTTGATATTTGGAACAAATCTAACAACCATTCAGTGCCGGAGACGGCGGCGGGTGTGGTGGGGTGGGGGACAAATACGATATTAGGCCCCCTCCAAATCTGTGCCCTCTCTATATCTTCATCCTGGCTCTGCTGCTGCAACCATTATGCACATCTAGCTGAAAGGGGAGGTCACTGGGGATTTATTTAGTGCTTTTAAACTAATCAGATTATGTATTCTTGCTGCAAACTGGTAACTAAAGAAACAAGGGAAGCTGGCAGTTTGCTCAGTTTTTGCTATATCTGAAAGTAGCTGAAACCTAAACGTACCAAGCAATCTGTTTAGGCTTGTAAGGGAAATTCACTAGTATTGTGAGCATGAATGATTGTTCAGTGAGATACATTAAAAGCTGTAACACTTTTCTCAAACAGCTTCTGCAGAACTGTTGCCACAAGCTTGTGGCAGGAACTTATTCTAAAATTAGGGGCATTGTTATGGGCATGGCCCAGACCCATGCAGAAGTTTAGGCATGCTAAATTAGGAACCAATCAAATAAGTTTACAAGAGTATCTAGTTAGGAAAGTGATGAGGTTTGTTAGAAAGTTAGAGATAGAGATTGGATTGGTTTCTATAATACTACAGATCAGTCTTCCCTATATATAAAGGGATTCCCATGTACTCTATTATCAATCAATTAATGAATCTCTAAAGTTAGCCGTAAGTCTCAGAGCCTCTTTTAGCTCAACATGTAGAAGCCCTATCACCGCTATTAGAGGGTGAGTGTCCTATCCCCCGGTCTTCGAACCCTTACCCTATCTAGTCTCATAACAGGCATTTGGTGGACATGTTGCAAATTTGCAATTACCACACTCATGATTTCCTCGAAGGACTAACATTGTAAAACAATGCATCTCAAGTAATGAAATGGAGGGCATAGTTTCTTTGCCTTGTAGGAAGCCATCATAACTCATCCTCCAATTGACACCTTCATTATATGCGAGATAGATGATACTAGCATGCATTAGGGGTTTCCTTACTGCATTTTTTTTTAACTTTTAACATATTTGATTACTTTCTTCAGGATCAAACAAACATTATCTCATGTGAAATTCTTTCGATAGACTTCAACCCTAGCTGCTCATATCAGTTAGCTTTCCATCTTGACAATGGCTGGTAAGTTTAGCCTGTTGCAATAATTTTAATTATCTGACTATAAAGCAAGGTTTACTTTGTTGACTTACTGGAATTTTCCATCCACCATCCTTGCAGGCAACATATTTAATTTATCTTCTACTTGTTTAAGTTTTCTGTGCTATGTTCTATAGATCTCATCTCAGTGACTATCTCTTCTATATGCATTCCATGTTAGGTCAGGAGCCCTGAACATTAACACCTTCGGGGTGAGTCACCTGCACTGCCCTCCTCCTGAGTGGTTGTAAGTAGATCACTTCTGCCTTTAAAATTCCCTTCGTTAAAGTAACCTTTACTAATTGGATCGATTATTTTGTTGTGTTCTGCTGCTTGTTTTACTAGGGAGGGTACGATCTTCTTGCTTCAAAAGGTACAGAGAAAACCAGCCTGGTTGCCTACATCTTCGGTAAGAATATTATAGAGCACTTATGTTAAGTACATGCAGTTCTTTTTATTAAATTTGAAAGGTGGAAAGGATTTCAATATATGCTAAATAAGGCACTCTCATTTAGCACTCTATTCATAATAATAAATAGTTCAGCTGACATTGAAAGACATTGGATCTAGAACATAACATACTATTTATGTTTTCTAGATTTATGCAGTTGGATCTGCCTCCAATAGTGGTGGCATGCATCTACTGGATTTTCATCCGGATACAACTTCAGCATGCCATGTCGACTACAAGTGAGTTGATATTTGCCTTTTTTTTAGCTGACACAATCATACATTTTGTCAACCTAATCTTCTTTGGTCTTTATTCTCACTTGCATTTTATGTTTCAGTGAGGAAACAAGAGGCTCTGAGGAAAAGGAACCTGCAGTAAACAAGTTTATTCCTTTATCTCAGAGAGTTTTTTCCTGTGCAGCACATCCCTTCTGTCATACTGTTCTTGCTGGTACTCAGGTTAGTTTACTTACATCTTTGGTTACTAGTGTGTCATGCATCTCTCCGTATAATTGGTAGTTATTTGCATTGAGCATCAGTTGCATATCTGAGTCTGATGGCAAATGTTGACTTCTTGTTTTCCTCGTCAGGCTTCATCATTGCTCATGTTATCGCAAAAGAACGAGTCGATCAAAAACTCAGAGTAGCAGTGCATGGAATATCTTGATTTGCCTCCAAGGTAATATCTTCAAATGCAGCTCTTCGGCCATCCTGCATCGAAGATTGATGCACAGCATGGGATCCTCATCTGTTGGTGCCACCACAGACTCCGAACCGGATCGGTCACAAATAGCAATCTCTAGGGCTTTGCTCGATTCAATCATCGATTGTTCTGCCAATGCATTGCTTCTAAGAGGGGCAACAAAAATTGTGTCGCAACCGGTCATGTACTTTCCAGGCATGCTTCTAGGGGCCTTGAAGGTTGCTTACCTGTAATTATCTTTGTTCTTTTGTTTTCCTTTGATACTCGTGTGTGCGGCTTGTGTTCGACACATGATTTCTCCCATTCCTTGAACTCTCATCTGTCTAGGTATATGGTTATGGTTCCTAGTTTCTTGCGGTGTCGATGTAACAGGCTACATCTCATAGATACAAGAGCAATACTGTAAAACGATCTAAATTGCACTGGGAAGCATTATACAACGGAGAAAGCAAGCAATAAGACGAAGCATCATGCGGTAAGCGGAGTTAAGACGAAACATCTTTATCAGTAGTTTATCTCATCGACCTGAGCGCGCGCCGCTTCCTCGCCTTCTTCGAGTCCGAAGGCGGCGGCCGGCGTTTGCGCGACGCTCTGGCGGCGACTGCGCCGCCGGCAACGTGAGCTTCTGCTCCGCTGAGGCACCACCGGATTGCTGATCTGTTGATGGACGATGAACTGCTCTCGCCGGAGGCAGAGATGTCACTGAAGAGATTTTGACAGTTCGAGCCGAGCAGGCGTCGTCGTCGGCATTAGTGGATGGCCATGCTTCCGTTTCCGTGATCTGATCAGAAGCGAGCGGCTTCTTCCCCGGATCACTTTCCTCCTCTGCTGCTGTTGCATTCTGCATCTCTGTCGCCGGCGCCGGCGGTGGAGGCGGCAAGGAAGGCCGCGTGCGCCGCTCTCTGTCTAGTGCCTGACACGGAGAATGCGCCGTGCCGGCGTAAGAACGCGGCGTGAAACCCAATCGAAGAACGGAAGTCGATCGATCGATCGATCGATTACCTCGACGACGTTGGTTATGTCGCGGAGGGGAACGCGCGCGGCCGTCTCCGTCGCCGGCGTCACGGAAGCCGTCTCGGTGGAATCACCGGCGGTGAACCCCTCCTCGCCGGAAGGAAGCATTCGCCGGCTTGCCATGGAGAGGGACCGATTTGTTTTCGCAAATGCGGATTCCGGTCTTGGCTGTATAGAGCGTGGCAAGTTAGTTGTTAAAGGAAAAGAAAAAAAAAACGGTTACTGCAAGTCGCAGTTGATCACAAAAAAGGTCGCAGTTGATCAGAAAGAGAGGGAAACATCCTGTTCAAAAAAGAAAGAAAGAGGGGTAAATCTTTTATTAGAGCATGAGAAGATAGTAGCTCGTTCAAAAGAGAGAAACGGCTACTGCAACTCCCTCACCATATTTGGATCGTGCTAGTGTGCTACCAAATGGTGTTTGCATATCGACGAAGAATTCACGAATAAATGGTGTTTGCATACCGACTTAGGATTCAAAAGACAAGGCTTTTGGGGTTATTGATTGAGGAGTTTGAAGGTCTATGAAGTTGAACAAGCGAATTGCTGACAAGCCAAAAGTGACCACGGTGATTCTGATTCTGAAGCGAGTTGGAGTGATTTCCATTTGCACGTTCTTTGTGTTTGTTCATCTTAAATATGGAAATTACTGGCACGATCAGTGTACTGTTTATTTCAACTTTTGATAAACCAGACTGGTGTTCCAAGTATCGGGCTCCAACTTCCCATGAAGTAATGCGGTTCAAGAGTGGCGTTCCTCGTTCAGCGAATCAGCTGTTCAAGAGAAAACAGTTACAGCAACTACAGATGTAATGCAGCCTTTTCTTCCGCAAAGCCCCCATCTTTAGATAGATCGTGCTACCTTTTCAACCAAAAAGAATCGAAAAATCCAGTAGAAGGAAGGCGTTTGCAAGCCGCTGTTGAATCCAAGAGGTTCTGTAATATAAACTTCCATGATATCATCAGATTATTAGAATATCCGCTTGGAAACTTGCAAACCGGATATATATTCAGATCCTACTAAGAGCAGCAACTCAGTACCAGAAATTTCCACTGGGATATCATCAACTTTGTGCAAAATGCTGATTTCCACTGAAGTCTATTAGAATCAAGTAAATCATGCGTCATGTGACCAGTCTACAACAAAATGTTCTACACAGAATCAAGTTCATTCACACCAAGGATACATCATGTTCTACACCAAAAGCACCATACTGCAGTTGACAGTTAATCCAATACCAGATCAACAGAAAATGTTATCTTGTTAGCTATTAACAGTGACTGATGTCTCATGTCTGAATGCAGAGTGGAGTACCAAATTATACAAACTAACTGTTGTTCAGCTGAATGAAAGAAATATAAAGAAGCTATATATACACAATTGAAGGTCTTCTTCTGCACTAAGCATGTACCGGTATGACGAATGGTAGTATATCAACAGCTAATCCTATATGCCCTCAAGCAGAGAGCTAGGCTACCCCCCATACCCCAAGGGTCCTCAAGCAGAGAACCCCCAATTGGTACACAAAACTGAGCACCATGCCTCAACAAGCCTAGGATCAATGCAGGGATGGAAGAAGAGCAGCTGATGCAAAGGGTTGGCTAGGACTAGCGGCTAAGAAAGCAGCAGACAGGTGGGAAACCATGCAGTCAGGCCTGAGCAGGCCTCTCTCTTCAGAGCTCATCTCACCTCATGGACATCAGGGTGCGCCTCTGGATGGTCATCTTGGAAGGCTGAGCGGCCTTCGGAGCTCTCCTGAGGTTTTTACCTACCATCTTCTCTATCTGCTCTATTGAACTGGTCAGTTTCTTCTCCATGAGGTCATCAAGAGCTGGATCATTTGGTCTGGATGGTGTCTGCAAGGAGCAGTCGGAAGGAGAGAAAGATGCCTTCAGCTTGCCCTCGGCCAAATCAGTTGCTGATGTGCCTGCAGCAACTTGAGTTGAGCCGGGACAGGGGGCAGCAACATCCAGTGTCTCTTGAGTTGGTGGTGCTGGTGTCGTTTGAGGGACACCCTGTTCTGTTTGTTCTGGAGTTGCTGGATCCACAGATGGTGAAGAATCTTCTCTCGACTGGATCTGCTGCCGAGTCGCAGCATTTCCAAGGCGACTTCTCCTCTCAACAGCCTGCAAATAATAAGTACAATTGTCAGCAGATTGTCATGGATGAATTACTAGATTACTAGGTTGAACTTGGAAGGATTTACCAGCATTGTTGTCCTGCAACAATTCAGTACTGGACAAGCATATCTTCAACATATTAACATAAATACAACTACCGGGAATTAAAGGCATGGACAGCTATAACAGTGACAGAAAACTATTTACAGTAAAATGAACAAACAGAAACTCATTTTCTTTCCACCAGTGACATTATTGAAGCAATCTGTGAAATCTGGGTCAATTGGTGATGTAGTGAGAAATAAAACTCTAATCTTTTGACACTATAGAAAATACACATATTGGCTGCCATAGGTTCACTATGAAGATAGGACTATTACATTAGCTAGCAAGACTTCCATTAAATTGCATTATCTGAAACGAGTTTGTTTCAAAAACAATCTGAAAGCGAGGTATTTAAGCAACAGTATAACATGACAAGTATTGATAGGTACTAATCGAACTATTAAAAAAACAGCCTCAAAGACAACTGAATACAGAGTAAAAATTTGACTGAAAAAAACAAAAGAGAGCAATCTACTGTATCCAAACTGAAAATACACCCAGTAAACTACAGCGTGAGTACATTTAGATCAAATTTTAGGCTAAAATGAATCTCATAAGCTGTGATGGCTGGAAGAGTAAGCAAGATTAGGCTGTTGCCAAGGTCCTATACAGCACAATTACATAATTGAGGTGAATTCTCATTCTTTGTATAATGCAAAACTGTCATGACGATGATTCATGATAGAACAGAGTAACAGACCCGATCCCCCTAGTGTGTACAACAAATCAGACATCTTATAGTTACTCACATGACAGAAGAATATTAAAAGTTTAAGCCTTTTATTTCACTTCATTTCACAGAAATTTACCATACTTCACTTAAAATGACAGATAGACAGACTGAAGTAGATATAAAAAAGAACGAAGAAGCCCTGGTCAGAAGATTCCCTCATTTCTAATTCATTATAGTCTGATATGATTTCTCAAGTATCAAAGGTACTAACTGAATATAATTCCATGCCATTGTGTTCCTTGCTCTAGCGATCAAAAATTCTTACTAACACAATTCAGTGATGTTGTTACAGTAACAGGAAAAAAATGCATATTATCACCAGCTGTAATCGAAGGCCACCTTAATTTCCTAGACTGAGACTCTATCTATCTAGTGATTTTCACTATTGGTAGCAAATTACAGTTTGAATACAAGCCCAACCACAATTCCAGAACGACATGCAAAATAATCTTAGCACTATCATATCTCGGAAAACAAATCATGCATCAATTATACCCTACCTAAAACAAGATAGTATTGACACAAAATCTCAAGCACATACCATGCACTGTAGCTAACTGAATTCGCAGCCGTCAACTACAATATGAGTGATGGGGATCAATTTTCAGGCTAAATCTCATTCTCTATGTATCTTTTGGTACACATAATGAAAATCGTAGACAACAAATCAGACATGTCATAGTTGATCACTCACATGACAGAAGAACATTCAAAATTTAAGCCTGTTATTTCACTGAACTTCCCAGAAAACCATCACAGCATTTCATTTGATTACTGGCCACCTAAATCGACAGATTCAAGAAGATACACGAAAGAATGAAGAAGCATCGGTTGATCAGAATAGTTCTTCATTGCTAATTCATTTATAGTTTGATATGATTTTGCAAGTACAAGAGAAACTAATCGACTATAAAAGAAACGCTTACTAACAAAATTCAGGGATCTTGTTGAAAATTGCAATAACAGAGAAAAAATGGACATTATCACCAGTAGTATTCAAAAGACCTTAATTTCCAAGTACTATTCACTATTGGTAAAGAATTCCACATTTGAACACAAGCCGAACCACAGTTCAAAAATCATATGCACAATAATTTAACATTATCATATCCTGAAGAGCATTTCATGCACCAACTATACCCTAACCTAAACACGATAATATTGGCACAAAATGTGAAGCACACACCACGAATCAAACTTAACCTATAAGTCCTAAACATGACGATCAGCACAAAATGACCACAGCAATTTACAAGATTCAGATAAAATCCACCACACAGCCAACGGAAATGGTTCATCACCTTGACGACTGATGAGATGTCGCGGAGCGGGCTCCTCGGGTACCACTCGGGCAGGGGGCTCCTCCTCTTCGGTGTAGTCCTCGCGGTCACAGCCCAGGATGGCGGCACGTTCTCCTTGTTGCTCGACGGCCGCTGGCCCCGCCGAGCCAGCTGCTTGACGGCCACGGCTCCCGGCGGCGTCATCCTCCTGAGGAAGAACCCACCACCAGATGGCGACGCGAGCGCCGTCCCGCCGGAATTCCTCACTTCTGGCATCCTGGAGATCTGCGAGAACCACGCGGCACATCGGTGACACAAGAAACCGATAGAACTCACGGACCAACTGATGAAATGAGGATTTTGATTTGCGCACCTTCTGCGCGGCTCAGATTTGTCCTCCTGCCACTTCCAATGTCAACGCGAAGCCTACGACCGCAAGATACCTGCAAGAAATCCGCAGTTCCAGGAAAAGAATTCGAGAAACCACCCGGACAAGCCAAGAAATTTCCCCAAGAAACATCAGAAATCGTCTTATCTCCGAGCTGTTCAACTTAGAATCTTATCGAAATCGTCTATTCTCAATCAATTGCAATTAAATGACCCAGAAAAAAAACCACGGAAGGGTTTGGGGGCGAACGCGAACCAACGAACTCCCCACAAAAACCAACCAAATCTCCCAACATTTCAGGCACCCCACCTCAAATTCCTGCCGCTGCAACTCCCGCACGCCGTTCCTATCCCTCCCCGCACACCTGCAAGAGCCGAATCAGACCAAAACGCATCAAGAAATCGCTCAACGAAAGCCAAGAAAACAAACACCCCACAGATCGCAAAGTTTCTTACGATTTGCTTGGCCCTTCTCCGATTCCTGCCGATCCGGGCCCCGCGGCGATTACTCCCTACGGTACAATGGCCTAACTAAGGTGGAATCCCTGGGTAGAAGAATCCCTAGGGTTCGAGCTTGGAGGAGGTGGCTATGGCTATGGGCTCTAAACTAACGGGAAAGGGGGGAGAGCAGGGAAAGCGGCGCATGAGCGGGGATTTTTATCGCGTTTGAAATGGCCGGTGTACGGCGTGATCTGAGGGCTGAGAGCAGCATCTGTCCATCCACGTGTTCCGCTTCGGGGAATGGATGGCTGAGATGGTTCCGGTGTATGGACCAGGTGTATGCCGTTTGGGGATTTGGAGTTTTGGACCGTTGGCTGGTTGCTCTGCTGCTATGGCTGAGAAGTTATTTTCAGGGGAATCTGAAAATAAAAATTGGAACAAGATGCGACTCTTTTTTTTTTAATGAAAAAACTCCAACGTGAACATCCATTTCTATTCATGTTTAGTGAAGGCTCAAGTTGCTGAGAAAACATAGGTAATATAATTCTGACATTCTTGCTCATGCTTTTTGTCCCATGATTTCATATATGATACTTATCCCATGATATAACAATGTATCAGTAAGTACTAATTTTTTTAAAAATGCTATTAATTCATTTGTGGTAGAGGCTGCTAGCCGGTGTTGCCTGTTCTTTTAGATAATGGAATTGATTCCCTCTTTTCTATAATCCTGTAAAAATGAGTAATGATGACCACCACCAACCCTCATTGTAATTTTATAATCTAGTCCTTACACTTCTAGATATTAAAGCTAGTTAAAATTAGATGAATATTCATATATAAATTTAAATTTAGGTGACAATTTCGTATAAGGAAAATTGATAACACATATCATAAAATATATTTGTTTTAGCCAATATTAATATATATTTTATCCATAGCAAAACACGGGTATTTAACTAGTACTTTAAAGAAGTTATAACCAATTATCACAAGATTGCAAATTACAATAAACAACAACTTGACTAAAAACTAGAAGACTAACGAAAAGTTCCATCAAATAGATTACCATATCAAAGGATAGTCCGAACACATATATATTGTTCGATCCAACGACATATACATAGTCCTTGTTTTACTTAAACCGAAAAACCTAGAATCTATAAATCTGCAATTGATTCTTTTAATCGTGTTCTGCTTTCATCATCGTTGGCGAACATCGTCAAACCAAAGCAGAAGATACATTAGAGATTAGCTAAGCTGTAAACACTAGTTATTAGTTCAAAAATTTCCACCATAGAGCGAACTCTGATCCAATGTGGATGATGAGGTCGCTGGCTTACAAAATAATAAATCAATGTGTCCCATCTACATAGTTCCTTGCAAGTTGCAATAGGGTTCAAAACTTCACATTGATTTTTCCTTAAAATCTGGACCGCCCGATACAAAATTGTTTCACTCGAAACTTTCAAAATTTTTATTTTTTTAAATTTAGAAATTTGGATGTTAAATAATCTTGGACTGAAATATTTCAAAACTTCCATCATATGCCCTCTGGATAAATATAGTGAAAACAAAATTTTAAACCTTGTTGTGACTACTATCCCGATTTCCTATGAAATTCCAGAATTCTGAAGGTAGCTTTGATAACACGGCAACTCGGCCTTGTTTTTTGAAGTTTGATTGTAACATCATTACTTGAGCATTACTGCCCTCATTGCAAATCTCAAGATAAAATCCATACTAGGTAGAGTAAGTTTGGAAGACACGAGGAAAGCAGTCACCAGGTGTCGGTGATATGGATATAGGGGTATCCACATAAGGCTAAACTTGGTTTGGCACCTAGAGCCCCGTGTCCGAGGAAGGAGTCGAGGCAGCCCGATGCCTCGCCCAAACATAAGGGGATAGGCGATTGTGACAGCCCGATCCACCCCGGACCTGTGCAAGAGGACTACGGCCACTCGGACCCACGTGGCGCGTCCCCGGAGGGGTCGGGCTCGGGGTCCGGCAAGAAGGCCACACTCCGCAGAAGGGGTTCGGGCCACCCGAGGCCACGTGGCACGCCCCAAAGAAGGGCGCGCCCGGAGGCCTACGGGGAGGCCACACCCTGCAGTAGGGGTTCGGGCCACCCGAGGCCACGTGGCACGCCCCTGAGGAGGGCGCGCCGGGAGGCCTGCGGGGAGGCCACACCCCGCAGAAGGGGTTCGGGCCACTCGAGGTCACGTGGCACGCCCCTAAGGAGAG
>CM002480.1:15878659-15903953 GCA_000325765.3 Leersia perrieri | reverse complement strand
CGATTAGAGAGGTCTGGCGCCTGCCCCCTCGCATTTACTGCGATGTGAGGCGCGGGTGACATGCCCTCATCATCACCTATTCACCTCCTTTCTCTTGATTCGAGGGAAAGGGGGGTGGGCGACCAAAATCTTCCCTCGGTGACAGTGTGCGCTAACAGCGTTGTCGCCGTGGGACAGCACGCCTCTCCGCTCAGTCTCCGTCGCATTTAATGCGACGGACGGATACGTGGCAGAGGGACATGAGTACTCTACTCTCCTACTCCCTGCCTAGGCTAGTCAGTGGGACGCTGACAAGCGGGCCCCGCTACTGGTTGGTAGGATGACATCCCCAAGCATCAAATTTTCGGTGACCTCTCCGTCCGTTTTCTCCGCCGACCACCGCGACGTGGTAACGGGGGAGGGAGGCATGGAAGCACAGACGACAAGACAGGGCAGGCATGCCCGCTCCAAGTGGGAGAACATCCCTCACACATGAAAAAACAGTAGAGGACCACTGTGGTGTCCCCTTGAACTATAAAAGGAGGCCCAGGCCCCCTATAGGTGGGAGATGGAGAGAAGGTCACAAGTATAGACTCACGTCACAGTGCATCTCAGTCATCAGCTCCAGCCCACTCATGAGAGAACTCCTCCTTGTAATCCTTCATCCACCATATCAACAATAAGAACAGAAGTAGGGTATTACGCTTCCCCAGCGGCCCGAACCTGTATAAACCCGGGTGTCATGAGTGTTTAACGGGCCTTTTCTCCTGCCCACCTTCTTCTTCTTCTTTGCTCAACCCTCGGTGTACCGTTCCCCTGTGCCGAACCGGAAAAAGGGGGTCTCATGGATTCCCGCGTGTCGATCGTATTGAAGGATGTAACTTCTATAGGATGTGGATATAATTTTTTAGTTTTGCGGGATGTAACTTTTAATTATGGGGATATAACTTTAGTTGTAAGGGATGTAACTTCTATAGAATGTAACTTTTGTTCTGGAGGATATAACCATTAATTTTAAAGGATGTAACTTCTATAGGATGTAGATGTAACTTTTAGTTCTGAGGGATGTAACTTTTATTTCTGGGGATGTAAGTTTCTATAGGATGTATCTTTAATTCTAGAGGATGTAACTTTTATTCGTGAAGGATGTAACTTCTATAGGATGTGGATGTAACTTTTTAGTTCTGAGGGATGTAACTTTTCTATAGGATGTAACTTTTGTATATCTAAGAAGTAACTTAGTGAAATCTAAAAGTAATTTAGACATATCATAAAAGTAATTTATGATTTTTTATTAAAATATAATCATGTGAGAATTTATTGTAAAGATTTAATTGTTACGAACACAATGATGTAATCGGATCGTTGATTGGATGAGTAGTTTAAGAGGAAATTGTATTTAAAGTATAGGTAGATGATGTCTATTTTTTTATATGGAGTGAATTTTTCTTTTTTTAGGTTCGCGGGTTAAGGCTAACGAGCGCCCAGTCTGTGTCTAGTCATGTCCTTCTCCAACCCATATATAATCCATATGAAGTACTCCATCACGTATTTTTTCTTGGATATCACGTAATCCGTATGTATCAGGTATTCAGATGTTTCGGGCAGTACTGGAGGAAAGATGTCTACCGACCACAGAAAGGTAAGGTAATGCACCATTAAGCAATCGGTGCATCAGAAAACTAGTGCGTTAATGTGTGTCTGCTTTCATTCAATGTGTAACTACCTTGGATAATAAGGTTTTCTAACCTTAATCACGTAGACGACGGTGTATATCACCTCTGTTGCTATGTATCACCTTCCGTGCAACCTGAATCCAAGGTTTGCAACTGTGATTTCTAATGCCAGTATTAGTAGAAAGAGAGAATTTTATGTACCACTTAAATTTGGACTGATCACTTATATACTATTCGAAATTGACTTCTCTCTTCCATGCTGCCATTTCTTTTATGCCACTGCCGTCACTTTACCGTTTGTTGACCATTAACTTCTCAGTAAAAAGACACATTTGTCCTTGGTAGTGTAAACTCAAAAAATTCATAACTAATTTAATTTAAATTCTTTTTAAGTGAACTAAAATTTTTTTAAGAACCATTGAGAAACGCTCTTTGTATTAAAATTTTTTGTTAGGAAGCTGCATGTTTTAATACAAGTAGCATTTCTCACATGTTCTATTTTTTTAAATATAAAGAGTATTTCTCGCTGGTTCTTAAAAAAATTGTGTTCACTTATAAGTGATTCATATTAAATTAGTTATGAAAATTTGAAGTTTATACTACCAAGGTCAAATGCATCTTTTTATTATGAAATTAACGGTCAACAAATGGCGTAGCGACGACAGTAGCATAAAAGAGATGGCAAACTTAAACCAGTGGCATAGAAGAGAGAAGCCAATTTCGAGTGACATGAGAGATTAGACCAAATTCAAGTGACACATAAGAAATTCTCTCTAGTAGAAAAGTACGAGCCTTGGTTTATAAGGGCATACTCCCTCCGTCTCAAAATATAACTATGTGAGCAATTCAATTTTGTCTCAAAATATAACTATCTCTACACCCACCTATCATATCTCCACCAATCACAATCATCTATTATTTAATTTTTTTCACCTACCTTCTTCTCTTAACCAATCACAACTCTTCCTCACCTCAATCTTAATATTAAAAAAAAGGCAAAGTCCTTATATTTTGAGACAGATGTAGTATTTAGTATTTTTGTTGGATATGATTAAAGGAACACCATTGCTCTTTATACCCGTGTTTTTACAGACTAATATACCCTCGCTTATTTATATTGTAATTTATTGAGGTGGCAGTAGGGATCAATTAAACCTTTGGATAAATTTATATCTACAATTTATATTAATTTCTATTGACGCAGAAACCACCATAGCTAAGCTCAAATCGATATTGCTATTGTTAGGGTTAGAGGAATAAAAGACATAAATTTAACGTAGAAAATTCCTTCAAGGTAGAGAGGAAAAAACCACAGGAGAGAAGTACACTATTAATAGTACGAAAGTATATGTATAACGGTGGCATTTATTATTAATGGTACATGAGTATATATATAAGGATAGCATATATTTATATATTTATAGACGTTGTATAGGACCTACGACTAGTATTGAGCTAGGCCTAATATATTTGAGGCATATCCAACAACTATTGTTATCAACTCTAACGGGGCGTTGGCATCTCTCTCCGTCATTAAACCAACGCGGTTAGGACTGGTGGTAGCATCATCTGCGTCTATCTGCATCTCCTGGCGATCTAGATGGCATTTGCCTCTGTTTATCTGCTAGATCCCTCTTCAAGAACACAAATGATTCACGATTTCCTTTTCCTTTTCATGTAGTTGTATAATAACGGATCTAACAATAGGGCATCGACAACTGTCCCTTTGTTTCAAATCATCCTCTTGGCCTCTTGGAGTCTTGGGCACCACGGCTGTGTGCAAGTCCGTTTGTTGCAAGACTCACTTGAGGCCTGCACCGTTGCGTAGTTCATGCCAGGGATAAAAACGGTTGGTAAACACGCAAATTATTTTCACATCCATATTATTTTTTGAATGAAATCGGAAACAGTAAGCCAAAAATAAAATTGATATCGGAAATATCGGTTACGAAATTATTCAACCGGAAACATGTCGGTAACTGTAGGAAGACTCCAAATTGGTAATCATTTCAAAAAATAAACTACATGCATATTAAATTTATAATAAATTCGAGAATTCAACAATATTTAAGTGAGGTCTATAAACCATAATAAAACAAGATATGCAAATAGAAAAGTACGCAACATAAGACAAAACATAAGAGAGAATAGACCTAGCTTATGAGCTTATGAATTGTGCCTTGTTATCTTGTGGGGGATGAATCATAGTTGAGCAATTATATTTTAGGGTTTGGCATGGACCTTGCAAAAAATACGGTATTTTCTGTATTTATAAACGGTAATTACCAGAATAATACTGGTTGGTAAATAGCAAAACCTTTTCCATATTATTTACCATTTCCGTTTGTCGTTTCCGCCAAACCATCTTCGTTTTCTCTGGTCGGTAATTTCAGAAACAATAGACGGCAGATCAGAAATTTTTGTGATCACTTTCATCCTTAGTTCACGCGGCACGGGCAGTGAGGCAAACTTGCTGTCCACCGTCGATAGGAGAATATCGAGACCTTGACATGTCTCTGCATATGGTCAACATTACATTCAGAGATGTCTGCTAGTTGCATTCCTGGTGCCTCATATGCCCATTGCCCCATTCGAAAATGAGCAAATAACATTGTGACATATCTGCTGGCTCAAATCTCTCTTCAAAACGCAAGTGTTTCCAGAGTCTTAACAAATGTGTGGGCATGTGGCGCGGATAACGATTGGGTTATATAGACAGGTAACTTTAGGAGAGGAGAAAAACTTAAAAGATAAGAGCACCGAGGAGAAGGGCTGGTTAACTGTGACCTTTATGGACTCTTATAGCCACTGAGAATATAAATAAAGCCCTGAATCCCTGATCCTATCACAATTCACCGGTTCACCAGTCACCACAAACAAATCGATAGAGAATGAAGATCCAAATCTTATTTGTACAACAACCGGACCATATTGAAGTGAGATGCTGTCACGCTCACCAGCGTGCGCGGCCGCAACAGCGGAAGGACGCGGTGCACTTCTCGGGAAACTCCATCTCTTACTCCCCCACCCCCCAACTTCCGTCCGGCAATGATAGTGGCGGCGACGGAGGCGACGGAGGAGGATGAGGCTGCCTACCTGACGTGCGTGCAGTGCATCACCGGCACCATCTCGTGTCGTGCGTGCACGAAGAAGCTATTTGTTTAGTAGCATGGCATAGCCGTGTCTTGAGGAACACTTGTTGGCAGGCAGTGAACAATTATGTTTGGTATGTTTGGATTAGCGTGGCCTATGGAAGGATTCCAAAAAAGCTCCGATAGACTTCCTCAAACTGATAGGTGCATTCTTGGTGCCTCCCAACCTCAATTCGGCTCATGTGGTTTGTGGGAGTTTCAGCTCAAGACTCTAGCTAGCTAGCCGGCTAGGCTGCAGAAATGTTTCCATTAAAAAAAAAGAGAAGAAGATGCATATATGGGTGGATGTGTAGCTGTGTAGGAAGATGTAACGTCCCGATCCCCCTCACTCTGGCCAGGTCGGGCTCGCTAACATGTGGCAGCTCTCTAGGACATCAAGATTTTCCTCACATATCAACACAAGTCTTTTCTGCGTATTTTATCTTCACTCATGCGTTCTTTTCCGGTCGGTGACCCACCTCAATGCCGGCGACGGCTCGGGTGCTTTGGTCGGTCTCAAACTGCAGTTCTGCTCCATATTCAACTCTTTTCCTTCACTTTCGGCACAATTATTTCTCTTGCTCGGTAGCAAATTCTGTTGTTTGGTGTATTGTACCACATGCTAGGGAACATGAAGGGGATCCAACGTACGTAAGAATAAAGGCCGACTGACAGCTACCTTTCTGATGCCTACCATCCTCATAGTGAACGACGAAACTAGTATTATGCTCTCTGTGTGTGCTCGCAACATGCATATACATGGCATGAGTCATGACAGAGCTGTTGCTCCTCCTTTTATCCCTTGTATCTCTTACTCCAATATTTTTGGGAATCTTATTGATCATATAGCGAGGGCAGTGGGGTAGCGAGGAGAGGATGTAAGGCTGTGTGGTTCTTGATATACTTTTGGGGTTTTGGCTTGCTTGGGAGCCTTTGAAAATGAGAGCAAAATTGCAGACGTGATATAGAAGCACATGAATTGCACCAACTATAGTTATTAATGCCAGCTAGCTGATGGTGTCTAAATTTAAAGATAGGGCAATGCGCTGAAAGCAGATGAGTAATAAGTACTCATGTACTTTCCCATTCTGTTTACATTAAAAAAAACTAGAGCCTGAAATATAAACTACGTGCCCATGGATGACATTTCCCCCTCTGTTTCTGTTTCAAGAGGCTGTTAAAAGTATACTCATGAGAAAGTGTTTTCATGACAAATTTAATAATATTATTCTCTTATGTCAAATCCTAATGTTTCTTTTTATCAATCAATCATTTAAGATTTCAGGATTTGACTACCTACGTTTTCAAACGACATCTATTTGAGAAGAGGGAGTAATTTCTTCATGGCAAATACAATAATATCTGAAAAATAAAAAGATGTGCCATGTCAATTTGCAAATGAAGAATATTCAAAGCAATATCTTTTGTAAGGACTGAAATAACAGTGAGAAGATAATGTTGCCCTGCTCTACGTTTTATTACCAGATTTTTACAACCAACTGACGAAGGCCTCGTTGATTCTGCTGTCTGCTTTGGATTATTTGTTGCATGAGAAACGAGAAAGATCATTAGCCTATGATTAATTAAGATTGAATTATTATAAACTTGATAAATGAATTTATTTTATTTTTAAGAAACTTTTGTATACAAAATTTTTCGAAAAAAAATTATTTACAAGTTCAAGAAGCATGCTCACAGAGAATGAAAAATTAGCTAAACTCACAAACCGAAATGAGCGATGCCAAGGTCTAGCAGGTTCCACATTTTCATAAAATATACTACCCCTGTTTTACATGTTTTGACTTTTTTTCTTACAACGACCATTCGTCTTATTAAAAAAATTAGTGCAAATATAAAAAATGATAAGTTATGCTTAGTTTTTTTTAATAAAGTAAGTCACGAGTAAAACAAATAATATTTTTATAATTTTTTGAATAAGACGAAGGGTCAAATCTTGCAAAAAAAAAGAGTCAAACATCTAACATTATGAAACGGAGGGAGTGATAGGGTATCCTTCTGCAAGAGGCACACTGTTACTCAGCACGGAAATGCAACTACCGGTCACCACGAACCAATCAATAGTTACTCATACATCAACATAGACAGATTACATTCAGTTTTTTGGTGTTTTTGATGTATTTATTATTGTCTGTTGTAAGACCTTGGTGATGGGTTCACTCACCACCTTCTTCCTCTCTTAATAAAAAAGATACGTAGATCTCCTAGGTATTTAAAAGAAGAGAGAGATTACATTTCAGTTATCTGAAAAGCAAAACATCAACTAAGTGTCTTGCAAGGAAGAATAAGGGATCACCTCGAATAAATTTTCATCATTGCCACTATCATATTCTTGATGTCCTGCTGCTCTTCCCTGCAGGTACATGGCAAGCAAAATTGAATTAGTGTCGCAACCTGGACATAACATAATTCCCACATTGATTTATTTCTTTTCATATTCCAGGAGGCATAATACAGTACCATTATACCAAGATCTTTGGTGTAGCAATGTAAAATGTAAATAGAGTACTTAGGGCGACCTTAGGCCCTTACATTAGAATTTAAACGAAAAGCAGTGGAAAAAGACTAAAACGGCGCAGGGGTGTGGCCTCCATAGGTGGCTGGCGGTGGAGCGAAATCGATCGAAGTTGTCATCATCTCCAGCAGGTCCATCTTTTGGGGTAGACAGGTACAAGAGTGAGTACACACTTGTACTCAGCAAACCATGCTGGAGAATGCAGGATACTGCTTAAAACAAGATACACGAGGATTGGCATAATATGAATATTTTTTTGCATAAATCAAGCTTTTGGAAAAGATTTTAGTTTTCTAAGTCATTTTTAAATCACGAGTCTAACTATAACCAATTTTAAATTAAAAATTAGAAAAACTACGCTCAGTACACCCAGGAACAATGCCCTAACCAGACGGTTGCTCTAAACCAATCAACAGGTTCCCATCCCATGATTAACCTATTATGATAAGTCCATTCCCGGTTTTACAAACAAAAATAACTTGGGTTGTTGTTTTGCGTGCCCATGTCTATGGGCACGATTGTTCGAGCAAATCGTACTCTGGCCACATATGTGTACGCTTTTAAGCCCATAAAGCCTTCCCTCGTACACGTGTTGCTATGTTCCCTTGTACCACCATGATACCTAGACCGAGTTTGTGCCGAAAACAACTGCAAGTCTTTCAGGCGTAAAGGATACCACAAAGCCATTGTTGTCTCATCGGAATCCCAAGTAGCGAGCGACGGTCCTGTGAGCATCTGACCGTATTGGCCATCCTCTTCTCCTCCCCATTGGCAGCCTTACCCAAGTCTGTTATAAGCAGCTAAGTTAGAGCCCATTGATTTGTGGTCGCACGAAAAATGCATTGCAACCAAAACCCGAAGGCCGGTCCTTATGCGGCTGGGGTGCTTCCGCCAACCATCGAATCGACACTTTGCCAGCCAGGCGAGCTGGAGAGGACGACCCGGTGAGGTCGTCGGATGATATAGCGCCTGATGGTGTGGGGATGTGGCAACGACGACGACCGGCTAGCCCCTGCTCAGATCTGGTTGGAGGGCACAACACAATGATGAGGGAGCAAGGTGTGGGCACGACATGAGGGCTGCCATTGTGGGTGGCCGGTGTTGAGGCTAATGCAGTCGGTGCCGGCATGGTGCGGAGCCTTTTGTGGCTAGCCGAGGCAGATGGCCGGTGAGGCCGTGTGGAGACAAGGGATGGTGGCGTCGGGCTGGGGTGGGGGGGTTAGTACTCCATGCAGCGACGTGCATGGCGATGGCGATTGAAGACGGTGTTGGTGGTCTTCGGTGGCGATGCCCTAGTAGTGTCAGTCGCTAGGCGAGCCCAAATGTTTGGTTCTGTCTATGGCTGTGAGAGTGGGACGGTGTACGCCAATTGTGGGACTGGAGGATAAGTGGGTTAGACATTGGTCTTCCTGGTGCAGATAAAGATAGGGTTAGTGAAGACTCTCGATGACACTGTCCTAGGGATGATGGCTACCAAGTGAGTGTCCAGTGTCGAGGTTTGGAGGCGGCTAAGTGTGAACATTGTAGAAGCATCTTTGACGAGCCCACTATGGTGGCAAGTCAAGGGCACATCCCAATTGCTCGGTTTGCGGAAAATGGTGTTGGCAAAGCTGAGCGGCTTCACAACACACTAGATGCGTTTGGATTGCAGCGACGGTGCCAGGGTTTTGGATAACAACGACAGTAGCAAGATGTAGTGGTTGAAGGCTAAAGCTGAGTCATCTACCTTCTTTTTTCTTGTGTTTGGGTGTTCCTCGGAGTCTAAAAACTCATGTTTTTTTTCTTTGTATATCCCTCTTGGGTATAGAGGTTGGATTAATG
Organism: Leersia perrieri; assembly: GCA_000325765.3. Lineage (NCBI taxonomy): Eukaryota > Viridiplantae > Streptophyta > Magnoliopsida > Poales > Poaceae > Leersia > Leersia perrieri. Next base: position 15,894,813 of record CM002480.1, on the reverse strand, counting down.
AATCTATTATTAGAAAAATGAATTTACAAACCACTATAGGATTATTTTTTTGATACTTTACGGAGTAGAATACCCGGTTTTATATTTCAGGGGATTAAAGAAACAGCCCAATACTTGAGGGATGTAGTAGATTTATTCCTATATACATTCTAAACATAGGATGTAATTTTTCTGTAGTAGTGTAATCAATTCTGAGAGGTGAGCTGAGCAGGTGGAGCGAGCTATAAACAGTTAACAGGACAATATGACATTGGCTCAACTTCAGCCTAAATCTATATAAATGTGAACTTCCTTCCTCGAAAAAAAAATATACATGTGAACTGGAGGGTAGTTTATAGTGAACCATCGGATTATCGTTCGGATGAGTGGATGCCCTTGTCAATTAAGCCATGCGCTGGACAAATACACAGTTGCTGGACTCGAAATGAGGAACATGCCCAACTGCAAGGCGAGGTGGACCAAAGTCATAGAGCACAAGATCGTGTGGACCGAGTCACAGAGCAGCACCATTGCCTTGTTCTGCAGGTGGCTCGTGCGCTCGGCACCCACCGATCCTTTCTCTATCATCAAAGGCCGATCTCCATAGTCCAACCTCCGCTACCAGCTGGTATGGTATGCCAACCTACTCATATTCAGAGTTCAGAGTATACACACAGTTCAGCACGAGCTAATTCCGCCAGGCAGCTAATCATTTTTGGTCTGGTGATATTTTGATTCCCAACACCTCCTAGTCCGAGGAAAGGAACATCGTGTCTGTACAACGGTGGTACACGATTACTCAATCTCTCTGTTCTCTTTCTGGAATTTCTTGATCCCACGAAGCATATACTCTTGGTTTTTTATATATGGGAGGAGAGGGTTGGATAACTGGTATATCGTGAGGTCATAATATTGCACTTAGGCCGTCTCCAACAATAAACATATCTTCTAGCTCCAAGTCACTAAAAGACAATATCTCCAATTAATAGTATAGCTTCCAGCACATTAGCTCATAACATAAATGATTCCATATGGCATACTCATGCAATATTGTTATGTGTGCAAAAGACTATCTTTTGATTAAGAGATAGCTTTTATCTCTCTTCTATTAAAATATTACAAGAGATATCTAAGAGCACATGCGAATTAAAATAGCCTGGAAGAGATATGATCCGGCAATGAATGATATGCATTTAATTTACTACCTTCATTCTAAAAGACTTCATTTTTAGATTTTTTTTTGTCCAACTTTAATCGTCCGTCTTATTTAAAGTCTTCTATAATTAATATTTTTATTGTTATTAGATGGTAACACATATGCATAACTATTTATTTTTAGTTTATTCATACAATTTTTGAATAAGATGAGCGGTTAAATTTTGACACGAAAATCCAAAAATAAAATGTTTTTGGGACGGAGGGAGTAAGAAAGAATTTGATCTTGAGATATTTCGGTGACGTTACTTACTAGCTCCGTCCGTCCGTCAAAAAAAAATCTTATTTATGGGTTTAAATCTGGTAATATCCTATTTTAGAAAGTTCAAAAACTTATTTTGGGATGGAGAGGAGTAACTATAACCTAAAGAAGAAACTTATGAAATATTTAATTGATAGTGCATGTGCACAACTTTGTATTTCCCAAGTATAATGTTATGGAAAAAAAACTAAAGAGTTCATGGTATTTTTTGTTGGTATGTTCTATTTAGTGCAAAGAGAAATTAAAGTTAAGAAAATAAAACCATCCATTATATATATTTCCAACGACATGTTTTACTTATCACAAATTCTCAATATTGTCTACATCCATGATAATAAGATCCATCTAACTGATGACTAGTTTTGTCAGGGTTAACGTGTATATTTAATCTGAGTATAGGAGGGCCTGATATGCGCCACTACCGGAATCAGGAGCAGGGATGTGGGATTAATCAATTTCTTCTGTAGGTTTAATACCCGTCACAAAAATACATTTTCATGTGATCGCGCGCGGAGACTGACAGAAAAATATTGCGGCCTATCAGCCTTCCTTCCAAGTCGCTATTGTGCATGCATGGTGATAGACGAGAAGCCTCTGCTAATTAAACTTGCCGATCGAGCTGCAATGAGATTAGGGTACACATATATGGAGAGAACAAAAGGCCGTGGTGTATTCATGAGTTATCACATCAAACATGAGGCAATATCGGGGAGGGTGACGACTTTCAGGTCCGCATGCTTCCATCGGTTCATATAGTGGACACCAGGGGTAAGTGATGTTCGAAGATGTGGCTATCACCTATCAGGGTCTAGTTAATACTATGTTGTTGCTAACCATTGGATCCAATCAAGTGCATTCCAGATGCCTCCCAGGCCCAGTTTGATTGAGCTAGCTCTAATCGTGTATAAGTTATATATGTACCATATGAATTATATGTCTATTTGGACTGAAGATCGCAGACACAGTGTATGGAGGTGGTTCATTTGAGGGACCGTAGATCATTGTTATAGACACATACAATACTACAATAGGGGTACAGCAATCGTGTATCTGCACCCCCCCACCCCCCAAGGAAAAGTTGCGGGTGTGGAGAGACCCTGCAGAAGGCGCGCACGGCGTGGTTGTTATCCTTTTCCACGTGCGCGGGACCACATGGGACCCACTGAATGATTTAACTATGCTGGAAAAAATATTACTAATTAACATGTGGATATATACATTAAAAACTTATGCATGCATAGGAAACAATTTGAACTCATATTCATGCTATGTGTAAGCTGTGGGTGTACAAATTTTTAATGCATATAGGCCCTGATTGTTTTAGCTTGCTGCGGTTACGACTGCTTGTTAGTAACATTAAGTAGTAAGAGAAAATTTTTGGTTTTTTCAACTTTTAGTGTAAAATTTAGTATCTTCTAGTGGTGATAGACTTTTAATAGTTAAAAAAACATATTGAAGTAGGTAGCTAGATATAAAACTTCAATTACAACCGAAAACGGACCCAAAACCTTGTGATTTCTCCTCCCACAAAATTGTCTATCGAGCTGGAATACTGAACATACTGATTGAATATAATTGTTATGAACCTATACTGATTCCACACATGATGGAATTATCTGACTGATCAATAATTAATTGACTTCGTTAAATGAGCAAGTAACACACTCTATCTGTTTTAACCTTCTAAAGTATTTTCCCGACAAACTGGAGGCTAATGATGGGGATACAATACAAGAGAAGTCTCAAGTCTACTTTCCAACAGATCAAATGGCATATGATTTGAATGTTCCATTCAACAATGGCGGCAATATTACGAGTGGTTGCGCAGGCTGCAAATTGATGAACGGGAATTGCAATTTGGGAGTGTTTATTCATCATATGGCATGATTAGATGGTTTTCATCTATTCCAAGACTCTCCATAAGTTGACAAATACTTCATCTACACGGATTCAATTGTTTCTTGCAGATAAATTTGAAGATAAGAAGGTGTTGACTCAGTTCGGATTCGGTTTTGACAGCTTGGACATACCTATCGTAAAACGGTCGTGGATTTCGCATACGGAGTCCGTTTTGGATGTTTGAGTACTCTTTGGAAAACTATTTCCAAGCCCCACACAATGGATATGGACCAAGACCCTGATTCTGTTTGGTTTTCTCGCACAAACTGAAGGAAACCGTCGGCAGATACAATAGAGTTTCTTTTTTTTGTGTCCAAGTCATGTAATGAGTTTGTTTATTGTTTTAGAGGTCTTAGATTTACTATATAAGTTAGAGGTATGCGTCCATTGTAGGGAGACTCGACATTATAAATAAAGAGCAAATGATACGGGAGGATTGCCCGACCTTCTCGACGTAGGATCCAGAAACACCAAGTAGCCAACAAAGTGGAGGAACAACACGCAACCAGCGTTGCACACCTTTCATCCCGCCTTCGCATAACCACATGATGTGGAAGATAACTATCGAACTCGCTCTCCCCAATGAGAAAGCAAGAACGATCTTAATACGATCACCCAGTTCCCCTCTATGTGGCTGCACCAAATCATAGGAAGAACGGGTGGCGAGACCCTCACATGGCTGTAGCTAGAGGCTAATTTTTATTCATAATATCGAGTCTCCCTACAATGGACGCACACCTCTAACTTATATAGTAAATCTAAGACCTCTAAAACAAGAAACAAACTCATTACATGAATTGGACACAAAGAAAGAAACTCTATTGTATCTGCCGACGGTTTTCTTCAGTTTGTGCGAGAAAACCAAACAGAATCAGGGTCTTGGTCTATATCCATTGCGTGGGGCTTGTAAATAGCTTTCCAAAGAGTACTCAAACGTCCAAAACGGACTCCGTATGCGAAATCCACGACCGTTTTACGATAGTTATGTCCAGGCTGTCAAAACCGAATCCGAACTGAGTCAACACCTTCTTATCTTCAAATTTATCTGCAAGAAACAATTGAATCCGTGTAGATGAAGTATTTGTCAACTTATGGAGAGTCTTGGAATAGATGGAAACCATCTAATCATGCCATATGATGAACAAACACTCCCAAATTGTAATTCCCGTTTATCAATTTGCAGCCTGCGCAACCACTCGTAAAATTGCCGTCATTATTGAATGGAACATCCAAATCATATGTCATTTGATCCGTTGGAAGGTAGACTTGAGACTTCTCCCATGTATTATATCCCCATCATTGCAAGCGGTGTAAGTTACAAATTAAACGTTGCACGGTCGGGTCCATCACCGTGTTTTCGACTCCAACCGTTCAAACGCTCGGTGCCCTCCTTCCTCTCGATTCCATGGCCAATGGCCTGACTTCAAACCTAACCTAACCTAGAGCTGCAGCTCCATCATAGCTCCGCGGCTCTCGGCTCAGCCCCCTCACTGATTGAGAGAGGTGTCTATTAGGTGTACCAGTTGCATAGTTGGTTCTACCTTGTTTTGATGCTCGGCTAACAGTTATATGTCCGATGCCTACCATTCCCATATGAACGACGTGAGGATATCCTAGAACTACGTACGTAGAGTGCAATCTGAACATCAATAGGCTCGCAACAGGCAAGGAAAAACTAATAGTCTGATACATATCTCCACCACCACCTACTCTCATTGTTTTTCTACAATTTACACCCTTAACATTATAATATTAAAAATCGATCAAATTTAGAACCTAGATGTATATCCACGTATAAAATCAGATCGACGTGTAAATTTCCTATATAAAAACGACAGTCACATATTTTATGAAAAATATTTTTCTACTAATTTTAGGAAATAATATAAGTTTTTTATCAGTAGCAAAGCATATGCATTCAACTAGTATACCCTACATGTTTATCACTACTGCAGAAACGATCTTTGCTGGGTTGGCCAAAATCTACATTATTCCCGGTTTGCTAAAAAACCGAGACTAAAAATAATTTTTAGTACCAGTTCAAAAGTCCAGGGTACTTTTTGATCTTTAGCCCCCGTTGCTAATAACAACCGGGACAAAATTCATTATTAGTCCCGGTTCAATAAATGGTAGTAGCTGTCAGACCCTCTACTATCTTTAGTCCCGGTTATTAAACAACCGAAAAAAATGTACCTCGAGCCGCATGCCCTACATCTGCCTCATCCTCCCTGCAAGAATTCTATCTCCTTCTCCTCTCCCTCTGTCCTTATCTTCTTCTCCTCCTCTATCTCTCTCACCCCATCTCCTTCTCCCCTCTCCTCCGCCCCCCTGCTCTCTCCTCTCCTTACTTTCTTCCCCCTCCCCTTTGCTCCCTTCCGGCGGCGGCGTCGGAGCAAGCCGTCCGCGCGGCAGCGGCCTCCCCTCCGCTGAATCTGGGAGGGGATGTGGCCGGGCAGCGGTGGCGGCCTTGCACGGGGCGGCGGTTGCCTCCCCTTCGATGGATCCGAAAGGCAGCGGTGGCAGGGCGATGGCACTGGCAACAAGGCGGCGGCCTCGGACCCTCCTCCGGCAGATTTGGCAGGAGGGGAGGTGGCGGCGGCCTTGGCATCCCCTCCGCCAGATCTGATGGGAGGGGAGGCGGCGACGGCCGAGCGCCGGTGCCGATGGCCAGGCGGCGGCCGAGCGCCTCCCCTCCGCTAGATAAGGTGGGAGGGGAGGCGGTGGCGGCCGTGCGCTGGTCCCGGAGGATTTGTGATTTTTTTTTTAGAATTTGTGATGATTTTGTTTGATCTGTATGTGAATGTGTGTGATGTATCTGCAATGTTTGTTCGAATTTTTGATGTATTTTTTGAGAATGCAAGATGTATTTGATGTGATTTGAGGACGATTTGGAGATTTAACTATTTGGGATGTAGTTATTAAAAACAATAAAAAATAAAAAAAACTATCGGTTACCAGCTAGCAGCTGGGCAGCTAGGTCTAGGCTCTAAATTCTTTTTGTCCTGGTTGGTAAAAAAAATAGATTTTTAGTTCTGGTTATTTCAACCGGACTAAAAATTGGCATCTTTGGTCATAGATCGTTAGCTTCAGTTTGTAAACCGGGACTAAATAAATGTAAACCAGGGATAAAAAGGGATTCTCCACAAGTGTATTTTCCCTTTGAAAAACAGTATGCTGTTGATTTTGTGGAACCCTGTCTATACTCTCTTGCCTTCTATAGGAGTATGTTATATATAGTGTGTATATTGTCGTTCAGTTAGTACATTGCAATGTTTGATCTGTATGGGAATGCGTGCTTCTAACAAACATTGCAGATACTGATGATTCAACTAATGCATTGCAATATTTCTCGTGTTAGATGAAAATGTTACCGTGAGTATTTTTGTTGTGTTTCAAAATGTTGCAGGGTGCCGTCTCTTTCTCACTATCTGCGCTCATTTCCGCTCCACCGCCTACATCAGCCATCGAAGCAACACCGCTGCCACTTATAAGAACACCGCAACTTCCTTCTCCTCCAAATCCCTCTGGCCATCTCCTCTCCATTTTCCTCTCCACCCTCCAGCCCTCTCCTTCCTATCATTCTCCTATCATTTCTCTCTTCTCTCCAAAATTCCTAGGGCCTACTTTAGCCAGATCTGGCCAACCTCAATCTTGAGAAATCAGATCTGCACAATACTTTTCATAGAGAGACGAAAAATGGTGGGGAGATGGCTTCATGGTACTTCATGTAGCCATCTCATTTGTAACCATGCCTCTCATCATCACCGTACCGGAGAAGCAGTTGAAGAAATAAGCAAATATGCGGTTGCACCTAGTGTTTCTTTGATGTACGTTGCAAGGAGTATTTTGTTGATGTTGCAATTGGTTTTATGGGATGTTGCATAGATTGGACGATTGTTTTTATTAATGCTACAATTGGTTTTCTATGTGTGTACGCATATATCGGGTTTTTGGTGTTGCAATTATCTTTTTTTGAACCATTTTATATCGAGTGGTAAAACATTACAGAATATTTTGTACTGAAACATTTTTTAAGTGTTGAGACATTTTCTCTGTACAGAGTGAAACAACATTCGAAGCGTCCAAAGAATTGCTTTTTAACGGACGTCCAACCCCTGGTCACGTCCATACAACATCAGGCCAAAAAAATATATCACCACAGAGAGACAACTTGAGCTCTAACCATTAATACACCAATCTTTTTATTACCTTATTTCCTTTTTTTACCCTTATGCAATAAACAACTTTTTTTTTATTAATTCTAAGAGTTGATGTTCTCTAGCACCTTCTTTCTTTCATGTCATCTCGGATATATCTACGTGAGAATATAGAGAACCCGTTTTTACTTGCGTTGAGGTCATGTGGTGAAAACTTACAAACATGGCCACAATATACATAAGTGCATGGACCAAAATACTGGACGTATAGTTAGCCCTTGCTTGGCTTAAATTTAATCTCATCCGGTTTTTTCTTATACATTCCCTCCAACATGTAATGAGCCTAGCTAGACATTAGACAACGGTCATGAGTCATGACAAAAAGGTCCACCCGATTTGTGGAGGCAAGTAGTGCATATTGAGGGCCTGTTTGGTTGGTGCCCTGACCTCCATGCCTGATAAATTCACACGCCTGAGTGGTAACCATGAAAACAATGAAAGCTACCTGCCCAGGCAGCCTGACTCTTGAGTTGTTTGGTTGGTCACCGGTGCCTGAGGAACAAATATTGCAATTCTGCCTTTCGTTATTGTACTGCTAAGTGCTAACTCGAGTATTAATTTTTTTTTTTGAGAAAGAGAACACATCGTCCCCCATTTCCATTAATAGAAATGGTAGCATTACACAGAGTTCCTGGGGTTCCCAGCAAAGAAAAAGAAAAGAAACACAGAGAAAAAAAGGATGACAAAAGTTAACTCGAGTATTAATGGAACAACAAAATTCTTGCGAACCCCCACCATTTTTTTTTGCGAACCCCCACCATAATCCATAAACTATCAACTTCCCATATCGAAATCAATCGATCAGCATGCATACCTCATATTCTCATAAAGAGAAAATGAAACTTCAAAAGAAAAGGAAAAAAAATGCAAGGAAAGAGTCAAAGAAATCCCAAACTCGATCTGCATGCATGCATATGATTTCGCCCAGATGTGTGCCTGCATGCATCGATCTGCAAATCGATCCAATTATCCAAGCAAAGCAGGCAACCAATTGCAGTGATTCCGGTCGGCGGCAGCAAACAGCTTCCTGTAGAGAGGCGGCAACGCCGGCGGGATCCAGCGAATCCCAAGCCTGGACAGCAACGACAACGGCGGGATCCAGCGAATCGCAAGCCCCTCCGGTAAGACCGCTGACCGCAACAACGAGGGTCACGGCGGCGGCGGCGACCTCGTGTGATGACGGCGACGAGGATCTCTGTAGTCTGTACCTGCTCACGAGCATGATTAGAAAGATAATCATCTAACGTTGTTGCCGCCTGGAGCTCAGGCGACCGATTTCGGTCGCCTGACTCAGGCTAATGCACATCGCAGGCCAGACAAGGAAAAAGTGATATCAGGGTGGCAACCAAACAGAGCTGCATTACACTCAGGCTGCTCTCAGGCCAGGCAACTTTCTCTCAGGGTAGCAACCAAACAAACTTTGAATCTCTCCTGACACACCTGATCAACTGAGACTAAAACTGTATATGGATGAACCTGCTCGCTGGCCTGCTCGAATCTATAGTTTGGCTAAAAAAGATAGTAATTTTAACTCTCGGCGTGTTTCTCAAACTGCTAAACGACGTATATATTTTTTAAAAAATTACATGGGAGGTGTTTAAGAAACCAAATTAATTTATTTTCAAATTTATAAAAGCTAATACTTAATTAATTATATGCTAATAATGTTTTGTGTTTTGCGTGGCAAAATTAGCCAAAAGGCATCAGCCACTAGCGAACACAACCTAGTGCCTCCCAAATCCTTTCAACCACAACCACAACACACCTCCTTGGCGACATCACGTCGCAAATTGCAATTGGTTAGTGGTTCCCTGCTTTAAATTTAAGAGAAAGGGGGTGGGAGTGGGGGATGTGACCTTATAGTTGCCCTTATATATAGACGCGTAAAAAGAACATGTTCTTTATGGTATGGTATTTAGTTCTCATCACAATTAAGCAAAAAATTCATTAGCGAGTAGTTTATGATGATCTTATTCAGAGAAAGAAGGTACGTCTAAATTAAGATCACCTTCTGCAACGAAAAAAATGCTCTCGTCACAAACTTTTGTGACGTTTTTACATTCATCATTTTTTTTTAATTATGGCATTGTTCTTGATCGGTGCTACAAAATTCAAAATACGGAAAATTGCCGTAAGCGATTTATGCGTACCATTCCATATCCTGGTGGAATCCGTTGGGTGAAAACCCTATTAATTAGCTTCAACCCTTGGATAGATGATGGCGGCGCTCTTCTTGTCCATTCTAAAGGTGTCATGTAGAAGATTCTAATATCGTGTAATCCACTTTTAGTCGGTTGGACTTTGGTGTGAAGTTCTTACGTCATATTGGGTCGATGGATCTATGTGATAAGGAGAGATCTTTCATCTCTCTCGTCCTTCTCTTCAGCCCTTGGGGGGTATGCCTTTTCTTGGGAGGCGGTATTGGTCGTCGGTACAACTGTGGATCCGATACAATGCTAGATTCCTTTCCCGACCTTGTAAGCGAACAATGTTTGAGACATTTTACATTCCTTGCACACATGATAGGTAAAGATAACGTACCAATGAAAAAGGCATTTAAATACTGGCACAATTAATTAGGTAGTAAGGGTAATTTTATAACTACATGGTCTTTTGCAGTGTTTGAAAGGTACTCCCTCCGTCCCACAATACCGGTCGTTTTACCCTATAGTGCTTGTCCCAGAGTACATGTCGTTGTGAACAGTACAATGGCCTGGCAGGATCGACATCAGCAGCTGAAGAGGCCACATGAGTAGGTGACAGCTTGAGCGCAGCTACTTGTTTGCTTGAAAAAAATTCTGTAACTTGACTGCTGTGCTATAACTAGGTGCTGCAAAGTAGTATTGCAGCTGGATATAAAAGTAGGGCTAACTTGGTCCTTTTCACTTGGTACTAATTTTTCTCCAGAACGACCACCTTTTGTGGGACAGAGGGAGTACCTGAGGTAGGTACCTTCTCCACTAGTAAATATCCACTGTTAATTCAAAAAGGGTAAATTTAGAATTTTTTGTAGGCAACATCTTGTTTGTTACATCATGACCACATATTGCGCCATGTTCCGGCGGTAAACGCCCTAATCCCATGCATATTTGTGTTCCAGATCAAATTCACCTTAATTGCCAACTCTCGTTTCATGAGCCCTGAATGATTATCATGATGAGCTATAGATGAATGCAATTACTTGATCTGTACTGGTATAATCCGCTCCGATTACAACTTAGTACATGATTATTTTCCATCAATTTAATCCAGTAATCCACTAATGAGGTGTGGTTTCATTAAATCATAAATTGCATTGGTTAAACATTGAAGCACGAGCAAATCAAAGGACATCACTCCATTGTTTTGCCATCTCTCAAACTCTACGTGACAGAGAAATACATACTCGCAGATTGATTCTTTGTTTGAAAATCTTGGTAACTGATTCAAAATACAAGGTAAATGATGTTAACAAGAAATCACCGTAATTACTATTTTAACCCTCCACCAAATTCTTAAGTTTATACCTGGCCCATCTTCTAAGTACCTTTTCCCAAGTACCTTTCACCGTGGTTCATTGGATTGTATCCAATCAACGGCTCTAGTTAATCCCAAGCACCGTAGAAGGTAGGTACCGAGAGATAAAAAATTTTAGTGGTTTAGTTCCTCTTGGTACCTGAGGCACCGAGAGATACCAAATTTACAATAGAAAAAATGATACTTCTTGGAACTTTCTCACTAAAATTGCTCTTCATTTTATCTAGAAAAACACATCTTAATTAACTCTATATGAGATAGCATTGATTAGCCGATTCATCCCTAATTTTTTTTCTCAGGTATGTCATGTTTTCATTGTTTTTTCATATTTGTATTCAAACACCATAAAACTTCTCATTTGTGTGGCTCATTTTCCAGAATTACAGATTTTATCCGAAAGAACATGAATTTTCTGTAATGTACCGTACTAATTAGTTTGTTCATCCATAATTCATCCCTAGTATATTATATTTGCGTGGTTTTACATATTTACATTTTTATCCCAAGAAATATGAATCCCTCTTCCTGAAATCACGACGAACAGATCCATCTGCTGTCCATGTTGCAGGATCAATGGAGAAAATAGTCTTAATCATAGAAGCAATCGAGTGATTTTTTTTTGCCTTGCTATTTATATCATCTAGTTGTTAAAACGAAGCAACTTGCCATAAATTACCAAATACGATAATTTTTATTTTGTATTATATCAATGGCTCACATTATACTAGTACCTTCTGTACCTCTACGTAACTTGTAAACACCGTAAATCTTGAACCTTTTTTTCCTTGCTATATTTAATGGGTCATGCAACCCCGTACATATTCTCTGGCCAGGGCAAGAGGTGAGCAATCCCGTGCATACAAACCAGATCGCAACAAGCCAACAATCGATGGTGGCACGACACGCCGGCATGGTGGACGATGATGCCGACATCATCGCTCCGTCGGCTCCTGGAATTGGCTCGAACTGCAAGTAAGCTCTGGGGAGGCATCCATCACCATTCGAGTAACCTTGTGCTCTGTTTCGTACTCTGTCTCATAGCGATTGATGTCTTTAGGATGTTTAGTCAAGTACTACGCCTATTGTTGGAACAATCTCCAACAAGCATGACAAGGACAACCCTCCATTGGAGGGAGCACAAGCTTGGCCATGGAGACCATGAGGAAGATAGTGAGCTGAGTTGGGATGAGAAGGAATGGAGTGAGTGGAATGGGGAGAATGAGAGAATCCCCTCCCTTTGCCCTTGGAGGGCTCATTTTATACATCTATAATAGGAAATTACATTGGTACCCTTGGCCTTGGTACATATGCAACACACTCTCATGGGCATTTTAGTCTTTATACATATTAATTTATGCAACATCCTAAGCACTAAGCATGGGGTTTATCCCCAACACCAATCGACGGTTCCTGTCCAACGCCCAAGCTCCAAAGTATCCCATATCAGTTCACTGCTTCAAGAATTCCATGTGCGATACTTTAATTCCTAGCGCCTCCTAGTCCCATATTGAAGGAATATGTCCTTGGCTTTATATATGGGAGGAGGATAGGAGAACAAGGATGAGGTCTTGCAAATATTGTAGTTAGAATTTAGAAGGGCTAACTAAATACAAAGTGGAATTAATTGATTTATCAAGTCCGTTGTTAGCCGTGGGCTGCCAAATTAATGGCAATATGTTTAATTATATATACTTGGTGCATAATTTGCTTACTCATTCTTAGTGTGTTCTGCGCCTTATGGAGACAACTTTTTTTTGTAAAATTGACTTTTTTTCTAGGAGGAAGACAGGAGCTCTGCCATTTCATTAGAAGAGGAGAAAAAAACAACTGGTTTAGTAGCTGCCAGCCAGGGCAGCTGCAGCTAACTTTTTTACACTGGGTGTTTTACCCCAGAGCTGAAAACAAGCCTACGTATTAGCCATTGTGTGCATTCTCTCCCTATAAAGCTGTAAAGCGTAATCTACTACTTCCCTTGCTGGCTTGTATTTGTTGTTGAAAACTCTATCGTTCCTTTGCAGCCACAAACTCCAAGCATGTAGACAATGATTCCATCAAAAGCAGCATGATGTTCTTTGATCAAGGATCTCCTTCCTTGAGCCCACCAAAAGATGAAATCACCCCTGAAATTCTGGACAGGTGGCAGAGTAATTTCCAGTTTTTGTGTAAGGATCGTCCATACCTGTCTTGCAAACACACATTCCATCATTAGGTGTATCTCTGTTTCATTGTGCACTCTGCACATGGAGCATATCGAGCTGTTAGGCCACCCCTTGATTTGCAATCTGTCAGCCGTGAGGATTTTCTTTTGTGTCATTAGCCATGCAAAAAATTTGCATTTGTTTTCTGTTTTTGCTCTCCAGAAAAGATTGCTACGGTTGTCGATGATTCCTCCTGTGAACTGTGCAATGTATGCCAATTTTGCTGTGTAAACCCCTGTGTTTGTCCATCTCCAGGTGATCTTGTCTTGTGAATCCCTGTTCAGCAGCACTATTTGGATTTTTTTGCCAAAGATTTACGAATTCTTGAGCTTGGTCTTCTGTTGAAATCCTTCTCATCGGTCTTAGCCATTTGTTGTCCTGTAGCTCATCTGAAACTGTTCTATTTTTTCCTATATGCTAGCCTATAGAGAGAAGGTGCTATTTCTCTTGGTGCATCACCAAAGAGCCATCTGTCTGGCCAGAACTTCGCCTAGAGTTATAATTGTTGATGCTCTGAAAAAAATCTCTGTCAATGTCATCGCAGGTACCTGGGTGCCTTTCCAACGTTTATTTTCATCATTCCATTCAAACCACAACCATCCTAGTCTTAGTGCTCCACCAAACCTTTTAAACTTAAGAGACTAATAGTTGTATTTAGATTGTAGGATCGAAAACAAGAAGACAAACCAACTAGAGGGGGGTGAATCGTTGGAACACCTAAAACCAGTAACTTTTCGCAGAATAAAAAATTACCTTCCCTCTGTCGCAAGCCGGTCTGACCGCATAGCCGGTCTAACCGTGCCTACACCTCCGGTCTGACCGTGCCGACGCTGGCGGTCTGAACGTCGGGGCCCTGGAACCACCACCAAAAACACGATATCGAAGAACTTGTAGATGTAGATCAACTTTATTGCTTCAATATGTGTTTACAAAGTGCAACAACAGCACTCCTCTCTCTAAATTCGACCTCAAGCCGAAACCCTAGGCTAAACCCTAGATTTTCTCTTCTCTCTCAAAAACCGATACATGAGGCATACACCCCTCATATATTTATACCCATAGACATGGCTGTGCAAAGAGACGAATCCTACTTGTATTAGAAGTCCTACTCCCTTAGGAATCCTACTCATACAAGTAAACAACTCATCCTTTCCAAATTTAGACTCCTTCCAAATTTGACTTCAACTTCTATACGCACACAATCCCTCTTGTATGCCATATGGAATCTTCACCTCCACGTGCATTATCCTCTAGCCTTTTAGTATCCCGCGTGATCTTTTGATCCTCTGGACATCAATTTCTCCCAAGTCGACTTCGATCCATCACCGGCAATACTCTCTCGAGGCCTCAAGCGATACCTACACATGAAACAACTAAGAAACCATAACCGAGCCCAAGTTTTCACCAACTTGACTCATTATTAGCACACAACAGAATTATCCACGAACAGAAACCATAATCAAATCATATCCACGAAGGAAACTTGCAATAAAAAAAACAACCCGAAATCAATCCTATTCGGGCTCAGCCGGTCTGACCGGGCACTACACGCCGGTCGGACCGGCCCAACAATCCGAGTCCGATATCTCTTCTGGATCGCCCATCAGACCATACCGGCCGGTCTGACCGCCCGGCCGGTCAGACCGCAGGCCACTGACCGGTCTGACCGGACTCATCCCGAGGCCACACCTCTTCACCAAATCAACTCAAAATCAATTCAAAATTCAAGTGCCAATTGTTCATCACAAAATTATAAATCAAAACCTTGATTCTACAATCTCCCCCTTGATGAACATGTTGGCAAACCCAACAAAATGTTGTTTGGTGTTTAAATCACAAAAGTGACCAAGTGATAAAGAAAAACTCTCGCCCTTTTTTTAAAAAAGAAAGAATTTCTCCAAGTTTCACAAAATCGACTATTTTTAAAATCGAATCCAATTTCTCCCCCTTTCAACAACCATGCATTCTGTATTTTTCTCTCCCTTTTGACAATGATTTCATCAAAATATTTAAAAGGGAGAATCACAAAATCAATATGCTATTGTCATGTCTTTTTATTTTTGTTTGAGAGCTTTGAAACGTACCTAGAGCAATACAAGAACATGTGTTGCAAGACAAGTGAGATAAATCCACCACTAGCATAACAAGCATGGCACTAGAGTATAAACATGAAACAAAGATATTACAATTAAGCTCAAGTCAGCAATAAAGTTCCATGTATTCAACGAGTTAAAATGCAACACTTCCACTGGTAACTAGGTTAAATAAAATACCCAATCACATAGACAAGAGGGTTTAAACAAGTGTTCTCTCAAATTTACATGCTCTATTAAAAATTAAGAATTTATCATTGAGCTCCAAATTATTTATGAGCTTTTTGTCATGCTCATTTTTATCATTGATTGCACAAAAATAAATCTCTCAATTATCTCGAGTACGTGCTTGTCGTCAAGACTATTGCCAAGCATTCGGTACTCATTATTTTCCTCACTGCGAATATGCCTTTATCGTCAAAACTGTTGCCAAAGGTTACATATTCATTTTTACCTCTCATAAAGTAAAGACAAGCAATTTTTTATTATTTACACTTGAGGCATTTAAAGAGCATTTAGGGAGTGAAAAACCCTGCATTGTATATATAAAAGCATTGATCATCTAAATTAGCACTAACTTCAGATATTGCATATTTTCTTAGTTCAAATATAAGAATTTAAGTGTCATGCATCATCTCCCTTAAAAGCAATATTCAAGCTTCATACAAATACTAGAATACAATACAAGCTAAACTAATAACAAATATACCTCACTTATTTGCTAGCAAGCACAAGTATTTACTAGAGGTACAAAACAAAGCTCTTCTTTTTTTCT
>CM002480.1:15836004-15870044 GCA_000325765.3 Leersia perrieri | reverse complement strand
GGGCAGTTGGGTCTGGGAGGATCAGGGCGGCATGGCGGAGCTGTAGGTGGTAGCGGATTGGCGCAAGGTGGCCTGCAGCGGCGGGGCGACGTGCGGCCGGCGGTGCAAAGCAGAGGAGCAGCGGTACAGGCGGCGGCGCGGAGGTGCTCCGGCGAGCTCCAGCGGCAAATTCGCCGGGGAAAAAGAGTGGAAAGCATCACAAGAACGTAAGGATTCCATTTTTACCTTCAATTTGAGGTTTGGAGCAACGAAGGAGATGAATTTTTGGATTTGGCCGGCGGTGGTCAAAACCCTACCTTTCGTGTTTCGGCTCCGGCGACGGCGATTGCAGCAACGGATGGTGGTGCGGCTTTAGGGGAAGTTGGAGAGGATATGATGACGGAGATTTTCCGTATTGGGGTCGATTGGCGAGGAGGTTTGCTGGAGGAGATGGAATGGAGGATGATGGTGGCGGCAATGGTGAAAGATGATGGTGACGATGATGTACAGAGACAGAGGATGAACTGGAGCTTGATACTTATCTCTGGAAGGTGGTGGCTAGCTCGTGGTGCTAGTTGATGCGTGCATGAGGGGCACGTAAGCAGGGTAAGCAGCTGCGTGTATTTTTCTAGAAGATGAACGATGGTGTAGGCGTGCAGCAAAACTTACCGAGAAAGTAGTCAAAAATCTTCGTACTGTCTTCATACTTGTATTCATACGGTGACAGGGGCAGAGGCGGTGGAGAGAATTGGGCTTGCTGGACCTGGGCTTAGAGGAAAGAAAAAGAAAAGAAGAAAGATCATGGGCCGGGCCGAAAACGGGTCGGCTATGACGAGGAAATTGACGGTCCGACGACACGCGGACACGTCGGCGGGAAAGACGAGAGGATTTTACACTTTTTAGAAGAGGAACAAAAGAAAGAAGAAAATAAAACTCGACAAAAACGCAAATGACTTTTAAAAAAATAGAACAAAACGGAAAACTCGACGCGACGGTTTTCGAAATTCACAAGAAATAAAAACGGTTTTAAAATTTAGTGAATTTTTACGGCTATCACATGGCGGAAACCGTAGATCCGGTTGCACGAACACCGGATTTGTCCACCCTGACGCCGGATCTGACCTCCGGCACCGACCACCTGCTAGCTGCCCAGCTCGGTTTTTGCTGCGCCCCGGCCACCACGATCGTGATGGGGGGAGTGGAGAGCCCCGCTGCCGCCATCCCTGTGGCCACCCCGACTTTGCTGGTGGCCACTCAGGCTGCGGCGAGGCGGAGAGAGGAGGAGAAGGGAGGCGACGACGTATGTCGGGGCACCGTCCGTGTCACCTAGGGCGGGGTGGGGCAAGCACAAGGGCCAAGCATGCAGAAACGAGGTCTATGTGATTTGGATTCGCACATTACTGTCCAATTAAGATTTTGGGTTCTCGTCGCATCGAGGTCAGCTAAAGTCTTGTGTTGTATATGTAGGTCAGATTTGCGTGTTTTACGAATTCCCCGTCACTTTGTGAGGGATACTTTCTACTTTGGAATAGAGATTATTTGGAGGAAATTAGTAGGGTATGAATTATTGGGGAAAAAAAATCCTGCATGCTTTCTTGGAATAAGGTAATGTGTCGTCTAAAATTCATATCTATGGTCAAATTGCCTTCATGGCTTCATGCTTGTCTGGTGCAGTGAAGACAAAACCCTTTGCTCTGCCTCTCTCACATTTGGTTCTGAATAAACGATTTTTGGTGTCATTACCCTCGGGCGTCGCTTAGAAGAAACCTTTACCTAGGGGTGTCATGCGCCTGTTTTGTTACAGCAGCAAGGGTTCCATTGTAAACGCATGGTGTGGTGTTTTTTTTCTTTACCTGATTACGGTTCTTCTATCGAATATAATATTGTATCTTTTTTCCTCTTCTCTATATATCAATATATATACGAGACAAAGCCTTTGCCCTCTTAAAAAAATTGCACTTTGCACCAGATAAAATATATATAGTTTCACTTTGCACCGGGTTTAATAGATACTTTCACTTTGCACCAGGGTATATCAAAATAAGTTTCACTTTGCACCGTTTTAATATAGAGAGAAGTCATCAAATCTATAGAATTTTCATGGGCTTTTCAAATTTTGAATCAAACTTTGTGAAGCCTATCTTACATTTAAATTATTTTCTAAGTTTCATTCGTATATTTACAAGATTTTCTTTGAATTTTATTGTATAACCCGGTGTAAAGTGAAACTTATTGTGGCATCTCGGTGCAAAGTGAAAGTATGTGCTAAACCCGATGTATAGTAAAAGTATGTGCTAAACTCGGTGTAAAGTGTAATTTACTTAAAAACACATGGCTAGGGCACCCAGAAACAGTACTGTTTTTCATGACTGTGTAGAAGAGCTTTTCTCCTCTTGCGTCCCATCTATATTCCCCATGCCTCCAACACCCAGTTTGATCAAGCTAGTTATTGTAATCAGTTCTAAGTTGTGTGACTTATTGTTTGTGCCTATTTGGACTGCCGAGTGCAGAACCAGTGTGTGGTTTTCTTTAGGAATGAGGATCTCATCATGCATGCTAAATATAATGAGCTGTGTTATGGTACATCATACTACTAATAAAAACAATAGTAAGAATAAAATCTTACTTCTTATTTATATGGTTACCCCAATACTATTACATACTTCATGCTTATACTGCTATAATACCGTTGGATCACTATCTTCACTAGTATGCTCTAATGACATAATTAAGGTAGTATGGTTCTACATATATACGTGCCATGCACGAAGTGAAAAAGTTGATCATGGCGTCGTCTAGCTGAGAGGTGATTTTAGCCAATTTCATCTTATCTCTTTTGAGCTCATATGGTAACTGGGCCTTTTGGTTGCATCAGCTCTAGTCAAACACAGAACCAAATGTTTACCATACCACTGTTCAGCCAAGACAACTAACAAAAGCAGAGCAAAAAAAACACCCGTCTTGACTGCACCAGATAGTCAATCGATCCGTTTCTTAACTTTGGCCATCTACTAGCTAGTATCCCTATACTGCACACGGCCACCCTCCGACGACATGGAAGCGAGCAGAAGAGTATCAACAGGGGCAGTAATGAGGTCAATGGAGAGTTAAAAAACGAGTTATTAATTGGTTGTATATATCCTTGTACATATAGAGACCAGATTTCTATCCATTATTGAAGGAAAAAAAAAAGATGAATGCTAGCAGCAGAAAGGCCGGAAAAGTAAACGTTACTTTGGAAGTAATTGAACATGCACACAGGACAGTAGAAATGCAGCATGAAGGTGGGTTAACTTAAATTTAAAAATATATATACTGCCTCTCATCAGTTTTGGAGCAAGCTAATTAACCAGTGGTTTGTTGTCCGATTTCAAAGACAAGTAATTAATTACAAAGCTATATATATGCATGAATTAATGAACTGTTAAAACGGCCTTACTATTATGTACGTACGATGTTGCATATTGACATCTTTTTAAATTATGTACAATTAATCGAACAGTATGACTATTTACCAAGGAGACAAGCTAGTCAAAAATGATACAAACAGATTGACCCCCAAAGCTCTACAAAGAAATCTATATTACAGAAGAGTACAGAACATCTAAGATGGCATAAAGCTGCTAGCATACTTGTATGTAGTCTGGCCAAAAGTGCTTTAACCATTCAACAACACTATCCATCCATGTGCAGGCAGGACGACTGAGTACTTCTGTTGAGGTTTGTGGGCTTTTAGCGAATGATGTTGGTACGTGGCCATCAAGAACCTAATGGTTGTGGCATCTGATATCAGAATATACGCGATCAATTGCATTCCCGATACCTCCCATCCCCACACACACCAAGTTTGATCGAACTAGCTCTAATTAGGTCAACAATGTGGAAATATACATTGTGTGCATGTGTTTGGAATGTTTGTTGATTTTGGGTTGGGAAGCTCGGCATGGTTAGATCATTTATATAGGCACAACATACGCATGCATCTAACTTGTAGACACGGTGAGACGTCGAATTATTCTATTATTGAAAAATTAAACGCATGAGTATCTAATTAACCTTGTCTAGCTGAAACTATAGTGGGACTGATCTGATGTGAGAACTTAGCCAGGTAACTGAGCCTTTTAATTGCGTTGGCTCCCGCCCAACACAGCAAAATTGCTTAATTATTACTAGTAACGTAGGCAGAGCAAATGCTCCTGTCACTAGTAGAAAACTGGGCTTTAGTCCCGGTTGAAAAAGCCCTTTAGTACCGGATTCCCAACCGGGACTAGGCTTTCGGGACTAAAGGGATACCCCTTTACTTTAGTCTCGGTTGGTAACATCAACCGGGACTAAAAGTTAGGAGAGAGAAAACACTCAATCCCCCTCTTCTTTTCCATTCCAGTTATTTTTATTTCTATTTTTTCATTGTTATTTTCTGCAAATCCTAACAAATTACACACAATAAAATCATCTGCAATAATCTCTTCTCCATAATCAATAAATTAATCAATCAAAAATTCTCTGAGACTTAGTACAATCACAACAATCTCTCAACAAATCATCTAGATGCCTATATCCACACATCTTCTCAACAAATCAATCACAAATCCCTCGTCTGTCTCCCTTCCTCCGCGCCGACGAACGCCGGCACACCATCGCCACGCCCCTGCGCAGGCCGCCTGGCCCTGCCACCGCGCAAGCCACGGCCGCCGCTTGGCCTCTGCGAGAGAGAAGATGAGAAGAGATGAGATAAGAAGAAGTGAGATAAGAGAAAGAGAAAGAAATGAGTGGAGGAGAGTGGATGAGCGATATATAAGAAGATAAGGGTCGGGGGACTTTTAGTCCGGGTTCATAATAACAACTGAGACTAAAGGGTCGGGGGACTTTTAATCCCGGCTTGTATTACGAACCCGGACTAAAGAGAAACTTTTAGTCTAGGTTCGTAATAACAACCGGGACTAAAGTCTCCTTCGGGGACCGACACCTAGTGATTAGCTGGGCTAGAGACTTTTAGTCCGGGTTCGTAATACGAACTGGGACTAAAAAGAGATTTAGTCCCGGACTCAATTTAATCCGAGACTAATGCTCTGGATATTTGCATCGTTCTCTACCAGTATGTATGTAGTGTGTCTTGAGTGCACCAAACATATGCATGAAGCCATGAAGGCAATAGCTACACATACTTGTAACAATTTATTTTTTGGATTGATACGCACGAATTAAATGTGCTGGTACAGATGAGAAGCACGGGATTCATACGGAAACGTACCCATATATATCTTTCCCCTACACGTCTACACTACTGCATGCATGCGACATGTGGAGTCTACAAGCAGCTCACTGGTCTCTTTCTACTTAGGCGAAAGCAATAGCCGAACCATATCGGGGTTTTTTTTTTTTTTTTTTGGTCAGAGCGCTACCTCACATCCACCTCTTGCGCGCGGGGCCATATCCTGCATAGATTAACACCAAATCACAAAAATAAATGGCACTGGATCTTCTCGAATATCCAATGTCTCCGTGCAATATGTAATAGTAGTATGCATGATGCCGTACGACTAGTATTTTAACTTATCACTGTCAGTGATCACTAAGTGCCCTCTGTCAGTACATATTAATTAACACGGCACATTAACATGAGTCCCAAATGTACTCTAAGACAACAAACTCCCAATTTTTGGTTTCGGTTTCAATTAAGCTTGAGTGCTTGTTTGAAATGCAAGATTTAGAAGACAGACTGCAGAGAAACGTACAATTAGAGTGGTGTGTTCAATTGTGGTTTGGATTTTTACGTAAGGGATAAATCTGACGTTGACTTCAATGAGCTACAGTCAATTATTACACCGTCATGACTCCAAAAAACTCATAAATAACTTTGGCATACACACATGCCACAGCAGCAAAAGAAGAAAACTAAATAAAGACAAACACAACTAGACTGAAGAATTTACTATACGCCCAACCAAAACTTGTGAAAACATATGTAAACCCGAGAGGTTAGAATGGTATAAATACCTAAAAAGTTGTTATCAATTTGATCATTCATGAATTTCAGAGGGCACAATACATTCTTCCAAGAGAACATGCAGAAATTTCCTCCTAATTAATATACTTCATTCCAAAGTACTAGACTTACAAAGTAAACGGAGAGGTCCATGAAACACGGAAGTCTGATTAGCATGTGAAACTCAAGACTTGTAGCTGACCTTTATGCGACGAGAAGCCAAAAATCTCAGTCGGTTCGACAGTGACATGAACAAAAACTTGCAAGTCCGAAACGTATAGTAGTAGTAGAGCTGTACCACACAGTACCAGTACTACTTTTCTTGCAAGTGTAGAAGAGCTTTCTCTCAAACAACTATACTACGTGTGACGGTACTTGCATGGTACAGTCACCCCAGAGCGTGCCCCAAATGTCAAGCACGTTGCCGTCGCCCAAACACTGACCTCTCACCACGTACAACCACAATTAAGCGTACGTACGTTTCAATTCCCTGCTCGAGAGGCAACAGATTTAACACGAGATACAACGTCACATCGACATCATATCGCCACTCAGTCAGTAATTTGTAGTGTACTTCTCCAATCAAGTTTTCGAAATATTTCTTCCAAACTATTCGAAGAAAAAAAAAACGATCGAACAGCTACCCCACCTGAGTACATTTTTTATTCCATTGATTTTTTTTTAAAAAAAACTAAGGTATTCTTTCAAAGGGTAGAAGGGAACGAAATCAGATGGATAGTTATCATACAATGTCCTAAATTATACTTCATTTTAGTGAATTCTGATTCAGTGCAGATTCGATGTCGAAAATTGCAGAGTCAGAGCAGACTTGGCTTACAGCAGGATTAGAATTGTCGGATAAAACGAGGATATGTAGGATTGTAGACAACACAATAACGTCAATTACAAACAACTTAACATCACACAATGACGTCCAATTAGACTTCAAAACTTACGAGGCAGACTATACCGAAAAGAGAAAAAACAGACTTTTGTTATGAGCTATCATAGTGTACACCCTCCTTTTCAAAACAAACAAATTTCTGGCTATAAATCTAGACCGTATGTCCAGCTTCATAACCACGAATTGGTTTATTTTGGGACGATGTGTAGATTCATTACCAAAAATTCATTTATTTTGGGATAGAGGAAATACACTTCAATAATACGGCGTAATGATGTGATTTTAAAATAGGACTTCATTGGATAATCCACATAAAACACAGATATTCCACATTCGTCGGATTTTAGCTATACCATATCCTAATGTGAATTCGTTTGATTTTATTACACACTTAAAAACTTATCCTACTAATCATATTCATATCATAAAATATCTGATCCATTTTCGCCCCTAATCCTATCAAAAACCTAACCTAGTATAGCACATGATTATTTGGCATATATGGTGGTGTGAAGAGGAAGGAAAATTAAGAGTACAATAAGCTGGCTTGTTAATTTCTTTGATTAGACATGAATGACATGATTGGCTTACCTACAAACACGTACCAGTAGGTGTTGGGCATGAAGCTGGATAATGGATGATGATGCATAATCATCGGTGGATAACCTCGAGCCATGGCCACCAACTACTCCTGTAGGAAATCAAATCCTGTTTCTAGGTGTAGAGCCGTAGGGCGGCATGTACAGTTGAGTTGAGTCCTCAGGTCTGGTCTGCACGCCAGTTGAACTCCCAGTCAAAAGCTACAGCCCAGCTGACAAGCAGATGCAACCAACAAGCCAATCATCAGGCAATCTTCAATGAAAGAAACCATCGGACAATCTGCGAACCAGCCTGCTGATAATTGAGGTTTCCGGTCGTGTATCATGTCAGCATCTAAAGCCCTCGTACAGAAATGAAACATGAGATTTGCATATATTGATTTAGTATAATGGAATCGAATTATTCGATTGAAAGAAAATGTAGCATCGAATTCTGGTGACAATTATTCTAGAGGATTAGCTGGAGCTAGCACACAAATTGATATACTAGTAAGCTTCGCAGCACCAGCTAGCCAATCATAGCAAAATTCATCTTTATTTATTTTAGTTCTTCTTTTCCCTTGTCCTTTTGGTTTATGGTGGTGTTCACAAGCTGCATCTGCGACTGACCATGCGCCGAAACAGTGGCCCAAAATCTCCACATTGACTTGTACCACAGATCCATTTCACGCATCCCGAGAAAGAGCACGTGCTTTGCGGCAGTAATAACAGCAACACCGCCACTGCTATTTACTGCGACCGCTATGACTGCGTAATGGCGTCGCCATAGTATAACTGCATGGCCAGAAATAATAACTGTAACTGATGTGGAAGTAACTACTCACAATTTACTCCTACTCCTACTCCGGTGGATATGTGGATTAGTTACAGCACTGTGCACTCACAACAGTATAACTGCATAGGCCATTCTATACTTGGATTACCCGCCTTTGTCACTGCCTCACTGGCCGCACTCACAACGGTAATATATGCATGACACTAATGACAAGTGTGAACCAAATGAAAGTGTGAACCAAAAGGGGTCGTCTTTTTTTTTTTTCCAGCCAAGAGACGAGACAGAGAGGCCCATCTTTTGCAATTAAGATGTGTACAATGAGTCAATGACACACTAGGGCTGGTCGGTGCCCCAAGCTGCCAAACCTCAAAAGAATGACAAAATTTACAGCAGCCAGTGTGACTCAGTGAGGTGCAATGTGGGGGCACCGTGCATATGATGAATGCCTCTCACTTTTTTCACAGGGAAAGCCATGCTGCAGCAACAGGCCAATATATAGCCAACCCCACAAGAAGAGCCCAAGTTGATATAGATAGATACATATAGATTGACATATGCAAGCAAGCAGCAAAGCGGAGCAAAAAGGCAGAAGAGATGAGCCGAGAAAGAGAACGAGAGAGGCCAAACCGGCTGAGGTAGACGAAGAACCGAAAGGGAAGTGAGAAAGAAAAAAAGAAAAAACCGAGACGAACGAAAGGGTCGCGCCAACAGCACACCACCATCCACCGCCATGTGGGCCCCACACACCACCACCCGCCACCGCAGAGCACAGCAACGTTCTCGCCACTAACTAAAATACGTAGATACACTCAAAAAAAAAAACTAAAATACGTAGCGGTGGTGGTACTAATCACTGATCCTTCCGCCCGACACTGCACCAAGAGGAGGAGAGAAAGAAAGAGATTGATTTGATTATAGTTGGTTAGTCCCCCATATAAAACACGCCTTAACTTCTTAACTTAAGCCCACCCGCTGATAAAGCTAAAAATAAAGCTAATCGCGCAACAGCGACGACGCACACGCAAAGCCCAGAGGGAAGAAGAAGTAGTGGTTGCTCCTCGTCGTCTTCTTCGGTCTCCGTCTTTTGCTTCTCCGTCTCCCAATCCCGCCATTATTGCGCCCCTCACACACGCGTGCGCGCGCGCGCGCAGTATAATCACGAGGCCCGCGAGGAGCAAGCATCATCAATTAGTCTCCACCCCCAAGCAACAACAACAGTAGCAGTAGCAGAAGCAAGCCAAGAAACAGAGGAGGAAGAAGACCTGAAGCGGAGGAGCTAGGCAGAGGCAAGAATTAGGCGATCGATGGAACAGTACGAGGTGGTGGAGCAGATCGGCCGCGGCGCGTACGGCTCAGCCTACCTCGTCGTCCACAAGGGCGAGCGCAAGAGGTCGTCAGCTTGCTGCTTGCTCTCCTCCTCCTTCGTCTTCTCCTTCTCTTCTTCCTTCGTTTTTTCAGGTTGCCTGATGCTTCTTCTGTCAATCCTGCTCCTCTTTAATTTCAGGTACGTGATGAAAAAGATCCGGCTGTCCAAGCAGAATGACAAGTTCCAGCGCACGGCCTACCAGGAGGTAAACAAAAAAATCATTGCTAATTCATTCCCCACCTGAGCTGCAGCATGTTGCACTTGCACTTGCACCATGAGTTGTTGCTGTTGTTCTGCTTGCAAATCCTCTTGAGTTGTTTTTTTCAGAAATTATTAAGGGGTGGGTCGAAAATTCAGCCCTTTTTTTGATCAGTTGATACCTGATTGAATGTGAAGAGAGGACAGATGGTTGGATATTGATGATTTGCTTTGCTTTGCTTTGCTGCGCAGATGTCTCTGATGGCGAGCCTCAGCAACCCGTACATCGTCGAGTACAAGGACGGGTGGGTTGATGAGGTACAAATCCCACACTTAATTTCAGTTCTCTAATAATTCGATATTCATTCAGATGAAGGGTTTTTAAGTTAGTCCTTTTATTTTCTTTGATGGATTGCAGGGGACCTCTGCTTGCATTGTGACGAGTTACTGTGAAGGCGGTGACATGTAAGAACCTCTCACATTTTTACTATCAAATTTTACTCCCTTTCAGTGTTCTGAGTTACTGAAACAAGAATCACAGGGCAGAGAGGATCAAGAAGGCAAGGGGTGTCCTATTCTCTGAAGAGGTAAGAACATTAAGGCACTGTAAGTAGATCAAATGGTGGAATTACCACCTGCATCAAATGTAGTATAAATTGTTCACGTACATGAAACTTACCACTGCTTTGGAACTTGTATGATTCAAGAGGGTTTGCCGCTGGTTCACACAATTGCTCTTGGCCCTTGACTATCTGCACTGCAACCGTGTGCTCCACCGTGACCTCAAGGTAAATGAAAATCGTCCCTTATCCACAAGTCCGTTCATCAGGTATCAGCATTACCTAACATGTCCTTGACTCTGTGCTGTAACAGTGTTCCAACATTTTGTTAACAAAGGATAATAACATTCGGCTCGGTAAGAATACATATACTTCAAAGAAATGTAAATTATTGCATCTCTTTTTTTCTCTTGGACGACAGTATAGTGACCTGAATATTCATTGTTTCTTCAAAACAGCTGATTTTGGGCTAGCAAAATTGCTCATGGAGGACCTTGCCTCAACGGTATGGATGGCTTAAACTTATGCTATCATTTTGTGTAAATGTAACTCATAAAACACATTTTCAAGTATCAAACAAAACAGAATTATCCTGTTGCCTACATACAGTCACACTAAATCACAGTATGTATAAAAATTATACATGTGAACCTTTTGTTTTTGAATAGTAGTTCATAACTAAATCCTTTATGGCTTGTAATCTTCAGTCGCATAAAGGAATCTTGTTCTGGAAATATGTGATGCCATTTCAGTATATTTCCAGCAGCTTTGTTTCTTCTGCATACATTTATTTGTAGAATTATATATGCACAGCAGGACTCTTTCCTACCTTCTCCATTCAAAATATGGTAAAGTATGAATGCACTGACAGGTCCCATTGCCACTTAATGAATCCAATGTCTATGTATTTTCAGATTGTGGGAACCCCAAACTACATGTGCCCAGAAATACTAGCAGACATACCTTATGGTTACAAATCTGATGTGTGGTCACTTGGTGAGTTCCCAGTACTACAACTTTTGAATTAAACAGAATTAAACATGATGCTACACAGAATTAAACACAATCCTTTTCCATCTTGTTCCATCAGGTTGCTGTATGTTTGAGATCTTAGCACACCGCCCAGCATTCAAAGCTGCAGTAAGTTCTACGACATGCTTTAAATGATGCATTACTGTTTACATATAACATGGAAATTCATGAATTGCCCCCTCTTGTTTTCGAAGGACATGGCATCATTAGTTAACAAAATAAACAGATCTTCAATATCTCCAATGCCGCCAATATACTCTTCATCACTGTGAGTACCAATTATACTATATTATAATTATTTTTCAACAATATAAATCTGAGTTTATGTTAAATATGATGCTTTGTTGTACAGGAAGCAGATAGTGAAGAGCATGCTAAGGAAAAATCCAGAACATAGACCCACTGTAAGTACCACAAACTCAGTTTCACTATTCCAATCAAAGGCACCGACAGAAGATTTAATATTCAAAGTTAAACTGAAAAATTACAGGCTGGAGAACTATTGAGGCACCCCTATTTGCAGCCCTATCTCGCTGAATCATGCAGCTGCTCCCCAATCTACCTTCCAGTGAAGCCCACAAAAAGTAACCTTGGAGACAAGCAGTCAAGAAGGCCAGGCAATGGCAGAAGGCGAATCATCAAAAGCAATGGATCCAGTGAGGCATTAGAAGCTGCAGCAGAGCAAGCTGTGGATACAAGGGACAGCTCCACATACTTTTCAGATGTTTCAACAATTGGTACCCAGGATGCCTGCATTTCTCAACTATCCATGGATCCTCAAGCTAGAAACAAAGAACAACAAAACATTGATGCTTTATCGCTTCAACATACAGAGGAGAGTTTAATGACAACAACTGATCGGCAAATTGATGAGACCATATTACTTCAAGCTGTAAGAAACAGCAGCGTAGTAGATGTCGTCCTAGTCACCAGTGCAATTCAGAAGCCTGATGAGGCACCGATACCAAACGAGGAACTGACCATTGGAGTAGTGCAGGAGCAAAGAAAGGAAGTGAAAGCACACTCTTATCAAGAATCAAAACCAGATGCAGGCGACGTTGCCATCGTTACAGAAGAATCATCACCAAAGAGTGTGGTGAAATTGGCACATGCAGATAGCACGCCTGCCGAGTGGGATCATCTGAACATAGTGCAGCAGAGAGCTGACGCACTGGAGTCGCTTCTTGAGCTTTGTGCCAAGCTACTGAAGCAAGAGAGGCTTGAGGAGCTTGCTGGCGTTCTCAGACCATTCGGGGAAGGAGCTGTGTCATCCAGAGAGACGGCAATTTGGCTGACAAAAAGCCTCATGACTCCACCGAAATCAGGAGGGTCACCAAAACTTACATAGTGGGTAAAATTGTGTGGCTTTGTTTGCATGTGTTCTGTTCGGAGAGTGTATATAGCTTTGCTGCAATTCATGATTCTGTCTTACTGGAGGCTCGGTTTTTTATTTATCTTGATGTATATGGTTTGAGTGAATGAGTGAGGGCATTGTGTGAGCTAACTATTTATCACATATTTACTGTACAATGGAATCTGATGTTTGTCTGATTCTACATGTTTTCAAGTAATAATGGAAATCATACCAAGTTCGTTTCTATTTGCTTCCAGTCTTCCATTCTGAAGAACTGTTTATCAGTGTGCAGATGTCATGTTCCTCTTGAGTTTATACTCTATAAAAATTGGTTATTACTGACAGGAACTACTAAATGAAAAGAGGCAATATTCAAATCACGGCAGCAAACAGACTGCATCTAGGAACACTTATTCGACTAACCACTTGACCCCGATGATTCCAAAAACAAAACGATCACTTCATCCTGATGAAGCAATAGAAGCAAAAAATGGAGCCTAGTGGGCAATACTTAATGATGACAGAACAAAAAATCTAGTATAATCGCGTGCACAGCACTGGAAAGGAAGCACTGACCTTGACTTCTAGCCCCCTTCTTGCAGAATGATCCTGTCACCCCGTTTGAGCATTGTTACCTTGGGCTAGCTGCAGTGACAACATTGTTGCCACTGTCAAAAGCAAAACCACTGTCTGTGGTGCTTCGAAGCAAGAAGTCTTGTTCTTTCTGCAGAAGTCCAGCTCTTTTGTCGGCCGTCGAAGCAAGCTGGACTGCTGGAGTAGTTGCTTCTTTTCTCCATGAAGAATCAAACTCTGAACACTTGCAGTGCCCGGTACTCTGGCTGATGTCCTGCTCCTGTACGGCGGTACCAAGTCCAGGAATTGATCCCTGAACTCTCACTGAAAAAGAAAGGGCAGAATGCAGCAGATGGAACCTGAATTTGTAAAGATCCAGGATTGGCCACTACTCACTACTACTAGCATCCAGGATTGGTCTAACCATAGACAGTCGGCCTCATTCTAGCCAATGATGATAACATGTTTCGCTGGGCTGACAATGATAACATTTTTTGCGGGGCTGACAATGATGATGTTTTCACCGGGCTGACTGATAGAATTTTTCGCTGGCCTGACAATAATAGCATCCAACACACAAAAATGGACCATATGTGTTACCCAAAGTCACTTGTCATGTCAGATCTTTACATAAGAGTTTGGCTTATAAATTATACCGCTACATTGAAGTGCAAGCCCATGAACGGATGTACCACAAACACTCAAGCATTCATTAAGATACTCTCCACGTCTCCAAATATAAGGGATTT
This sequence comes from Leersia perrieri, assembly GCA_000325765.3. Lineage (NCBI taxonomy): Eukaryota > Viridiplantae > Streptophyta > Magnoliopsida > Poales > Poaceae > Leersia > Leersia perrieri. The sequence goes on along the minus strand of CM002480.1, from coordinate 15,855,969 downwards.
GAGGTTGATGTGAAGAAATTAAGGATCAAGAAAGATGACTACAAATCTACAATACCTTTACTGGTGTAGAAGAGTAGGGGTAGGTGATAGGCTTGGCAATTCCCTGGTTGGAGATGGGGATCCATCGGGGACCCATCCCTATGGGGAACAACGACGTCTACAGGCGCCGCTCTCCTCTCGGGATATTGATGTGTAATCCACCTTACCATGTTGGATTATTCGGGTAAAAACTTACTTCCTAATCCCTCCGGACGGGCAGCGGCTACCGTCAGTGTCGTTACCTTGATGGAGTCATCATTTAGAAGATCTTTTACTTAGGGTGTTTGTGCTTTAGTAGTGAGATCTGTTTGTAGACGTGCAGTGTGGTGTTTTTTCTTTTCGTGATTAGGGTCTTTCTTGTATTGTAGCCTTGTACACTTTTCTTCTACTCTAACAATATATACGGGGCAAAGCTTTTGCCATCCTTAAAAAAATAGTTGGGTATAAAAAAAAGGGAGAAATTCAAATAGAAGGGGATGGATATGCCATCTAGTATTCCATTTAGGGACAAAACTTAAATCCTCTAATCCTCTAGATTGAGGCAAACAGGCGGAGTATGAACTATACATCTGACCGCAAGAGAATCTCCAGCAGTTCCACTTTCCACAATAATTTAGGTATATTGGGGGAGTTGAGGAAAAATAAATGTTCCAACAATTGCCTTTTCTCTAATATTTTTTTGATGGTCACTAGTATTTCACTTCAACTCCCCCAAATAGAAGGGAAGTTGGACCTCACCCAATACCTCACCCCATCCCAACTACTCCAACTGCCTGTGCGCCAACCCCCGACGCTGTCACCACACTCTAGTCCTCGGCTACCGTCGCATGGAGGAGCTCGACACCACGATGGGAGAGCAGGCTTGAGGAGGTGACCGAGGAAGGACGCCGTCTCCTTGATTGAAGTTTCTCAGCTCGCCGCCGCTTGCACCGAGCTTGCTCGTCACCGGTTTGGCTGTCGTTGTCCAAACGTCATGCGCCATGGGAAAGAAGGAGGGAGGACAAGGAGGAAGCCACATACCTCTGCCTCCCGCGCTGGATCATGGTTGAGCATCGCCGCTCCGATCCCCAACTGCTTCGGCGAAGACGAGGCCAGGCTGTTGAGATCTGCTCGCCTGCACCGGTGGAAGGAGGCATTGCGGACGATGTCATCGGTGTCTTTGTAGGATCGCATCACCGCTATAGAGATGGAGGTGAATCTATAGGTTAAGAATATCCCCAAAATTCCTGCGAAAAATCTCAACCTAGTCAACCATAGTCATTCACAAAGACTAGATCGAAATAGGGAGATAAAAGAAGAACAAGAGAAGAGATAGCTTGCGCTCGACACAATATTTTTAGCCCAAGGCTACGCGTAAGTCGAGATTGCAAGATCACATGAAGATCGCAAAATTAAACCATAATTGCAATAACAAAACATGATGGCAAGATTAAAAGAAGAACAAGTGCGGAAAATAAAAAGACAATTCAACAATTGAAATTTCACAGCAAACTTCCAATTTCATTTATCAAATTGAAGTTTACAAAAGCTCAGTACAAGCCTACCACAAATTCCCTAAAGAACCGAAGACCTAACATGATCTAGATCAAAAGCTCTCACAAGATCTTCACATGAACAAGAGAGAAAAACAACTCCAAATCTCTACAAGTGAACCCTCAACTAGTTGTTCCAAAAGTGCACCTACTCCCTCAGGCTAAGACCCCTTTTTATAGCCTAAGATGGTGCCTAAAAACCCAAAAGGAAAAGTCTAAAATGCCCCTAGGACGAAACCCTAATCCTGGACAATTTTCAGCCGTCAAACCAGATCTGGACGGCTCAGATCGCGCCACGTAGCCAGCCGCACAAAGTTTTCAGCCGATCCCGCTCAGCCGCAGAGGATCCAGAGCCTTCTCAAATTCTCCCATGCACGCCCGCCCGCGAACCGTCGATCGTCGCCCGCGCCTCACGCGAATGGCGCGCCGCCACGCGTCGCCTCGCGCTAGCTCGCCTCCCGTGCCGTGTCGAAACCGTGTGGGCGCCCGCGCCTCTCACGCGTCGCCACGCATCACGCCGGGCCCACTTGTCAGCCGCCGTTGCCGAGCCGGGCCGGGCCGCCTGCTGCTGTTCGCTGAAGAAGTCCATTTTGAGTTTTAGCACAACGAATAAAGTTCATTTTTGATCCTTTCTTCAAGTCTGATTTCAGTCCTTGTGCAGTATAAATTTTTCTCCTTGCTTGATCCTCTTGTGGACTGGGCCATCTACCATCCCGGGCCACTCCACCCACCACGATGTCTTGCAAGAGAAGTCTGATTTGCATCCTTTTTGACTTGTGCATCAAGTTTGCGGCGTTCTCCCGTCACGACGTTCGTCCACCGTGTACGCTTGTGTCATCACCCGACATCCTTGACCGTGCTAGACCACAACTCCCCCTGAGTTTGATCCCGGTCCGTTGTTGACCAAGGTTGACCCCAAGTAATCCTACACACAAATAAACCGAACCATCGTCTTTTGTGTATAGATATCGCAACCTGACCCACGTTAGTCAACATAGACACTTCTTGGACACTTGCCAATTTTCCATCATAAAAGACCAAAAGCAACACTTGATCTCACAGTCTTCTTCATGGAAGAAGGGAGAGAGCGGAGAGGGAGAGGAGATGATGACAAAGGTGATCCATATGTCAGAAGAAATATTGGGAATGAGATCGATAAACTGCAACCTCAATAATCGTATTGGGGCATCCCAATATGACCTTATTGGGATGACTTATTGGAATTGCTAGTGATGATCCAAGTTAACAACAAACTAGAATAATAGAAAATTGATGCAATATGAGCAGAAACCTTCCTGATTCGCTGACATTCATGGGCTCCTCAGCCAGACGATTCTCTTTGGCGTTGACTAAGATTTGCAAATTACTTGCTCTGGCCTTGAAAAAGACTCATCAGCAAGTTCATCACATTAATTTATAGCTGGCCCAATAACCCAAAAGGCAACTTTTGTGAACCTGTTTCAGTGATCCAGTGTGTCCCTTCCACTCCGGCAAGAACGCCTTCGATGAACCAAATGGAGCTGAACCGGTGGTGCTCCCCAAAGGATTTTTTTTTTTAAATAATAGTGTTTTAATAAAAAATTAAAAAATAGATGCACCAAAATAAAATCATAAATCTAGCACCTGTCGATATGGGTAGTGGCGATAGGTTGCCACCACGTATGACAGGGTTGTCGTACGTGGTGCTGGCGACCCATGGGACAGGTTTGTAATTTTCTATCAGTGCTATCTATTTTTATAATTTTTCATTGAAACACTGTTATTTTGAAAAAAAAATCCTCCCCAAAGCGTATCCCTGTAGCTGTAGGCTGCAGATGCAGTTGCCAAAATCCAACCACGTTTGAGATTTGAATTCTGAGTTTATGAGAGATTCCTCGGCCATGGTGAAGAGCATGAATGACGAGGAAGCAATCGATGCCGCCTAACTCGACGACCTCGCGGCGCCACGGGATGGAGCTGTAGAACCTCCGATATCAGTGGAGGTCGGTGCCGTTGGGTTGCCGGAGAAGAGGATCTGAGGGTTTATGGCTTGGAAAGGACTCAATTTGGAGAGAGAGGGAGAAAGAGGACACCCTGACTCTGGAGCCACTCAAGGAAAAATCTCAGCTTGGGGTCTGCAGATGTTGCGGCGGCGGCGACGGCGGCAGCGGCAGCGGCAGCCATGGTGTTCGACGAAATTTGCGGGCGAACGGGAGGGAGCGGCGGCGAGAGAAGGGATAATCTTGCAATAAGGGCCCTGATGATTAGTTTTCAAAAATTCTAAATTGGTCCCCAATTTCTTTTGGTACTAGTAAAGTGTTAAGGGTAACGATCCAGGTTTTGTAATAAAAACCCTTGGAATTTCCGTTAATCTACCGGTACCAGCCATTGCATTTTCGCACTAAAATTTCATTTTTCATACCATATACATATAATTAAGTAAATATCTTTATCCACTTATAAAAGACGAGGAAATATACAGTGGAATGATCCAATATGAAAACCCGTTAAACTGGACCTAAAAGCTGTATAGATACCCATACATATCAGCATGAACAACATTGCCAAAAAGATCACACCCAAATTAACTCAGGTTCACTGTGAAGAAACAAAACAAGTGTTACTTATTGTCCTGTTACAATTAATCTAAAATTGATTATTCTTTCTCTCCCAACTGAGAGGTTGTTTGGATCCAGGGATTTTTTTTAGTTTGTGTCCCATCGGATGTTTGCACGTCAATTAGAAGTATTAAATATAGACCGATAATAAAACTAATTGCATAAATAAAGGCTAATTCGCGAGACAATTTTTTAAGCCTAATTAATCCACGATTAGCAAATGCTTACTGTAGCATCACATTCGCTAATTATGGACCAATTAGGCTCAATAGATTCGTCTCGCGAAATAGTCCAAAGTATGGGGTGGGTTTTATTAATCTATATTTAATACTTCTAATTAGTGTCCAAACATTCGACGTGACATGGACTAAAAAAAGTCCCTGTATCCAAACAGGGTCTGAGGTTCAGTTGTTTTTATTGTACCGGACATCATACGTCGATGCATGTGCTCGACACGCGGGGATCCAGAGGACCCCTTTTTGGTTTGGCATAGGGGTGCGGAATGACAAGGCCTGAGTTAAGGGGAAGAAGAAGGTGGGCAGGGGAGAAGCCCATTAAACACGCATGACACAAGGGGTTTATACAGGTTCGGGCCGCTGGGAAGCATAATACCCTACTCTTGTTCTTGTTGTTGATATGGTAGATGAAGAATTACAAGGAGGAGTTCTCTCCTGGGTGGTGCTAGAGCTAATGACTGAGGCGAATGCAAAAGTTATCAGTGGTTTGTAAGCAATGACCCCCCTCTATGAAGGACCAGGACCTACTTTTATAGTTCAAGGGGACACCACAGTAATCCTGGGTTTCCAACCCTACTGCTAACGCCGTGGAGTAGCTCGCGCTTTGTGTTGGCAGGGGTCATGCCCCTCTTCTGTTCATATCGCCACGTTGCGGTAGCTGGTGAAGAAAAATGGGCGGCGTGACCTCCATGCTACTGATGAAGTGTGTGGCCATCCTACCTAACCTCCCATAGGGCCTACCTGTCAGCGGGCCACCAATAGTGCCAGGAATGTCATCATACACTTAACCCTCTCTGCCCCTCTCCTACGCAGCCGTCCGTCGCATTAAATACGACGGTGACCGGGCGTGATGAGGGGTGTGCGCTGCTGACTGCGCGGTCAGCCCACGGTCACAGGCTGGAGACTTTTTTCCACCCTCTCCGGTGCAAAAAGATGATGATGATGGCGCTCTGACAGACGCGCCTCACTTCGCATTAAATACGACGGGGCAGTGCTTGAGCACTATTCCCGCGTTGAATAGGGCGGTTGGCAGCCGGGCTGGCCCCTCCGACGGGAGGGGTGCGGGGTGACGTGGCTAGGGTCCGGGTGTTCCCGAACCCCTTCCCTAGAGGGATAACGGCCTCCAGGCAGCCCCCGGGCCTGACCCTCCTTGGGATGGCCACGTGGCCGACCGTGGCCTGAACCTTCCAGGGCGATTTAGGTATTCTGTCATCGAGTGGCGCTTGCGCAAATGCGCCCCTCCAACCATGTGTCGCGTCCTCAGCATACCCCCGGGCCCGTATCACAGCATAGCATGTAGAATCTTTTATTATCTTATTTTGACTCTCTTTCCAACCTTCCGTGCTAATATAAATTTTTTTATAAATTCTTATGTTAATTAAGAAAATAAAAAAGTAGTTTTTACAAAATTATGAAAAATATTGAGGGGGTGGGGGGGACACGTTATAGGCTATAAATCATATTGCCATTCTTCGACCCAGGATACATGGAATAACAAATACATGGCGAATATAAATTTTATAAAAGGTTTAGACCGTCCGGTAATATCCCTACACGTCGCCGGAGGTATTTTTCTTTTATCAATATATAAGGGGTGTCGCCTACAAAATTGTGGAAGAAAAAGCTAGTCTAGCCTATGAATTAGGTGATATATATTTACGGTGGAATATGTGGGTGGCTAGACCAACAGTGTATTGATATATTGGCGAATCACTTTCATAGGCTTGGTTTGGCTTGGTGGATTGTTGTCTTTAGACTTGAATGGTTGTAACTTGTCCTTTAGCCCTGTAGGGTCTATGTTTAGGGGAAGTACCCAGATGCAACCCATGAAAACATGCAACCCCATCATGAACATTGGATCAACGACACAGGGGCTAGATTTATCCACTTCACACAAACGGAACTTTAAAGAAAAAACCTCCCGCCCACCCTTCCCTGTGAGTAACATTTTTACTCGAGCATGTCGCACAAATAGAAATTTGAAGAAAACATACCCCGTGCACCCCTCTCAGTAAGTTAAAATTTTATTCAGACACATCGCGCAAATAAAAATTTGCAGAAAACACCCTCCACACACCCCTCTCAGTGAGTTAAAACTAGTCAAATGATGGAGAGGAGCGATAAATATTGTACTGCTTTGAAGAAGTTGATAGATGAGTTTCACACTTTAATGGAAGTTAAGTGATGTAAAGTACAACCCAATATCTTATTTTTCACCTACTAATGAAAAGTAGAGTAATATCTTATTTTCTTTTTACTAATGCAAAGTAGAGTACTTATGTCCAGTGACATAACTAATCCTAATTACTGTTTTTCCTGATTAATGGCATGTGGGATAGCAATTAGCAAGTAAATGGGCAGCAAGCAGCACGTGGAGAAAAAAGTAGAGAAGCTGCGTCCCAAACTCAATCCTATGATCAAAACAATCAATCTAATGATTTCTTTGGTTCTCACAAAGATCGGTTTGTGCCTTCACCACTGCATATCTCTCTAGCTAACGCCCGTATCAATAACCACATGCTCTTCTACTGCAAGTCTCTGACGATAATATTTATCCTTTACTACTCTTTCAAAATGATATAATAATTTTTTTTACTATTATCAATTACTAGCAAAATCCCAATGTTTTGCAACGGCCTCCAATATTATTAGCTAAGACAAAAATGCATATTGTGGTTACGAACACATCTTATACTTTGTCCAAACGTAAATTTAATTTATTTCCTCTAAATTTAATTTATTTTAGGGTGATATTAAAATATTCCTTATAATCATACATATGAGTGGATTTGAAAGCAACAAGTCATGAGTAGAGTGAGCATCCTCTATTATTAGCGACAATGGAGGTTTTAAATTTGGTGACAGATTGATCTGCAGGCCCAAAACTATTACACCTTTAGCATTACCCGTATGCAACATACGGATAATTTTTCTAGTTATACAAAGTTGCATGCATCAACCACGTGATATGGCTTTGTAGCGACCGATGATACCATTTTCTACGTTCTGATAGCAGTAACAATAATAAACAAATTTGCATGCATCAACCACGTGATATGGCTTGAACACCATTGGGACGACAAAACCAAGCAGTTCACGCTATTACCCCGAAAATCAGAAATCCCACTAACCACAATTGGGTGCAAGTTATATGAAACCATGACGGGAAAGCATGCCAGTAGCCATGCATATTTAATCACCGTGATTATAAATATTTGATTTTTTTACATGAGATTTGATCAAACTTTTAAAACATTAACTATAAAATTATATAATAGAATAAATTAATCTAATAAATTCATGATATTCTGGTACGTATATCCTCTGTTTCAGATTATAAGACGCCCTATTAGAGGAGTAGGACATCCTTACAATCTGAAACGAAGGGAGTAGTAATTTTGAAGGCAATAAAATGCATGCCATCTTCTCTTCTTTTCAATTAAGCGCACGAGGAGTTATCTACGGTGAAGTTTAAAAACTTCAATCACGTCACGCTCCACACACCACATTATATAATACTGAACTTCGTCTGCACAACACTGCATCGATCAATTTAAGCCATCGGACCTGAAGAAACACTCCATGATCCATGGCATCCATTATTACACTTGTACGGCTGCTGCTCCTGCTACTCCCGGTTCCCCTTCGAAAGCACCTCTGGCCGGCAAGCCACCAGGCAGAGGATCTTGCCGGCGCCGGGGAGCTGCTCCACCCAATCTTTATGGTGCCTGGGGTGTCCTGCAGCGACCTGGAGGCGCGGCTTACTGAGGCATACCAGCCGTCAATTCCGAGCTGCGGCGCGTTGAAGGCAAAGGGGTGGTTTGGGCTGTATGAGAACAGCTCGGACATTTCGGAGCATCACTACCACAAATGCTTCGAGGAGCAGATGAGCCTTGTCTACGATCCCATCCGTAATGAGTACCGGAACCTGGCCAGCGTCGAAACTCGTGTGCCCTACTTCGGCATCGTCAAAGGGTACCACCAGAAGAACCCTTTGGGACCGTAATTCCCTGTTAAAACCCATCTCATAGATCAAATCAATGCATGTTTACGCTGATGATCGATTGATTCTTGGTGGCGATCATCATGGTATAACTACTACCGATTTTGCAGGAAATGGTGCCTTACAAGGCTTATAGAAGCTCTGGAAGAGATGGGATACCGTGACGGAGACACCATGCTCGGAGCTCCGTATGATTTCCGTTATGCTGCTCCAATCCCTGGCCAGACATCCCAGTTTTACTCGCACTACTTCAAAGAGCTCATGGAGCTCGTGGAGGCAACAAGCGAGAAACATCACAAGAAGGTCATCATTTTCGGGCATAGCCTTGGAGGAATGGTCATACTAGAGTTCATTAGGAGCACTCCATTGGCGTGGCGAGACAAGTACATCAAGCACCTCATTCTGGTCGCACCTACGCTCTCTACGGGGTTCCTAAGCTCAGTGATATACCTAGCCTCCGGGCCGCAAGGTGATCTTTTATATGTTCCAAAAGCTACAGCCCTGTCTCTCAGGCCAATGTGGAGGAGTTTTGAAACTAGTATTATTAACATTCCATCCACTAAGGCGTATGGGCATAAGCCGATTGTGATCACCAAACAGAGAAACTACTCTGCATACGATATGGAAGATTTGCTTACCGACATCGGTTTCGAACATGCCATAGAGCCTTTCCGGAGAAGAGTGATGCCAAAGATGAACTACTTCAAGGCACCCATGGTGCCATAGACATACATCAATGGAGGGGGAATTAGGACTCCAGATCAGGCGGTATACTGGGAGAGTAACTTCGATGAGCCCCCAGAAATAGTGTATGGTGATGGAGATGGGATTATTAATTTGATTAGCATGTTGGCATTTGAGAAGGAGATGCGTTAGCAGCCAAGACAGAAGGGGCAATTCAAGTCGATCAAGATTGATAAGGCTGGGCACGTTTCAATTGTTACAGATGAATGGGCGCTAAAGAGGGTCATGCAAGAAATTCTCGATGTGAATCGGAATCCTTCATAGCCTCCTGTTGATAATGTTATCGACAAAATTTGGTATATGGCATTACTCGAAGGCATTCAAACCAGAAATTGACGCTGTGTTTGTAGTGGGTTGCTGTTAGTGGATGCATTGGTCTAGGTCTATCTATAGGAGTTTTAGCTTTCGTGTCAAGGACAGTGCATCACTTCTGTATTTTAATAAGTTAGGAGTCCTAGCCAATTGGATTGCGTGGAGATTTTCAATTAGACTTTGGATTCAATGGTTATGCAGATTTTTGCCAACTTTGGGTGGATATTTTCAAATAGACTTGAATAATGTATTTCCACGTGTTGTTGGAATTATTAGTTTTTTTATATATATGTTGGCTTTAATTTGTTATTGGCCAAATGTCTCGTGTAATAAATGGTTGTAGCTTGTTTTAAGCAAAGGCTGAAAACGTTTTCATTATATACAAAAAAGCCAATCAAATTGTGTTTGAGTTAGATTTGTTTCCACCCGAGGGTATAAGTATTGTAACACAGGGTCTTGCAAAGAATCAAGAAATATATAGCTCGGTGCATCGTCATCCTAGTTTTAGTTTCGACGAGTTCTTACATTTGAGTTTTGGTTTCGTCAGTTTCGATCTCCAGCAAGAAAATAAGTTCCATCAACTTCATTTGTATCGGAATGATCAGTACTTTAACCAGTTAAGTCTGATATAGTGACCAAAGTTTTACTCAAGTCAAGTATCAGATATATCGATTTTATTTTGATCTGCACCGTGGCTTCCAATTGCATCAATCTAGTTAGGAAATCATATGTGGAACAAATGAACCTAAGTAAGAAAAACATAACAATCCTTATTTTCCATGTGATACGGGATACATTCAGTTTGTGAATAGTGAAAGAAACATAACAAGATCTAAAAACGTAGCTCTTCCATGAGTGAGTCGTTACGTGAGAAGATTAAGAAGTGTACATCGATTATATCTGAAAAATACTCAGTTCTCTCGAGAAGAGATAATTTACTCTAGCTGACACATACTCTAAATAATTTAATTATTACTTTCTCAATCATGGCGTTGAAATCAGCACAAAAAGCATGTCATTCAAGTTTGAAGATCGATTAGTAGAAAGCATCAATGACACAATCCTTTGTGTGGTCTAAGCCCCATGGTTGTCATGGCAGAAAGTAATATTGTTTCTAAAGCATTGCAACGAGCACCTCATGGGCATGGGCAAAACAGATACTGCAAAGCAAAAATAGATTGATTGATCGGACCTTCACGATGCGGGGACGCCGCTCGCTGCAGACTGCTGCTGACCGCAATCTCCTTGCTGGCTGCTGCTGCTCCCATACAGGCCTCCTTTGGATTTATTTCTGAAATAATTTCAAGGGTTACCAAAATTCCAAAATTTCTGAAATTTTGGATTTATTTTGGAATTTGAGATGAAATTTTCAAATGAATTATAAATTTTGAACATAAATTTGAATGAATTTTGTCTATTTTTCATGGGGTAAATTCTAATAGCACCTTGGAGCTAACGACATGGAAAAACAATGTATAACATGGGCCATGTCAAATTATATTTGGGAATTTTTTATTGTATTGACCAATTTTTGACCGAAATTGCTGAAATTTGACTTTGTATCGTGAGTTCGTGACCCACCTAAAGCCCCAGCAGTCACGGATGTACCGTTTATTTGATGATTGGGCTGTCTTGACGTGTCAACATCTGACCAAGATGTCAATAAATTTAGATCCGCATGTTTAGCCTAGCGGCTTACGTTTTTTCCGATAGGATATGGCCTTTTTGGTGCATTTGGTTGACGATCAAGGGTGAATAGGATATGGCCGTCTATATTTGGAGTGATATAACACTCTCTTTTTTTTCGGTAGAGCGGATATGGTGACATCATTTTTCACTCAATTATATATTATGTATACAGTGAGACAAAATGGAAAGGAAGAAAAAAAGAAAAAAGACAAAAAAAAAATGTTGTCTCCTGTACCGCCTCCTCCCTCGCCTTTGCCGCCACCTCCTCCTAGCCTCGACGCGCTAGTCGCCTTCCTCACCAGGCATTGCCTCGTCGACACCGCATCAAGAGCCACCACCTCTAGATCCCGCAGCCATTGGTCGTCGCCTCTAGTTGTCGTCGCTCACTGGCTTACCTTCTTGACCTCCACGCGCCGATGGTTGTCGCCTTCATCATTGGTCGTCGCTTTGCCTACTGTCGCCTCGTCGACACCACATCGAGAGCCACCGCCATCGATGCTCAGTACTGGCCGCTGATGACTCCCAGTGCTGTCACCCACGCGGTAGGGCTGAATTAGTGTATTTTTCATATATTGCCTTTTATCTTCTATTTTTTTAATCTTTCAAGTGATATTTAGTGAGTAATTTGGAACTAGGAGTAAGGGCTTTAGCCCAAGCTTCCTATGCCTGGTACCACCCCTGTCTTTGATGTTTGATCTAATAGAGGAAGCATCTGCCTAGCCAATTTAGTAAAAGAATTATTTTTTCACAAACAATAAGTCGATTCAATGTTCATCCCAACTTTATTAGCTACTTATATTCACATGATTTCCTTCCATGGTATTATTCCTTTGAGACAATCTACTCCTTTCCACCGAGTTTGCATCGATTCAATGATTTGTCATTAACTTTATCGAGTTTTATGATATCCACTTAGTTTACCAGTTTTCTCTATAAATATGTCATTGGATACTCTGCATTCTTAACAAATGCCCTTACAGACATACAATGCTCAAAATTAATTTATCATGTTAAAAGGTCAAAAATACTAAGAAAATTTTTGCCAGGCAACCTACAAATAATTACAGTTTGTGGGTATGTTTCAAGAATTTTCAGTAATACATTTAAAAAAATAATGCACAACTCATCTTGTATATGCTACACAACACTTCTACATTATTTTTAAATGTAAATCATATTCCATATATACTACATGAAATATTTGTGTCTTTTTATCTTTTGTGTAAGTGATTTATATTTCATATTAAAAAACAAATTTTCAAAAAAATCAAAACATGAAAAATAATCTTACAACATACCCACAAACTATAATAATTTGTTAGGATTCTAGGCAAATAATTTCATAATTATCAATCTTCTAACATGATAAATTCATTGTCAATCTTGTATATATGCCTATAAGGGTATTTGTTAAGAATGTGTAGGAGCCAACGGCATATTGTAGAGAAAACTGGTAAGCCAAATATATATCATAGTACTCGACGAACTTGTGCCAAACTGTTGAATCAATGCAAACCCGGTGACATGGAGTAGATTATGTCTATTTGCTCATATACAATCTGATTAAATTAATATTTATTCTATTCATCATGTTTTGCTTATCACTGATGTTCATGAAGTAAAACTTCATGTTGATGCCTTAACTGAACTGGACATTTCATATTAGCGTTTAATTGCTCAGTTTTCCTACTGATGACATTTTTCAATGAATGCTAATGAAAATTTCAGTCTTCATTAAAGATTGACTTGTACCTTCCAGTTTTGTATTATAAAAAGAGAGTAATAATGTAAGAGACAAGCTCATATTATCGCAACTGGTCTATGTTACCAGAATTGCTGGGCATTGACTTCAGATCAAGCATGCAACTTGTCTATCTTCTTTAATCGATCCTAATGATTCTATTATATGGCTACTTCATTTATTTTGGGTTTGTACAAGTTATGCATGTTGTTAGATCGATAATGCTTCACTGTTGTATGAAACATGAGATAAACCAAACTAGTGAAAATACAAACATGAATTGTATCCCAGTGAAATTTTTAAGTTTGAAATGGTATATGATTCGCCATGCGTCATTGTTATGTGGGACTTCTTATTTATTATTTGATGGATACTTGCAACACCTGATGCCCGGAAAGAAGCACAAAAACCCATATTGAACTCACTTAAAAATTAAACAAATTACATGCAGGAGACGCGCCATTTGGGCAACCCAGCATCTAGTTTTAACAAGGGCACATAACTTTTTTTTTTGAACGGATAAGGACACTTAACTGGTTTAGAAGGAGCGGGAAAACCACCCTATCACCCTGGAACAGCGACTAGGCCTTCTCCCTCCGGCCCACTGGAATCTCAAGAAAAAATGAAGGCCCATGCTTAATCAACCAATTGCTTGGTGGAGTTGCATATTGGCTAGAAAATTTAATTTTCTAACCAACATATATGTCAGAGGGGCATGAAACATTTTGGAATTTTTTAAGTCAAGTAATTTGCTTGCGAGGCATCCCCTCTTCCTATACAGTTCACCCACAAACGAGAGTTCCTAGAAGGCCACGTCATCAGAATTAAATGAACCGTTAGATCTGATCTGAACGCTCAATATTGTTGTCTCACAAAACTCTTAGCTGCTCCCGTTGATTAGGCCCATACAACTTAAGTCATCGCTTCGGCCCATTAGCACAACACCAATTTATGATCCTGCATCCAATGCTGCCCGCATATAGGTCCGTTGTGTGAATTATGAAAATTGAGATGGACTTGGCAGCCTCGCATGCAAATGGAAAATCAAGCGACTCCGTGTTTGCAACACCGTCGGTTTCCATTCATAGCTCCTGAGTGCTTTAGATCCATACGTTTTTTACCTCCATAAAATTTGCTGGTGGGAGCATTTATCCATCATCATTAAGGAGCCATAACTGAGAATGGGAGACTAAAGGCCATGAACTAATCATATACATATTCTGCTTCTAAGCCTCTTCGATTAGCAGTCCACACAAATCACCTTGGAGGCCAGTGCATTGCAAGCAGCCCTCCTGCCGCCCTTCGAGTGCTATTCTTGGTTTCACTCATATATTCATGCCTATATGACATGAAGAGTTAACACATCTTTTTATAATTGTGTTGTTCTTACCAATTCTTCTTCAGTTTACTTAATTCATGTATGTATATATCAACATTATTTCTACAGGAAGAAGCTTGGAGTCTGGCAGCCGGTTTGATTGTGCCAAAATAACCTAGCAAAGGAACTCTTCGTTGACAAGTAAACTCATTCCTATCATAGACGCATTTACTACAGATATTTTCTTTTTTGCTTCCCGCAACGCTTGAATCAGTATGGCACCAACAATTGTCATACTTCAGGCTGATTATTTCGATACCATATGCATATAAGATTTTTACATCATTGGGCTCACAGATTGTAGGCTGCATAATATTACCTACAAATATATCCTAATTAACTTTTTCTTGATACGGATAATGTACTAAATAAGGAATTCACAAATCGATATTTCTTTTTCCAAAAGAACATTCAGTTTGCATGATTTATTAGTATTGTGTACCGGCGTTGTTTCATGCATGTAACGTGATGCCAAAACTCTTTGTTATGATTTGTAACTACAGAAGATGTTATAGTTGATTCTTTTCTGTAGTTCCTACATCTTTTCGGAACTCTACGTGTGTACAACAATCCCGCAGCAAAGCGCGGGATTTCAACTGGTTAAAGATATACCTGATCTTAAACGATCTAAATAGATCGTGGATAACAAGCTTCCGCACAATGTCTAAGCTCAGATGTCATTGTTTATTTTCCAGAATGAAAAAAAAAGGTTCAGATATTGTTTGCATTCTTGGGTGCATCATCGCAAGTAGAGATGGCAATGGGGCCCCGTTCTTCGTTTACCTGCGGGGAATTCCTCCATTAGGGTTAGAGGATGGTAGTGCCTTTGTACCTATGGGGATTTATTTAGGGAGAAATCCATCCACGTAGGATATGGCGAGGCGGGGATGGTCTCTCAACCCCCGTCCCCGCGGAGACCCGCCTTAGTAGTGTAAAGATATGTCAAAATAGAAATATTATATATATGAAGGTTTAAATTTGTATAATTTAACCTTGATGGATGATTATCTTGTGTTTTTATTGTCAAATAATTAGTCAATACATGTTGATATATTGTATAATTATATAAAATATGAATAAATATGTTTTATTATATATAATTTGATGTGCATATCTTGTTTTAGACGGGGAGACGGGGGCTCTGTGGGATTATTTCCCCGTGCGGGGACAGGGATGATGGAAAAATCGCCCCGATGTGTTTCGCGGGGGCGGGGACGGGGAAATTTACACCCCACGGGGACGGGAATGAGAGGGTGTCCCCCGGCGGAGAATTCTCCGTTGCCATCTCTGATCGCAAGAGGACGAGAAGCATGGATTTGGTGCGATCAGTGATGGAAAACGCTGGACTCATAGTCGCAACCGATTGAGAAGAGCATCGTATCGTCAGCATGTAATGCAGAGGATATGACTGACGATCTGTAGACAAATTGTTGCGGCAGAGCAACGAATTTACGCCTTCAGAGTCCAGACATGCAAATCTGAACTTAATTATGAAGTTTCCACAGTAAACTTTGATTCTAAAGGTGTGCATTAGCAGCTAGTGTAATATATAAAATCCACCCTAGATTGACTGAATTCCTAGACCATCACCTGGCATGGACCATTGGACCGGACTGAATATTGTGTTGTTTACTACAGACATCTAGAAGACAACTGTGCCTAACAATCCAACCTAAAAAAGGTTCATCAAAAGCAAGATCAAAACCAGCGAAACAAATCCGATTATTCCCTCAATTCGATCTGATCCCCAACACCTAGCTACAACATCTGCATCACGCATCCATGCATGCACGTATACTATAACAGCGCAATTCGCAAGCAACAAATATCATCCAAAGGAATAATCTGACAGCTTGTACGTGCTGCAGTCGATCCAAATATCTAAAACGACATCGCAGCATCGAGACCAACGCTGCCGTGTCATGGCTGCTCGATACGTGTCAAGAACAGCAATCAGATCTTGATTGATTTATTACAGAAAAGGGAAAACTTGGCTTTCGATTGGATTAGATTAGACTAGTTTAATTAGTAGCGAAGTAAACCCGATTGGTCTGTTTAGTGATCTAGTCTCGTGGATAAGAGAATCACATCGCGAGAGCTTGGCGATCGATCGATGCACGAAAGAGATAGATGCATTGCACGATACCTGCTATGGGGCCGACTCGATCGATCAGACTCAACAAATTTTTAATAGGAACGACCGGATTAAAGCTGCAATTATAGGAGAAGCAGGGTGCATGGTACTTATCTGAAAATATTGTGGACCATGCTATGTTCAGATTGAAGTAGGGATTATCCATGAAGAAACCTGAGATGTGACCTGCATTAATTTGGATTTTGGAACGACAATTTGGTTGCAAATTTAACTTTTTAAACTGTAGGAACTAGTCCATTTGATCGTTTTCCATGCTAACATAGAAGGTTTTACGGGTGTGTCTAGTAGGCACCCGCCCTGTACATAACTCTGTTTTTACTCCTACTCTATTGATATACAAAAATGCAAAACTTTTAACCCCTTTCAGAAAAAAAATGTAACCTAGAAGGATTCCTGCACTATTTTGGAGTATGTAGAAAGATCTTAGTATGATGGTTTTACTTCTGAAAACCTGATCTGTTTATGGTTTATTTGTATTTCCAAGTGTGTATATGAATTTTGATTACTAGGAGTAACTTTTAAAATATTACAATGTCATTGAAAAAACATTTGATGTAATCATCTGAAATGAAAAAAAAGCCTCCTTTATTTAAAAAAATTATAACAACCATCAATAAAAACTTCAACACAGATTAAAGTTATGAATCCCTGCAAAAAGAAAGTTCAGATATGCAAAACTAATATTTGGGGGTGACAAAAAAAACTTCCATGAAGTACAATATATATGAGGTACCAATTGGGTTTGGTCGATCTGGAATCCAGGATTATGGGTTGGTGATGGGCTGATGGCATACACTCATAAACTTCATATGTTTTTATTCTAAAATATCAGTATATTGTTCGGGTAGTAATAAATTAAATTGTTCCAATTTACGCTATTTTTCTATGATATTAAGGTTGAATTATAATTGGTTGAGGGAATAATATAGGTAAAAAAAATAAATAGGAGATTGTTATAATTGTTGGAGATGTGATAAGTAGGTATATAAGTTATATTTTAACATAAATTTAAATCACAAATATAGCTATATTTTTAATATGGACGGAGTACAAGCATATAGTCCTAAACTCATCGTCCACAACACATGTACGTACACCACGTGCGCACTGATAGTGCAGTACTATGGGTTATTCTCGTGAAAGCTCTGAAATACTCGATCGGCCTTTCGGTAGGGAAATTGTTCCATGGGCCCACACTCCACAACCAAATGGCATCATAGACAGGAGAAGAGAAAGAAGAAAAGATAAAAGAAGAACAAGACAACAACTCTTCTCAACTAATCAAGGCGGCCAAACTGCATGTTATGTTACATTCGATCATAGCCACAAAACAATTAAAGTAGAAAGAGGGAAAAGACAAACAAAAGAGCATATAAAGGATTTCTCAATCAAAGTTAGGATAGACATCACAAACTTCACCATTCCAGGATTCAGGTTGACAGTTACTTACACCTTAATTGACCATTTTCTTACTGCGTTAATTGCACTATAAATGAATAAGATGAACTGTCTAGTACATGCACATTCTCTCCTTCTTTTACAATAACATGGAGTATTATAGTATGTTGGTGTTTGCTTTAGGTGTAGTGGATCACATAATTAGGCGTGTATGGACCATTACCGTTAGTGCATTAGGCATGTCCTGCCTCACTAATTACTCTACTAGGTTTCCATTTTTGACTAGAGCTTTCTCGTTGTGTTTTGGCTATTGGTCGTGCTGCCATGTAGGTATGTTCCATCTAGGGAATGCATGCTGTAGCTAGCTAGCTTGTGGGAATGTTGGAAAGAAAAGATAGCTTCACATGCATCTCCATATCCTGATTTATCTCTTATCACAATCCTTGCGTGAATAATGGTATAGATCAAAAAAAAAAACACTGGAGTTTTGTCGTGTTTGTGTTGGTGGTAGAGATTAAATGTTCCATACGTGCATTAATCCCTCCGGTCTAAAAAAAAAAAAAGAAGTGAGGTTGCTGGCTTGCTGCATCCTTTCTCATTCATGCTGCCAAAGTGTTTTCACCTTTTTGTGTGCATGTGTGTTTTCTGCAGAATTGTTCAAAGGAGTGCTGTCTGGGATATACTATTCTCCTTGTCCTGTTTGGCTGTATTGACTATAACAGACGTGCTAAAGTTGCTTTGATTAAATAGTGATAATATTATTAACCATGTTGAGTTCTGGGGAGTTACATTCATGCCATGTTAAACTGTATAATTGCAATGGTACTATGTCATGCATTATGCATGGCTAATTCCCTCGGGGGATTATTAGACATATATTTTGATTTCAAATTCAACTTTATATATAGAATTTAACCAACATCCAACCAAATGATTATAAGTATCTTTAGTATATAAAAAATATACCAGTAACAAGATTACCAATATGATTCCACCCGATATTGGGGATATGCATTAATGCATATTTTAATACCTACAGATATCGACTTACCATCGTTCTTGCATGTGGTCCACGCAGCTATGAGAAAACAAAAAAACAAGATAAATTAATATGTGATACATCACTTTGCAAATATACAAATTTAAATTTAACTTCTACCAGCTACAACGTAAATAATATATTTAATCTTGAACTAGTATACGTTTGTGCGCTCACATTTAAATTTGTTATTTTTATTGTAACTTATAGAAGTCAAATTTAAACTAGCATGTTGGGAGTAATGATATATCTTATATTAATATATCTTATCAATTCTTAAATATTGTAAATATTTAGATCACATGCAAGAACTCGACGAACGTTCTGTCGATGGATTAAAAGAGCTTCCTCTTTATTGGTTCAGTACTTAGTAATAATAAATTTTATGCAAATTCAATGTTATCAAAGATTAATATTAAAAAAACAAATGCAACGACTTGAAAAAACACGGAGATAGTACAGCTTAAAATTCTGTAATGGCAACACACAACAGAGTGATGGTTGTGACAATGCATTGACCTCTTTCTCCTCGGGTCGGCACTCGCGCCTCCTGCAACGGGAGCCATGCGTCCATGCAGTAAAAGTGTAAAACCACTAGCCTTGTGATAATGTGATGTCCAGGCGAATAACCACACAAGGTGGATGTAACCTCTCTTCGCATTTGTCATCTCTGCAGGTTCATTCGGTCTTGCAAGCATCATGCATTGAGAGTTGAGACAGCGGCCTGCACCACGACGACAACGATTGGGTCAGGTACAATCTCATCATCTCTTCCTCGAAATGGATTGGTATATCTTCGCCATGATCTCCGGGAAACTTCTCGAAATTTTCATGATTTTACACAACATCACTTCCTTTGGGACGTCTCAATAGCTTGAACAGCCCTTCCACGACAACAGAGAATGAGTTGCATGGCATGACGCATAGCATATGCTCATCAGCTGATGGGAGATCATTCCTATAACACTCATATAAGGCGATCTATCCGCCTATGCATAAAACTTCGGCCCGCTGATGACCTCTGATCATGGTTAACTTACAATTCCGTTACCAGATAAAAAAATATCAATCACGAGTAGAATCTCCTGAGAATATATATATA